>CM032449.1:143499134-143677528 GCA_019049505.1 Pachyrhynchus sulphureomaculatus | reverse complement strand
CCCTTAAATAAACAGGTTGAGGCGGAAAAAGGGTTTGACTGAGTCGAGAATTCTGAAGTTCTCGGACTTTTTAAAAAAGGTTCAATTATTGGGTTACCGAAATGTCCTAGCATATTATTTATTCTATTGAAAATAGTTGGTTAGGACCGTTCTTCTTATTTAATTAAGAGTTCTGGAATTTAATTACTAAGAATTTGGTTGTCTTAAGTAACACAGAAATGTGAAATTCCATTTTTTGAATTCAAATTTAAATCAGTTTTTCCAGTTTTTGATCTTCTAAAAATGGCCTTTAGAAATTTACGTTCGCAAATATTCTTTAGTAAGTCCATTACGCTTTTTGCTTAAAATTTATCTTGATAAAAAACGCACGTATTTTTCTTAGTTCCTTTTGCTCCTAAAAAGTAAAAAAAAAAAAAAAAAAAAAAAAAAAAGAAAAAAAAAAAAAAAAGTAAACCTGGAGAAAAGAAAATAGGCACTGAGGATAATAATTTAGAACTCGGGTGTTGTGTTTGAGATAGACTACATAATCGAACAAACTCCTTAAAGGCTTTCCATTAACTTCTCGTACAGTGGCGCGTTTGTATTAAAAATAAACAAGAATGTAGAAATAAGAATAAATAGAGACTCAGGGCAAAGAAAGAGATGAGTAATGTGTTAAACTTGAATGTTAATTACTTTCGTTAGAAATAAAATTGTTTGTAACATATTATGCCTACTTAGATTTGCTAATGGTCGCTCTTATGTCGGAGAGCGGTCACAATTATTGAAAATACTGATGTATGGTTGTTTTTCGAAAATTTTGGTTACCACTTGTTTAAATCTACTTATTGATTTCAAACAAGCGAAAGAATAGGAAACATTAGGCTCTACATTTGATGATGATTGCATAAAAATGGCATCTTATCAACTAGGAAATGAAATTTTAGTTAATATGAACAACAATTTATTAAATGCTTCGTAATTTGGTTTAATTTTACTAGAAGGGAATTTTTCTACTAACTTAATATTAAAATATTTATACATTTCTTGAAAATAAATTGCTTTTATTATTATAAATATATTTTAACTTGAAAAAGTTACCCATTTTACACCAAGACGATCCACAGCAACTATATTAATTTTTTTAAACCCCGGTAACACAACCCCGGTATTGCATATTTTGCATTACTGGTAATTAACTTTGACAAATTTATAGAAATAACACGGCCTTCATTAATGCCGTATCCCAAGAATTTTTATATACATATATAAGTAAGAACGTGACCGCTCGAATTCTTCGCGAGATAACTGAGTTAAAATCCTTTGAGCTTTCTTTTTACGAGGGACCAAAGGTTTTCAATAGGGTTGGTGTTCGGCGATTTTAAGAGCCACTCTAGTAATCTTATTCTGGGCCCAAGTGAGCCCGCTTCGCGACATTCGCCCAGTAAAGGTTTTGACATCATAAGCACGAAGATGTTGTCAAATGGTCTCATGGAACACATTCAAACCAAATTCTGCCGCTTCCTTGACGCAGTGTCAATTTCAGGTCCCGTGAAAACAAATACATGATTCTTTTTTTTTCGACTTTCTGAAGTGACTTTGCTTACCGAGCCACGTTGTGGAAAATCGTTTCGATATTTTTGGTCTCGTTAAAATGATTTAGCCCATTTTGTCACAAACGGCACCGACTTCATATTTAGCGGCCCCTTTGATAGAAACCAAGAAAGATTGCTTCGAACCGACGCGCAAACAAGTGACGCATTTTGGATTTTACGTGATTTCGACGAAAGTTTGAAATCGACTGATACTTTTACTAAAATGTGTCGTAGACAAAGGTTCTCCTCTACCGCTTTTTTCATGAATCGCTAGAATCACATCTTAGCAAATATGAATTATCGCGGACACGTTCTTACTCGACATACTTCTTATGATATATGTTGAAACTAGGACATGGTAGAAAAGAAATGACGGAAAAATCTGGAAAACTGGTAAAAGGAAACCTGGAAATAAAAAAGATAAATATGTGTACCATTCAAATGAAAAGTAACTCAAAATCATTGTATATTATATGACTTTTACACATGTGGTTACTAAGATGTCGAAGACTATGCTATTTGTCACTCTTTAAAAAAAAGACGAGAACGAAAGAAAGAAGGTTGGAAATTCTAGGATAAATCGGGAAATAAACGAAACATTGAAAATGTTTGAAGCTAACTTTGTTTTAATAAGATGATTTCTCATTCAGGGCTTCAAAAGAGGTGAACAAAAAGACAGTGGTACCGTGTTCAACAGTTTTAACGGGAAATAAAAAAATCGACACGAGCAGTTAGATCTCAAAAAAATAACCAAAAAATTAAGTACAGCCTAGAAACAGTCTAATTATACATTAGTTGAAAAAGTCCAGGCAATAAAGGTGCATTTAAATGATCGTTGTTGAAGTCAAAATAAAAATAAAACAATAGACAAGGTAAGGTACACATCGCGGCAGCATTTCATTAAAGTTTGTACCGGAAATTCTACAATATAAAAACGAAGCAAAAAGAGGTAGTTTAAATACTATATTCTAATATTGTTTATACAACCCGTATAACTTTGCTAACTGTGCATATGGTAAAAAATGAACGCCACGCATTACGTTTAGAAACTTCTATTTTAAAAAATTTCATATCAAAATTAAACTAAAATTGAACAAATTATTCATGCATTAATTAACAGTTTAGTGAAACTTTAATCTAAGCTCACCTCAAACAAATAAAAATATAAGTAGGTTAATTAGTTTGGAAGTATAAATTCAATTTTAGTTTAATTTAAACTATCGTAAATTAGCCCCTCTTAGAAAGAATTTTGGTTAATTGCAGAAAAATATAAGTTCATGAAACCCTAAATCAAAGTCGAATTTAATTAACATATTATTATTAACACTAACCTGAGCTAACCTCTGAGCACGACTATCGAAAATACTAAATAATCCACACACAATTCCATTTATCAAAGAATTATCTTCCAAAACCTTGGTTTTCTATAATTTACTCATTCGAAATTTAGTTTTTCTTTTTCAATAATTCCAAAATATTTTTTTGCCTTTGAAAATTTTAATCCAGAAAGTTTTTAAAACATTTGCTGTTTAAAATTTGGATTCGGAAAATTTTGTTTTCGTTTGTCCTGTGGAAGTATAGTGATTGATTTTACTAGTAACATCCAAGGGGGCACTTTTTATTGGTAATATTATTGTTCCTGAGTATTATCACATATTGACTTGTCACTCTCTGCACTGTCACATTTTAGATGTTGGTAATCCCTGCCGAAGTCCAAATGAAGTCCTTCGTTTATAACTAGTCGCCATCTCGTCCCACTTAGGTCTCCCTGTAGAAAATCGGGGCGGCTCTCTTTTCTTTTGTGTTGTTGGGTGCTATTTCTGCTTTTACGGCATGTGGCTACCTCTTCGCATCCTGTCACCGACGCTCTACTTTCTGTTGTGATCAGCACCATTTATTTATATTTTAGACCTACTGCCAAATGTTTTTACGACCTTATCTAGCGTAAATTTAAAGTGTTCTGTTAAAACCTATATATAGCTTCTCGTCATGCACATCGAACACGTATACTATTTGTTATTGTTAAGGAATTTTTTCCTTTTTTTCTGCTAATAAAAATTTCTTCCCCTATTAACGACACCAATGGTTTTATAATAAATCCTTCCTACGTAAGACTTATTTCGAATTTTTACCTTACTTTTCATATTTCGGTTTTTGTTGTATTCCATTATTTTTAAGGAAGAAAATTAGAATTTCATTACTCTTAGATAAATACGCGCTAATAAAAAGAAAGGTTTAAAAAAATAATATATTTTATCAAAAATGGAGGAGTGAACTAAAATGAAACGCCACAAAATTGTAATTTCCTTGACCACAGGAAGTTGCCAATTGTCGATAAAATATCTCAAATTACAATATGATTATGCAAATTGTTTTTCATTAACTTATACTCTTTAAATAATTTAACTAATGAGAGTGTTTAAATATCTCGAGACACAAATTTATGCGATACTAGATAACGCCTTTAAAACTTGCATATAACATATGTATTGTCAAGAGGGAGGTTAATTAATTTCAGGCAACCTATACGTATATATATAATTATTTCTACGAATAATACGTATAGTTTTACCTATTTTTGTCTCTAAATAGAATTAAATTATTAAAAATATTAATCATTACTTAAGAAAATGTTTGGTGGCAGATACCAATGGGTGTTTTCTTTATTGGAGGTTTTTTTTTGCGAGTCCCCTGCCTGTAATATCGATTCTTAAAGTTATTAAAGTTCTGTTCTAGGAAGAAGTTGTTTATTTTTTTGAAAATTTTCCACCGAGTTTTATTTCGAGTGAAAATTATGAGGTTTGCACTAAATGCAAACAAGAGGAAATCCCTCTCTGCAGTTTTTTGTCCCATATGGAAAGTAGTGGCCTCTGATACGTCCCGAGTAGGCTGCTGAGAGTTCCCTTTATTCTGAGCTTTATCTACATGCATTGATCTTCCTATTTATGATTTTGGCTGATCTATCCACCTTGTTGGAGATCGACCGCGTTGTCTCTTACCTTCCACTTTACCTTGGATGACCAGCTTTTCCTTTCTGGGCCTTTTCTCATAACGTATTCCAAATATTTGAGGGTTCTAAGTTGGATGATACTGGAGAGTTTTCGTTTGATGTTTAATTCTCTTAAAGTAGACATATTCGTTCTGTGTTGATCCCATGTGATATTAAGCATTTTTCTTCAGCAAAACATTTCCGTTACTTCGATCTTTTTCCTCTCCTTTTGTCTTCTCGTTCAAAGTTTGTACCCGCACATCAATACTGGGAAAATCAGATAAATAAGATTTAACTTGTTTGGAGATTTTATTGTCCTTCCAGAGTATGTTCAGCTTTCGAACTACTACCTTTGTCATTTCACACTGTCTTCTTATTTCTGTTTCGGTGTGCTTTTCGTAATCGTGGATCCCAAATATATATACGCGTCCACCACTTCAAAACAATTTAGTTGTTATACGTTTGGTGTGTTGTTATTCTCTCGGTCGATAATCATTATATTTATTTGCGATGTGTTCAGTTCAAGGTCGAAATTCTTACTTTCCTCTTCAACTCTGCGAATAAGGTCCAGAATTTCCTCATCGCTACTACCCAGGAGAACAGTATCGTCAGTAAATCGGAGATTTTCTGTCCGTTGATGAAAATTCCATAGTCAGCGTCTTCCAGCACTCTCTTCATGATGCATTCTCCATAGATATTAAAAAGTGGTGGAGATAATATGCAGTCCTGTCTTACACCTCGTTTGGGTTGAAACTCTCTTGATAATGTATCTTTTATTGTTACTACCTCGGTACTGTTTGCATATAAGTTAATTATAAGAGCGATCAGGTGCTGAGGTACTCCAACTTTTTTAAGAACCAACCACAATTTATTCCATCTCACTCGATCGAAAGTCTTCTTGTAGTCTATGAAACATACATACATTGAGATGCAAAATTCTCTCAACTTTTCAATGAGTTGTCGTAGGTTACATAAGTGCTCCCTTGCCCCTCTTCCTTTAGAAAATCCAGCCTGTTCTGCCGGTATTTGTGACTGAAAGTAATTTCTTAATTTTTCGTTGATGGTTTGTAAAAATATTTTACTGGCCTGTGATATTAAAGTGATTGTTTTCTAGTTGTCGCATTTATGTATATTTCCCTTTTTGTAGATTATTATTATTCCACTCTTTGTCCAGTCCTTTGGTCACTGTTTTATTGACTAAATGGAGAAGTAACTCGTACCTTCTTCTCAGCTAGCGAAGAGTATTTCGGTTGACGAAATAGGTATACGTTAATTACACAACCTATATTTATGTAAAAAACCATCCTAAGAGGCAGTTGACAGATACAACTATCTAGGCCACAGTTTTTTTTATGGACATAGCCATTGCTATGCGCATAAAAAAAAAATCTGCCTAGATAGCTGTATCTGGCAACTTCCTTTCTAGGATGTTGTTTTTTATATAGATATAGATTGCAGGGAAATCCCTAAAGCACTACAGGAGTGACACATGTACGAAAAAAGCGATTCATGTTGGTCTTGAACTGCTGTGGTCGGTGGGACACACTGTCCTGGACAAATCATTCTAAAGGTATGAGGTTCTCTATATAAAAGACTGTTAGAAATGGGTTGTACGAGTAATGACAAGCTGAACTTCACGTTTTTCGATGTTTCAAAGAATTAAGGTTGGTGGCGAGGTATGGGTCTCCAATCAAGCAAATAGCTCTCTTCTGAATAGAATCCAACAAATGCAGTGTAATGTTTGGGAGCAGGCCCCAAACATGGCAGCAGTATTCCATCGTTAGTCGCATTTGAACTTTGTACAGACCTAACAGTTGTTGTGGAGTGTAAAGCTTTCTAGTTCGAAATAATATTTCCAGCTTTTGAGAACATATCCTTGCTATGCATGCCACATGCTTATACCAAGACATAATTTCTCCGAAATTAACTCCCAGCAAATTTCGTGACGATGCTAAAGGAATGAAGTATCCCGACATAACTATGTCGGGTTCAGCAACGTTAATTTTCTTGGAATAAACTGCCACCTGGATTTTTTTGTAGCTTTAAATTCTACTTGGTTGCCATCAGTCGAAAATAGAACTTTTTCCAGGTCCTTGTTAAGTTGAAAGACTTCTTGCTATCTGTGGATACTTACATGAGAAGCCGTTGTTCGAGCATTCAAAGCGAATGAAGAAAATAAGAGTACTATCGTCTGCAAAGCTATAGTTTGAATTTCTAGTCCTTTTCAGCTAATGAGAATGTGAGTAGGTGACAGTATTGAGCCTTGAGGTACATCAGTGTTAATAGTGAAGGTGGTATAAAAAAAAATCCATTGACTCGTAAAGAACTCTCTTTAAGGAAACATAAAAGCCATAAACAAAACTAGAAGAGCCTAGCTTAGCAAACAATTCGCCTTGCTAAACGCGGTAGATTGTCTTAGATATATCAAATTCAACTGCTCGAGATTCTCCAAAGCGTTGGATTGCGTTGTTTCAAACATATGTAACATAAATTAGAAATTCTTCTTTTGATCTTTGCTTGCTAAAGTTAATAAAATTGAATCGTTCGAGATATTTGAGAAGCTGCTGATTGATAGCCTTTTCCACTGGTCATTTATGAGAATGACACATGGGTAAAAATAACGAGTGCTCTGAGGAAATCAACAGTAAGGTAGTGCGAGCATACACAAACAATCAGGATGGAACAAATCCTTACCAAACTGGCAGAACTGACGAGTAGGTTAGTAAAATATTATGAGCTCCAAAGCCGTATATGTGTATTAGTATTGTAACAATGTTCTAATCCTTTCATTGTACTGGCAACAAGTGAGTTAAAGGGATTTAACAATTAATTTCTGGAACAATACGCAACATTTAGACCCTCATACGTCTGAACAATGACTTTAACCCTTGCCTAAATCTGTCAAACAAACGTTTACTTATTTAATCGGTTGTATTGTTTCCACGTTAGGCCGTTGTCGAAAACATTACGAAGGCATTTGTTGTATGTGGTTATTAAACCTTTGTAAACATTTTAAATTTTGTAATTCTAAAGAAAAACAATGTCGGTTATAATGCCTAAGTCTGTCTTTTTTGGACCCAAAGTATTCGTTATGTAGTTTCTTTTTAGGTAGGAGACTAATAATCATTCAGACTTGGACGGGGCATCAGCCTTGTTAAGCTACTCAAAACACTTAAAAGAAATGAGGACGGATTTACTATTAGAGGGGAATAACCGCCTAGCTAAAACTCTTAAATAACAAAGACAACTACAAACAAAAACAGTGAAGACGATTCACTGACAGGAGAACAACAGAGATTTGGATCAGATGTTAATTTGTAGCTTCTACCATAATTCTGAGATAATACCAATACTAGAATTCTCGGCGAAGCAAGACCACATTTGTCCATAGAATCCGGAAGTAAGTAATTGACATAATGTTGACTTCTAGAGGATGAGCTAACGAAATCCTAGGTTAGCGGATGTCGTAAGTGAGAGAATTACTTCTCAGTACTGAGGCGACCTATAACAATTATCCAGGGTCAGTGGAAATCAGTGAAAATTAGCATTCGGCTTATATACAGGCTTGTCTAAGGTAACTAAGCGTGTTGTGAATCGGGTCCAGTTAACTGATGATTTGGGTGTCTACGAGGCTGCGAGGTGAAATTTTAAAATATAGTTACGACGCCAAAAAGGGGAACCTTGGAGGGCATTTTGTTAAGGGCTCTACTCCTTACCAGGGTCGGCACGAATGACCAATATCCTAAGCTGTTAGAATATAGGGATCATTGGTTCCCTACGTAAACAGAAAGGCAACTAGATCACCTCCAGCGACGAGTAGCATAGACAACTGCTGGGGTTTCACTTCCCGAATAGTGTACCAACGGTAGCTGTACGCGATGCTGATCTTCTAGTTAGCACTACAGAGTGAAGTTTGCCTGGCAAGTTAGTTCTCGACGGGGCTGTGGCATGGGCGGTGAATTACGATGGATTTTATGTCGTGGCCTAGAATGGTTCAGCGTAACTCGGTGCTCAAGAGAAGTCAACGAGTCCTAAATTCCCTTGTGAGAATTTTCCAGAGACAGTATAGGTTGAGAAGATATTGAACACGTGACCCGAGATGTATGGGTTGTATAGAGGATAAAGAGATGCTCCACTGTGGCTGTGAGTTGCTGGGTAGACTCAGATATAAGATTTTTGCTTTGGTAATGCTCCGGATGGAGGAGACCAATATGCTGGCATGGAATGATATCCTGGCCTTTATAGTTAGGTCGGGGAGATTCCACGGAGACCGTGGTGGTTATGGTGGTTAAGGTAGTTAATTTTCGTGACTGGCTGTACATTACCGACAAATTCATAGAAGGACCTAGAAAAACCCTTCGAGTACAGCTCACAGAGAATCAAAAATATTTATTTCCACTCCTGCAGAAAATTTAGTGATTTTCCTGCAGTAGTACTGTGCGTATTAAAAAATCATTCCAAATTGACTACTAAAAAATGAGATGATATGACTAATAACATGGACATACTTATATCAAAAATTCGTAAGTGGGTTTATATTTATTATTTTTCCTTATACGTTTAAAATAAGATAATTGAATTAAACAGCTAGATAATCTCGAGATTGAGGATAGCCATAAAATGGCATTCGTTACATTTATCTAAATTAGGTGTAAAAGTTGTAAAGAAGAACAAAATAGGGTCTAATTTCCTTCGTTGTTAAAATATAAATTAATTATTTTTTTATCACTAGTTGGAATCGTAAGCACAGGCGGAGGTGATTTTTACCCGATTTTAACAACCGATATTCTAAATTTATATAAAATTTTGTTTACTCGCTAATTGTATAAGGGGGAGAGCAGGGGGGGGCCTAGTATGTTGCCGATTTTTTGGAGGTTAGGGTATGTTTTAATTCTGTACATATGTCCCTGTTGGAATGTTTGAGGGGTGTTTGGCTGTTCAAGTAATTTAATTCATTAAAGGTAATAATGTTTTACTGTATAATATATATAGTAGTTAATCTATAGCTTAACTGATAACTAAGGAAACCGAAATATGCAAGTGAAAAACTTTAAAATATGCGCATAAATATGCAAATAATTTTCTCAAAATATGCACATACATGTTGTAAAATATGCAGTAAAAAAAATCGAAACAGACTTGAAAAATGTAAATTTATTGTTTCACATTACATTAATGTGTGTTGTGGCCTATCTCCAGGTTTCGTCTTACTCAATTTGGTAATATGGCAAGCAGTTTTCACGTGTTGCTCTATTTGAAATTTTTTATCGCATGGTATCTGCAATAAAAAAAAAGAAAATTTAATTAAAATCCCAAGGAAAAAATTCGTTAAATAGAAATTTCGTTAAATAGAAAACTAGGTGCTTAGGGCAGGCAAAAATTAAAATTCTGCTTTGTACCTTTTTTATTAGATTACCTAGAAATACATACGTTTACGTATGTATTTTTATTTCGTGGTTTCGTTAAATAGAAATTTTGTTCGTTAAATGGAACAAAAATAACTTAAATAACATTGAAAATAGCATCAACGGCAAAATCCTGACAAAAATTTTATTATATTTAAATATTAAATGAAAATGAATTACCCTGTATATTCAATAGGAATTCAAAAATTATACTTACAATTTTAACACATGCAGAACAGTAGTTTTTTCCCATATCTATTCTTAGTTCTTTGTATGGTTTAATCCACACTGACACACTACTGGCTTTGGGCATTTCACTGTAGTAAAATACGACTCACAAGATAAAAAGCACAAATCGACGTAACCACTTTAAAAGCACAACCGAAAATGAAATCTAATAAATTAATAATACAAGTATGCTCTGATGGCCGTCTGGGGTTTACTGACTGGTTTTTACCAATAAAATTTATTTGGGGAAAACCACCGGCGCCGCGGCGGCGGCCTAAACATTGACCCTTATTCCGAAAAATGAATGAAAACGCCTGCCAAAGGCCTACATTATTATAAATTCCTTCAAATATGCACATATATGCTATTTTTAAAGCATTTATGCAAATGTTTAGAAAAATGCAGATAATATGCAATATATGCTCTTTGCATATTTGGGTGTTCTTACTGATAACCGTACGCCTGTTTCTTTATTTACCTTGAATATGAAGTGCAAATATCTCCAGAGAACAAGAAGTTGTATAACTTTACAGTTACCTGAAAGAAAATTTGTCTTAGGGTAACAGTAAACAAGTAAAATTTAGCGCAACAGAATCCAGTGCATACTTTGGACTTGGACTGTTGCTGCATCTTTTCTAGAAAGAAGAAATAAGCAAAAAAATAAATTTTTTTGGTAATAATAACACAGGCTGACAAAATTGGACGAAATTCCAGATCCTGAGACCAGAGTACACTTTTTCAAAGGTTTTTGGTGAGCTCAGTGCAAATCCGACCTCTGGATTGCTCCATCACATCAAGTTTTGCGAGATATTCTCACCTAAAAATACAAAAAACACGGTTTTTCGGTATATTCGGGATTATATTACACCGCGTAAAATTTTTCTTCACAAAATTCGTTATGTCATATGAAAGTACTCCCCATCAAAATGCATTTTCAATTTTTCAGATATCTTATTTCTTCTCGAAAAAATCATCTTTCTAGTAGCAACATTGCTTATTTGTTATTATACATGGTGTCCCATTTTAAAGTAAAAAAGTTTCAGACAAAAGTTGAAGGATTTTGAAGGGACAATAAAGTGATATAATTGTGATAACCTTGGAAGATCATTCCGAAGGTCATTTCAAAGTCAACTTTGATTTTTTAAATGGAAACCCATATTTTTTATGACAGCATCATGTTTCTCTAGCAAAAATACACAACTTTTATTCGAAAAATTGTTCTCGATTGTAATTTAGACTCCTCAGAATTCTGACCAGTCATATCGGATCAGCCAATTTAAATTTCTTAAGGTTAGTGACAAACCATGGCTCGATTCAACGTCCCAAGAATCATATAATTACACTATTCTCGCCTGCCGGATTAACTTTTTCTTGGTATCGCCAAACTAATTAATTTCAACGAACGATTTTTCTGAGAAGAAATAAAATATCTGAAAAATTCAAAATGCGTTTCGAAGGGGAAGAGTAGTAGTGCCAGACGCCGCGACGTGTTTTGTGAAGAAAAACTAATTCGCGGTGTGATATCATCCACCATATTTCTTGCAATTTTAGGTTAGGATATCTGAAACACCTGAGGTGATGGGCAAATTTGAGTTCGGATTTTGATCGGTACACCGAAAACCTTCGAAAAAGTGTAGTCTGGTCTCAGACTTTAAAAAATGTTGATCTGTGTAATCGTTTGAATATTTTATTTCTAAATACGCCGACTGTAAAATTACTCGCAAGTGAAGTAAATCCCTATAATCATCGACACCACGGTTGAGAATGCCAGTGATAAAATAAAATCAATGTCAAGAAAGATATTATGTATAAATGTTATACAAGAAGTATTTTAATTCTTTTGACTTGACACCGCTGACTACGTTTTTTAGTGTTCCGTACGGAAAACTTATAAGATCACTTCGGTATCTGTCCGTCTATCTGTCTGTCACACCCGATTTTCTCCGAAACTATTAGTCGTAGAAAGTTGAAATTTGGTAATCATATAGGAATTGATAGCCTCATCAAAACCGTGTAGTTTTGAAAGTCAAATTTTTACTTAAGGGGTTAGTTTTGGGGGGTAAAATCGGAAGTGAAAAAAAAAAATTGTTTAGTAGGTCATGGAGTGTGGTGTCAAATGAAAGCTTGTGAAAACACGAATAAAAAATATATATAATGTAATACTTGCGCACACTTTTCTTTGTATTATTTTTACAAAATCGCGAAAAATCGCTGTCCCCTACCTTATCTCGAAAAGTACAGATCAAAAAATTTTGAAAAAATTCTGAAATATTCTCCACGGGATATAAATTGAACGCAAATTATGCATTACCTTTAATAATTTATCTGGTATATAAAAAAAATTTCAAGGTCACCAGTTTTCAGTAAAGATTGGAAACAAACTTTATTGAAAACTCATTTGTGGTGTGTTTCGTGAAGTCACTGATGATTTTATACCACCGTAACAAAATTTTATATTTTAAAAGCACTTAAAGTACGGAACACTAATTGTGCAAGTTCAACTTGCACTTGACCCGTTTTTTTTTAACTGGGAGTTAATACTAAATAATTTAGTTGCGAGTTATTATCTTAATGATTTTGGAAAGATTTTTAAATAACTATTTAAAATGTGCACTTTTGATTCTTACGCAAACTTACTACCGACTACCCTAATTTTCGTAATAATATATATATATATATATATATATATATATATATATATATATATATATATATATATATATATATATATATATATACAGTCGATACTCTATGTAGTGAAAGACCAAAATATTGACCGAAATTTCACTATAGAAAGTTTTTCACTATATAAAGAAAAATCCGTATATATTGCTATGTATGTATTTTATATTGGTAATCATTAACTTGTATTTTATAAGGTACAAGCAACAAAAAAAATTGAAAAATTTAATTATTAGAAAAGATCTTATTAAACATTTGAAAGTTTAAATAGTACATAGCATGTACAGGGCTAAATACATACATAAAGTCCGTACGTTATATCTTTACCCGTGCGTCATAGTTTTCAGGCCATATAACAGACGACTATTATATTATTTGTCTCTTTTCACCAATAAATAGTAGGTATGGATAAAAAGAGACAAAAAATATAATAGTCGTCTGGGATATTGCCTGAAAACTATGACGCATGTGAAAAGATATAACGTACGGACTTTATGTATGTATGTACTACATACGAAATAAAAAGAATAATACGAAATCTGTTAATACATATGTACATACTACGTACATACGTACTACGAAAAATAATCAGTTATTTTCTTTTGAACATTACTTTTGAAAAATAAATGTTGCTCAACAAAATTCTCGCATTTATTCAAATGCATAAAGATTTGATCAGGTACACTTTCCTGGCCCCTGAGAGTAGTTCGCACAATGTCAAATGCATTTCTTATTTCATTTTCACTAAATTTAGCAGGACATTTCTCGGTTTAAGTTTCTTCTTCATGATCTTCTATACTTTTTATATCGTCAATTATGTCTTGGTCAATTGGGAGATCTGTCGTGCCAACATCATTGTTGATTTCTAAGAAGTCTTCAAGTAAAAAATCTGCGTCGACGGTAGCAGTTTTTTGTAGAATACCCCATTGCCTTTTTAAGGTAGCGAGATCCATTTCGTTTTCTTCTTCCCATTTGTCAATTTTTTCAGTAAAACCTGCTCTAGAAAATCAGTTTTTGATAGTTTTCTGAGAAACATTTTCACTCCATACTTTAGTGATTTCGGTTATACACTCTTTAAGGGTAATCAATTTTTGGACTGGAAGGTTGTTATCAATCGCATTAACAATTTTGTGAACAATTCTGTTTCGGTAATGATATATCTTTTTATAATACCCTGGTCCATAGGTTGCAATTTGGAGGTCATGTTTGGTGGAAAAAAGGTCAATTCAATATTCCTTAATTTTTTACTTACAGTAACTGGATGTGCAGGACAATTGTCTATAAACATCACAATCTTTCGCTTTTGGCTTTTCATTTTCGTGTCCAGTTCTTTGATCCATCTTTCGAAAATCTCAGAAGTCATCAAAGCCTTTTTATTATTGGGCGTAATCTAACTCCAGAGATTTAACTCCTTTTAAACAACGGGGATTTTTGCTTTTACCTATGAGCAGTAATTTCAGTTTTTCTGAGCCATCCATGTTTGCTCCAACCATCAGTGTCACCCTTTCTTTACTTGTTTTAACACCAAAACATTTATCACTTTTAAAAGCAAAAGTTTTATTTGGCAAACATTTAAAAAACAAACCGGTTTCATCACAATTGAAAACGTTTTTTTTGGCTCGTACTTTTTCAATGCACTTTTTAAAACAGTTTCATTCGAAATGTCACAGTCCTCCTGACTAATGCTTGCACTCTCGCCAGACACCGTCTTGAGTCCAGGTACTCAACCACCCTTCACTAGCTTGAAAATTAACGCAGTTAAATTCTTTAGCAAATTGTAGAGCCTTTTGCTTTATTAAATTTCCCGATATTGGTACGTTTTGATGCGTACGGGCCACTTGAAACCATCGTAAAACTGCTTCATTTACATCCTCGTAAGTACTCACCCGTACTCGTTTTCGACTGCTTGGAACACTAGGTTTCTTGATGATACTGTCGTGACTTTTTATTATCAGAGAGACGTAACTTGGAGAAACACCAAATTTTGCAGCAACATCAATTTTTTTGCAGCCTTTATCAACTTCCTCCAAAACTTTAATTTTCTCAGCTAAACTTAAACACACTCGCTTGGACATCTTACTTGATTCTTAAACAAAAAGAAACTGAACCTGAATTTGCGAATTACTAGGCCTCGACTATAAAATTGGTTTTTCCCCGGGTTTCTATAAAATGGGTTATTCCCCGGGTTTCTCACAGAAATCTACCTGATTTATTGCCAACCATTAGGCGTTATAAATGCGTTAAGAACCTTTTCAAAAGAATGCGTCATAAAATGGAATTCGTGCTAATGTTAGATAATAGGATACCCGAAATGGCCAAGATCTCAATAAATGCATAAAAATTTATACATAAAATTCCGGTAGAAATTTTATTATATAGAGTGTTACTATTTTACAGATTCACTATATGCAGGGCTTTTTACATGAAATTTCATTAAAATATTCTAGGTCTTGAAAAAAATTGCACTATAAAGAGTTTTTCACTATATAGAGTTTCACTCAGGGTGTGCCGCATTTCTTCTACATCCGAGTTAATTAGGAAATAACAAAAAAGTTAGTGCACTGAGATTAATTATATCTGACAGCAAAACGTCCAATTGAAATAATAAAATAATTATAAATCATAAAATATGAATACAAACATTTTTCTAAAGGCACCTCCACATTCCTTCACACAGAATTTGCAAAAAATAACCCCTTGTTTACCAGCTTTTATTACTTTACAGGTACTATTAGAAAAGTAATGTTTCTTGTTGTTGGGGATAGTAACAAGTAATAATTTTTTAAATTGCTTTTTATATGATTTTTTTCTTTGAAGTGGTAAGGTATTGACCTCTCTAGTAAAATATTTAAAGTCATTTTAAGTACAATCTGTTCATTATTTTACATTCTTGTAGTTATGCACTAGTTGTAACTAATTTTTGCGAGGTTTCGAAAAGGTAAAATAACCGGCCTTGTGCAAGTCGGACTTACGCAATTAGTGTTCCGTACGTTGATTGACTTTAAAATAAAAATTTTTCTTATGGGGATATAAAATGATCAATGACTTTACACACCACGTCCCAAATGAGTTTTCAACAAAGTTTGTTTTCGATATTTGTTGAAAATTAATGAGCTTGAATTTTTTTATATATATATCGGATAAATTATTAAAGGTAATGCACTCGTGATAATTTTCGTTCAATCTACACCCCATGGAGAATATTCCAGAGTTTTTTTCAAAATTTTTTGATCAGTACTTTTCGAGATAAAGGAGATACAGCGATTTTTGTCAATTTTTTAAAAATAATACCAAGAAAAGCGTGCGCGAGTATTACATTATATATATATTTACTAGCAGTGCCCGCGGCTCCGCTCGCGTGGACTTGCTTCACTACTATCGTCACTGCTTATTCCTTATGTTACCTAACGTAATATATATGTTTTAAAAAAAAAGTACTTAAATCGGATAAGTGGTTCTGCAGTGATAAGCGCATTAACGGATAGACAGACAGAGATACGTTGCATTTTATATATATATATATATATATATATATATATATATATATATATATATATATATGTATATATATATATATATATATATATATATATATATATATATATATATATATATATATATATTATATTATAGATGTAATCAAATATATATATCTATAACCTGGTAAGAGAACATATGTATAAATTTAAAAAATCACGTAAATCGAATAAGTGGTTCTCAAGGGATAAGCGCACTAACGGACAGACAGACAGACGTGGCATTTTATATATATTATAGATATAGATTATTATTATTATTATTATATAAACTGGCCAAAGAATATACGTATGAATTTAAAAAAGACACGTAAATCGGTTAAGTGGTCCTCGCGTGATAAATGCACTAATGGACAGACAGACAGAGAGACATTGCATTTTATAAACATATTATAGAATATAGATTACAGATATTCTCTGCTACATAATATTGTTCTATATTTAATGGTTTAGGCTGTGTATTGCAAGGGAATGCGTTAGCGGCAAACTTTTTTCCGATTTCATTCACTATTATCGCCACTACTCATTTCTTATGCAACCTATCGTAATAAAATATAGCCTATAACCTGGCCAGAGAACATATGTATGTTTTTTAAAAAAAAGTACGTAAATCGGATAAGTGGTTCTCCAGTGATAAGCGCACTAACGGACAGACAGACAGACAGACAGAGAGATGTTGCATTTTATATATATTATAGATGAACTTGTGTTTCGACAAGCTTTCATTTGACACCCCTCTCGGTGATCTGGTAAAACTTTTTTTTACTTCCGATTTCACCCCCCAAAACTAACCCTTTAAGTCAAAATTTAACTTTCAAAACTACATTGCTCTGCTGGGGCCATCAATTCCGATATTAGTAACAAATTTCAACTTTCTATATCGAATAGTTTCGGAGAAAATTGGGTGTGACAGACGGATAGATAGACACCAAAGTGATCTTATAAGTGTTCCCTACGAAACACTAAAAAAATACTTCTTGACTTAAGGGAGGGTTTTAAAATTATTTTTTTTCGATTTTTTCAAAATTTGTGAGTTGAAAGTACCACATTTCAAAAATATTGTGTGAAAATTTCAAGTCAATACGAAAAAAACTGACGGAGATAGAGCGTTTTTAGTTTGAGTCCCTCCAATGCGGTTTCCAACGTGACTCAATAAATTCAGTGAATATCGTATAGTTCAGTTTAGGTTAGGTATTTTACCCAACACGTGCTCTGTGTATTTTTATTAGTTCTCTCAGTGATTTTATATTAATTATAATCAAAATGCCTAAGTAAGTTACCAGAGAAGATCGTAAAAGCATTGGGTAGAGATTGGACAGATCAAAAAAAAGTAGTACCTCCACAGAAACGTAAAACAGATTAGGTCGAAACAAACAGTGCTACGGCAAAAAAAATAAAAACAAAAGTTACTCGGGACATACCAGAGGATCTGGAAAAACATTACAAAATAGTTAATTTTATGCTAGTTTTTTCAACCATTGCGAGTTTAGTAAAGTGTGATGGCAAAATTTCTTTTCAGTCGTGTAAAGGTGAAGGTGTTGGATTCACCATCCAAGTTAATTGTGAAAAGTGTAAAAACCTCTGCTTTATTCCTTCTAATAACAGAATTCAGTCTGGAGTGTATGAAATCAATTATCGATTCGCTTTTGCCATGCGAGTCTTAAGCTTAGGATTAGCTGAATGTGAAAAGTTTTGCGGCCTAATGGATTTATCAGCTCATTTTTTATCAAAAACCTACAGTTTGCATTTAAAAAAAATGTGTTTGGTCATAAAAAATACCGCGGTTGCATTTTTTTCATCTGCTGTGGATGAAGAGAGAGAAGCCACGTGTAAAGAAAATAATGTAGAAGATACAACGGAGTTGACCGTATCAGGTGACGGCACCTGGAAAAAACGAGGATTCGCATCTTTATTTGGCGTGTCTTCCTTGATCGGTTATTATACCGGAAAAGTTCTGGATATTTGTGTAAAAAGCGCCTACTGTCATGACTGTAAAACTTGGGAATCAAAACTAAATTCTGCAGAGTACGAAGAGTGGTATATTGCTCATGTGAAAGAAGGAAAATGTCAAGCTAATCATACTGGTCCATCTGGAAATATGGAGGTTGAAGCAATAAAATTAATGTTTGAGCGTTCAAAAGATAATAAAGTGAAATGTCGCAACTATATCGGCGACGGCGATTCAAAAACATACTAGAGTAGTGAAATCTAAACCTTATGGTGATGATTATTTGATAAACAAAAAAGAATGTATAGGTCATATTCAGAAGCGAGTGGGTACCCGATTGCGTAATATAGTGAATAAAACTACAAGAATCGACAACTGCGGCGGGAAAAAAAGTAATCAGAAAAAGTCTATCTGGTAATGGTAAACTTACTGGAAAAATGATAGACAAGTTGACTGTATACTACGGTTTGGCCATTCGACGTAATTGTGATTCTGTAGAAAAAATGAAAAATGCCATTTGGGCGACTTATTTTCATTATAGCTCAACAAACAAGAATCCGCAGCATCAGAATTGTGACAAAGGCGAAGACTCGTGGTGTGAATGGCAGAGAGCTGCAGCAACGAATAACCTGAAGTCATTCAATCATAGTTACACCGCACTTCCAAGCGAGGTTTTACAAGCAATATACCTATATATGAGGACTTGAGTAATGAGACACTTTTGGAGCGAGGTCTCGGAGGTTTTACACAGAACAATAATGAAAGTTTGAACCAACTTATATGGAAAATTACTCCAAAAATATTGAGTGGTACCTCTAATCTCGTTGACATTGCTGCTCATATAGCAGCATGTACATTCAATGAAGGTTGTTTTGCTCTGCTTGCTATGTAAGTAAAAAAAAATACTTCTTTACTTATGATGAATTTTAAAATTTCTCAGTGTAAAACTTTAAATCGATTTTCCCACAACTGGCTTTTTCAAAGTCGGTGGACACTGTCACTCGAAATCTACTGGACGAGAATTTTTTGAAATTTTGCACTGTTTCTACACATAATTAGCGAGGTAACGCTGTCGAGTTTTTTTTTTTAAATTTTAAGTATATTTTATAACGGCTTGATTGTTGATTTTTTCGTCAAAAATCGGTATTTTGACTTGTAAGTACCACAAAAAATCCAAAAATTGGAAAAAAAATCTCGACAGGGCTACCTAGAAAAACTTATGAACTAACATAATTTTCTTGGTTTTTTTGTTTTAGATGATCCAGTCATAAGTTCTGATGTCCACCGCAAAACACCTTTTTGCTGAGGCGCCCATTAAGAGTTGCTGCCCCCGGCTCACATCTCGATATTTTTTTACGAAAATTGCCCACAATATCCGTGAAATGTCACCTGATAATACCATATTAAAATCAATTCATTTATCTTTACTGTTTGTTCAATAAAAATTCATAAAAATATGCTATTTCTTGACCGAATTAACCCTACCCCCCCTACCTAAATATAAAGCAACCTTTTTTTATGTCTTTTACTTACCTACGGTACAAATATCGCTTGCTCGTGAAAAGTAAACTAAACATATTTTTTTTTACGAAGAAGCTGCCTCGATTGTTTCAAATATCCCTCAAACCTGCCAACGCGGTCCCAAAGCATAATCAATCGTCCCGAATAGCTCTGTCGAATTATCACACGAAATTCAATTATATCGAACAATTTATCATCCCAAAATAAAATTACCGGGTGACAAGCAAACTTTTATTTGTTTTTTAGTGTTAAGCACGATGATTACACCTAACGGATGCCGATATTCGTAACAACGATTCAATAGGAGCTTCTCTGAAGCATGTGCGGAATTTGTTTAATATGGAAATAAGTTTTTTTTGATTTTTTCTCCACGGTAGTAACAATTTTATTTATTTAGTAAGAAAATAAATGTCTTTTTAGTGTTCCGTACGGAATATTTATAAGATCACTTCGGTGTCTGTCCGTCCGTCCATCCACCCGTCCGTCTGTCACACACGATTTTCTCCGAAACTATTTGAGATAGAAAGTTGAAATTTGGTACTAATACCTGATAATTGATGACCTTATTAGGGCCGTGTAATTTTGAAAGTTAAATTTTGATCTAGGGTTTAGTTTTGGGGGGTGAAAAAATTTTTTTTACTAGATCATCGAGTAGGGTGTCAAATAGAAGCTTGTAAAAACACGAGTTCAAAAATATATATAATGTAATATTTGGGCACACTTTTCTTTTTATTATTTTTAAAAAATTGCGAAAAATCGCTGTCTTTCCCTTATTTCGAAAAGTACTGATCAAAAAATTTTGAAAAAATTCTCCACAGGGTGTAGATTGAATGAAAATTATCACGAGTGCATTACCTTTAATAATTTATCTGGTATATATAAAAAAAAAATTCAAGGTCATCAGTTTTCGATAAAGATCGGAAACAAACTCAATTGGGGTGTGTTTTATGAAGTCGTTGATCATTTTATACCTCCGTAAAAGAACATTTTATTTTAAAAGCATTCAACGTACGGAACACTAACTGCGCAAACTTAACTCGCACCTCACCGGTTATTTGATTTTTAGTGTTCAGTACGGATCACTTTGGTGTCCGTCCGTCTGTCCGTCCGTCTCTTTGTCTATCACACCCAATTTTCTACGAAACTATTTGCTGTAGAAAATTGAAATTTGTCACAAATATAGGAATTGATGGCCCAATCGGAGCCATGTAGTTTCGAAAGTTAAATTTTCACTTAATGTGAATGTGATCGAGTGGGGTGTCAAAAGAAAGCTTTTGAAAACACGAGTTCAAAAATATATATGATGTAATACTCGCACAAATTTTTCTTTATATTATTTAAAAAAAAAACTCAAAAGTCGCTGTCCTCCCATTCCATAAGGTGTAGATCAAGGGTGCTCAAACGGTCGATCGCGATCGACTTGTCAATCGCGAGTGCTTTTTGAGTCGATCTCGAGAAAAAAATTCCGATATAGAACTATTCACAGATTTTGTTTTAGGTAACTAAAACAAAATATAATGAATAAACTACTAAAATTTATTCGATCCACAATTAGGCCAGAATAACCCCCTCATCACTTTCTTTTATCGTAATAGCCCCCTGCTAGTGGCAAAAGGCGGCTTTATCAAAGGAACGCGCGGTACTTGTCAAAGAAAAGTCGCGTTTTTGATTCCCGCCGATTTTTCTAGAAACTTCGGGCGGCGTGTTTGACGGGAACATTCGAGACTTCGTTCGCGCCGATATAAATGTTGCGCCTGCAGGAATAGGAGTCAGTCTGAGTTGTAACTTGAAGGCGATACATCGATACAAAGTTTAATAATAAATAGTCCAAAATGAGTGCGGCGAAGAAAAGTAAAACTTATCATTTTAATAACGATTGGGAGGAAGAATTTTCCTTTTGTATGGTAAAGGATAAGTGCATTTGTCTCATTTGCCGTGCGTCAGTTGCAATACCTAAGCGTGGGAACTTAGAGAGGCATCATAAAACGGTTCATAAAAACTATGAAAAGGATTTTCCGTCACAGAGTGAATTTAGAAAACGAAAAGTACGTGATTTGATAACTTGTTTGAAAAAAGAAACAAACCATGCCACAAGACCAGCCAAACAATCAAAAGCTGCAACGATCGCGTCATTTAAAATATCTCATATATTGGCGAAACACAAGAAACCATTTGATGATGGATTGGTTGTGAAGGAAGCATTTATTGAAGCGGGTGAGACTTTATTTGGAGATTTTAAAAATAAAACAGAGATTATGTCTGCTATTAGAGAACTTCAGTTATCTCGTCCGACTGTCACAAGGCGTGTTGAAGTCATGAGTCAGGACATGGCAGATAAACTAAAACATGATATCATGGAATGTACATACTTTTCTTTACAGTTCGACGAATCCACCGATATGACAGACACTGCCCAGCTGTGTATTTTTATTCGAATGGTATTCAATGACATGTCGGCTAAGGAAGAGTTTTTGACAATGATTCCTCTGAAAGGAAAGACCCGTGGCGAATATATATATGACGTTTTCTTCAATTTTGTAACAAACTACAAGCTACCCATATATAAACTAGTGTGCATTACAACCGATGGAGCACCAGCAATGACTGGAAACAAAAACGGTTTTTGTTGCATTGTGTCGAGCTAATGATGATTTCCCTTCATTTTTCTCCTTCCATTGCATTATACATCAACAAGTTTTGTGTTCAAAAGTTCTAAACATGGAGGAGATTATGGGCATTGCAATAAAAATTGTGAATTCTATCCGTGCACGTAGCTTGCAACGACGGCTCTTTAAATTGCAGTTGGAAGATAGTGACTCAGCTGAACACACTGATTTAGTTCTTCACACGAACGTCAGGTGGTTGAGTCGCGGAAAATTCCTAGAAAGGTTTCAAGAATTATTGCCCGAAATAACAGCTTTTCTGGACGAAAGAGGTGATGACACTCAGATGCTGAAAAACGGAAAATGGCTGACTGATTTGGCATTTTTGACAGACATCACAATGTATTTAAATACCATTAATTTGGAGCTTCAAGGTAAAGGAAAAATTATTATTGAGATGATTAGCGCAATAAACGCATTCAAAAGTAAATTGCAACTTATGATAGATCAACTGAAAAGAAAGGTTCTGAAAAATTTTCCGTCTTTGAAAGCAAGGATTCCTCAGTTGAATTATGATATTTATGAGGCAGAATTATCAAATATTTTGGACCAATTCTAAAAACGTTTTTATGATTTCAGTAAATTGGCAAATATCGCATCATTTATGAGTTATCCTTTTTCGTGTAAAAACATTGAGGAATTAGCTACTGAAATAGCAAGTCAGTTTAACATGGACTCATGTTCTGTTGAAAATGAGTTAGTGCAGATTATATCAGATATACATCTCAAAGCCACAGCATCTGATACAAAATTCTGGTGTTATATCTGAAGATAAATATCCGAATCTAAGGCAAATCGCCCTTCAACTGACGGCAATGTTTGGGTCAACTTACTTGTGAGAGTCTGCATTTTCTGAAATGAAGATAATTAAGTCAAAATATCGCAATCGACTAACTGACGAACATATGTCATCATGCTTGCGATTAGCACTCGGTAATTACGTACCATCTTATGAAAAGTATGCTGAGGACATGCAGTGCCACGCTTCAACATCCAAAGTCACTCTTTAGTTAAGTTTAGACACTAGAACTCGTTTGTTTTGTAAGAACCAATAAACTCGCAATTTTGAATAATTATGAGTTTTTTCATTGACATTTTAGAGCAGACCTACACTTACCTTGACTAAAAAAATGCATATTGTGCGGAAAACTAATATCTATGCCGATACACCCTACCTAGACGAAAATCCTGCATCACACTTACTTGCAGCCTCTCAGAGTCGATCGATCGTAGTCTAACAATATTGAGGTAGATCGCCAGCAGTTCAAGTTTGAGCACCCCTGGTGTAGATTGAATAAAAATTATAGCGAGTGCACTACCCAGGATAATTTATCTGGTATATTAAAAAAACAAATTTTTTAAAGTCATTGAGTTAGATAGAGATATGAAGTTCATACTTGTAACATTAGTTCTCTGAATTTGACTTTCTCACACTAAAATAGAAATTATTTCTAGCATTACAACTGGAGATTTAAAATGAATAAAAAAGTTGAACAGTCAAAAGATATATACAACTGAAACCTGGTGTTTTTCTGGTGTGATCTTATAAGTGCTCCACTTATAAGATCACTTACGTGTCTGTCTGTCACATCCGATTTTCTCTGGAAGTATTTGACTTAGAAAGTTGAAACTTGCCACTAATATAGGAATTGATGGCCTCATCAGAGCCGTGTGGTTTTGAAAGTTAAATTTTGACTTAAAGGGTTAGTTTTGGGGGGTGAAATTGGAAGTGACAATTTTTTTTTACAGGTCATCGAGTGGGATGTCAAATGAAAGCTTGTAAAAAGACGAGTTTAAAAATATATATGTAATACTTGCTCACAACTCTCTTTGTATTATTTTTAAAAAGTGCGAAAAATCGCTGTCCCCCCTTGTCTCGAAAAAATTTTGAAACAATTCTGGAATATTTTCTACAGGCTGTAAACTGAACGAAAATTATCACGAGTGCATTACGATCATTAATAATTTATCTGGTATTTAAAAAAAAAAAAAAAATTTCAAGGTCATGAGTTTTCACTAAAGATCGCAAAAAAAACTTTGTTAAAAACTCATTTGGGATATGTTTTGTGAAACCACTGATCATTTTATACTTCCGTAACAAAAGGTTTTATTTTAAAAGCAATCAACGTACGGAGCACTAATTACGTAAGACCAACTTGCACTTGACCAGTTATTTCTGGTAAAATGCTAAATAATAAAAAAATTAAGATAACACCTAGATTCGTCTGCTCCAGAAGCCCTCAAAATAGAGTTTGACACATCTCAGCTCTTCCGAGAGTTAGCTGGCATACAGACTATCTTTTATATGTTTTAAGGAACCCGAAATATAACTAAAATGTAAAAATCTCAAAGTGTAATTTTTTCAGAATAGAATGCTTCTTTTAAGGGAAGAAATCAAAAAAGAATGAACAAAAATTGTGTTCTTACGATTTTTTTCCAAAATAAAAGAAAAATCAAAACTCACTCTTTCACAAGGCTCGGCATGTTTACAATAAAACAAAAACACACATCCAACCTGACCTGAAAACTTGATAATTGGATTGCATGCGAACGAATTGGTTACATGTATAGTGTTTTCATACTTCTAAAATTTAAAGAATTTTCTTCTTCTTGAAGTACCATATCCGATACGGACGTAGGTGACCCTCTCGCATTTGCCTGCGGTTGGTACCTTTTTAAGTATTTCCACAGACAAAGGGGACCTACAGTTTTATGCTGGTTTTGAACGACCAAAGTAAGAGGACTTTACTAGGCATGATACTACGGGTGGTTTGCCATTGCCTTCCCGAAAAAAGAAGAGAGAAAAATTTACTGGCTTTCTTAATGTCATTATAATTTTAATTTGCTTAGGTGTCCAATATTAACGAATAAAGAAGAAAGTAAAAACTATTTTATTCATAAGTACTCTGCTGTATTTTTTCTAAACCTATACTTTAATTAGTTACATATAACAACATATAATCTGCTATTAAAATTAACAAAGATAAAAGAACACCTCAGTACGTATCCATTGAAGGTTTTACTACCAGACAACGTGTAATCGTTCAGTGTTTTAGCGGTGATGTACGGAAGCCTAGTAAAGCACATTTTTTTGCATAAGACAGTATTACAATTCTGTCCTGTGTTTTTTACTTGCCGCACCTTACCGCACTCAATGAAGTTTTTAGAGGATCATTAATTTGGTGGGAACGATGTCATAAATAACATACTTTGTCTACTGGTAGAATGTTTTTGGTCTTCCATCAAAGTGCACCTGTATGAAGATCTAATGTTAAGAAAATAAATTACAATTTTTTACTAAATATTCAAGGAAAATTAAGGGATTTTCTAGCATTTTTTTAGGTCCATATTTATCATGATAGTTTTTAATAAAAAAATCCTGTTTTATTAGATTTTACTGTCATATGAAACAAAATTGAATTTTTGTAAAGTAAATCCCAAGATATAAGATCCTGCCTTTTTGCTTTTTCAATGGGAAAATAAACAACCCTATTAAGGTTTTGTGCATAGTTGCCAGGTATTACGATAAACGTATTTTTATTTTACCTGCTTTGTATACCTTGCACCTGCAATCATATTGGATCTATTTTACCTATATATTTACTACCTAGCAACCCGGTTTGGAGCCCTTTAAGTATTTGATAATATAGGCCTAATGACCACAAATCCCCATCAAGATTCGAAAGATACTTTTTATTATTTTTATTTTTAATTTTACTTACAACTTTCAACGTAACGGTTCTATTTCAATTATGTGGCGTCCGTGGGAAAACTGCAATAGTGGCTATCGCAAGAGAAAACATTTATCACTTGACGCTAAACAAATAGTGAAAAATGTTTACGACAGTTTGATAAAAAGAAATTGAACAAACAAAGTGCTTTGCAAGAAACCAGTGAACTAACAAAAACCCTAATTTCTACGATTAAGGGTATTGTAGGAAAACCATCACTTAGGAACAGGAAAAAAACAGAAAGATTTTTAAATGCATCATGTAGACGATTGTGAAAAATACGTCATCAGGAAAAAATATATTCTAAGTATGAAGAGCAGTTGGTGCCGACACTAGACAAAATAAAATTAAGACTGGTGCAGAACGGGTCCAATATACATTGTGGCCGATCAACCCTTCACAAAATTCTCTTAAGAATGGGATTCACGCGGGAATCTTGCGACATAATTATTTACAAGAAATTAAAAAGTGTCGATCAGAGAATTGGCCAATAATTTACCTTGAGGAAACATGGTTCGATACCCGTGACACTGTACAAAAAGGGTGGGTTGACAGCAGTACAAAATGTCAGACTAACGTACCTTCAAATAAAGGTAAACGAATAACCATTTTGTATGCTGGATCTGAAAAGGGCTGGGTTTCAAATTGTCTACTATTATCTGCATAAAACATAAAAGATTCTAGTTTGGACTATCACGAAGGCACGAGCGCAGAACTTTTTGAAAATTGGTTTCAAAATTCCCTTTTGCCAAATATTCCCCCAACAGTGTTATAGTTATAGACAATGCAAGTTACCATAGTCGCCTACGAAATAAGGTTCCTAATGCAGCCAACACCAAATCGGAAATACAGGAATATATGTTAGAAAATGACATTTAGTTATAAAAAAAGTGAATGAGCTTCTGTTTTGAAAGACTATCAATTGAAAAAGAAATATGTTTGTGATAATATGGCTGAGAAAATAAGACAAACTGTCTTGCGGCTTCCTCCGTATTATTGTGTGTTTAATCCAATTAAAGCTATTTGGCATCCAGTTAAATCAAAAATAAAGGCACAAAATGTTTCTCCTACTTTAAGCGTGTCAGTGGTTGAATTAGTAAAGAAAAGTTATAAATGATATACCTTGTGAAAGCTGGAAGAATTCCATTCAGCACGTTGTTAAAGTTGAAGATTCATATATTTATGTAAATAATATAAATAATTAATAATTACCTCAGCTGATGACAGTGATAGTGAAACCGAATTAGGCTTAAGTTAAAATATATTTTTATTTATACAATATGTCCCATCTTGTAAACCCCATTCATTCAAACTGTATATTTGTACTTCTTATCCATTTGTTTTTACATGCATCTATAAATAAACATCTCCAAAATCACTTATAATTTTTTTTATTTGCATTAATGAATAAAATTCTTAAGTCCATCTCTGCAACCTATCATAAACAAAAGGTCAGAATTTTTATATTGCCCACTAAAAATGGCAAAATAGGATCTTATATTTTGGGACAGGCTATAACATTAAGGTATAAAAGCGCAAATTTCCTTTAATAGAAAAGAAAAAGCATGAATCGTATACATTGTAAAACTATATTTTTAGGAGAAACATTTTAAGAGAATGGCTCTTTCAAATGATATGCATAAAAGCTTTTCCTTTACTTTGACAATTATAAATTGTGTCTTGTCATCTAGACGCGTCTGTTTCTGATTGAAACGTTAGTTGAAATAAAGCCACAAACACCCATTTAGCGTTGGAAGGTTGACGTTAAGGCTTATCTCCTGCTTGTTTAAATTCATTAATTCAAAAATTCGTCAATCATAATATTTGTAAACATTGTGTACTTCTATGATATGTATATGTCCTACCTATATATATATATATATATATATATATATATATATATATATATATATATATATATATATATATATATATATATATGTACATATATATATATATATATATATATATATATATATATATATGTACATATATATACATATATATATATATATATATATATATATATATATATATATATATATATATATATATATATATAACTGTGTGTCTCGGGGTTTTCCGTGTAGGCTGGATATCCTCAGAGGGATTGTTTAACAGCTGACGTTTCAATGGGATCTCACCCATCTTTTTCAAAGCTTCAAAGCGTACCTAGTTACTTTACTTGACAAAGGAAAGTAATGTGTTCGTGAAATAATCACCTTCCAAAGTAATTGTTTCTTTTTTTCACGTTTTAGCATTCCTAGGTCATGAAACACATAGGAAACATAGCAAACTTAGTAGATACATAATACCTAACGAAGGAATCAAACCTGAGCGATATCATTTCAGACAAAGGGGATGAAAGGGATGGGGGTAAATGATTTTTGTATGGTTTTAACAGTATTATAGTAATTTTTCTTTTTCTTTTATTAGGATAATAAACAAATTTTATTCATAAATATTTACTGTAAAAAATACAAGGAGTGAAACGGATGGTAGAGCACGTTAGAGGGGTTGCTTCGTAGATATCATATTGTATGTTTCAGGGTTTTTGAAGTCAAGAAATTCAAGAATTAGGTTATTTTTTACTAGAGTAGTTGCGTTTTTTTTACATTTGTATTTCGCGGCATATCTTAGAATGTTCTTGGCTTTCATTATCGAAAATTTTAGCAGAAATAGTATGCAGACAGAATTGAAATGTGATTACAGAGTAACCTAAAAAAAATTAAGTCGGTTACGGAAAAAATTTATATATATATTAACGGTTAAATTGATCGAAACTTGCTTACTTATGGCATAGTATGTAAATTATTGTCTTTTTTTTCCTTGCCAATTGTATTCGTGAAAAAATTACTCTTCGCGAAGAACATTGGTAGATCTGTCTGACTGGCGGCCTATCGGTTTATTGGTACGATAACTCTAAACAAAATAATAATATAACTGGAATAAGGAAAGATGAAACCTATAATTTGTGTTCACGCTTGAGGAGTAGGGGGAAAGAGGAGTGCGCATATGATTTTAATAGTATTATGGAAACTCTTCTTGATTATTCCGTTGAGATAATTAACAAATTTTCTATATGAAATGAGGAGTTAAAAGAACATAAGGGGATAAAGAAGAGGAAAAGGGGGGTTAGTGGGATTGCTTCGTATATGACGGGCCATATAATAGGCCTTTTCACAGATCTTGGAGTTGAAGAATCTAAAAATTTTTTCAATACTTTCAATTACATATAGTCAAACATATAGGGGTTAATGAGGTGAAGAAGGGAGTTAGAGTAATTGTTTCATATATATCTCGCTATATATCATTTTCAGGATAAAGAAATATAAAAACTGTACTATTATTTTTCCTTATTTTCAATTTTAACAGAAATAGTAAGTAAAAGTAGGTTTCAGCTGTAAATACATCTAAAACCCTTTCCCTACTCCAGATTTTTTTCTGGGATTAATATCTTACCATAAAGTACATATTTAGTGTTCCGTACGGAACACTTATGAGATCATTTCGGTGTCTGTCCGTCTATCTGTCTGTCTGTCTGTCAGATCCGATTTTATCCGAAACTATTTAACATAAATAGTTGAAATTTGGTACTAATATAGAAATTGATGGCCTCATCAAAGCCGTGTGGTTTTGAAAGTTAAATTTTGACTTAAGGGGTTAGTTTTGGGGGGTGAAATAGGAAGTAATAAAAAAAAAATACCAGGTCATCGAGTGAGGCGTTCAATGAAAGCTTGTAAAAACACGAGTTCAAAAATATATGTAATGTATTACTTGCGCTCACTTTTCTTTGTATTATTTTTAAAAAATCGCGAAAAATCGTTTTCCCCCCTTAACTAGAAAAGTACTGATCAAAAAATATTGAAAAAATTCTGAAATATTCCTCAGGATGTAGATTGAACGAAAATGATAATGAGTGCATTACCTATAATAATTTATCTGGTATAAAAAAAAAGATCGGAAAAAAAACTTTGTTGAAAACTCATTTGGGGTGTGTTTCGTGAAGTCATTGATTATTTTATACCTACGTAACAAAAAATTTTATTTTAAAAGCAATCAACGTAGGGAATACTAATTCCGCAAGTCCAACTTGCACTTGACCGGTTTTTTAAAAATATCGACTGGTAATGCTTGGGTTTAGTTAATCTGATGCTGAGAAAGTCAAATTCGGTACATATTTTAGAACTACGTGTTTACTGTTGCTCGATACAATTACTTTTACTCATTTTTCGGAAGAAAAACTAATATACTCGTAAAACGAACTAGTTCAAAAATATAACACAAGACTTAAAACAGCGACAGTAATTTAAAAACCAAGCAATTTTTTTGTAGGACCTCATACTTAAAAATAAACCTTCGTATCTCATAATAAAGTAGTCATTCTCTAATATAAAAATGTCCAATTCAGCATTTATTTTAGAACTGCGTGTTTGTGCGAAAATTTTCAGATAAATTACTTTATCGTTTTTTCTTTAGATGCAAAGAAAATAATTTCTTTGAATGTTGGAACAAATAACTGTGTAATTGATTATTAAGAATACAAAATCGTCTTATGTCAAAGCTCTATCCTAAACCACCCTTACATAATTCATTTGATGCTGGAGTGCACATTTGTTTGCATAATCATACTTAGCGGAGAGAACTTGTAAAGTTAATGCTTTGAGGAAGATTAGAACATTCATATCAGACTAATGTTTCAAAGTAGCGCTTACTCTATTGTTTAAATACAATTTAGTCGTTTGTTAATTAGTGTAGGGAAGATCAAAGCGATTCTTAGTCAGTCTTATTACTCGCTTCTCAACGACGAAACTTAAATGGAAAGGAAGGAGGACACTGATTCTATTTTGTTTCTTACCGAGTTGGGAAAACAACCCGAAACTTGCCCGAAACCAATATACTTAATCTACAAGAATAATTTATACAGACGAACTTTGTTCTTGTTTAAGTTTATATAGCTGTTTTCTTGATTCAAATGAATACAATAAATATATAAACTAAGAGGATTTAAAGTTACATATTTATGTCTAATGTTATAAGAAGAGTTGAAAGTTATATTTCTTCTAAATATGAAGTTATTTATTTAATTATAAAATAGAACTTCCCACATAGGATAATCTATTGCAGGCTTGAAAGACGAAAATACAGGTCAGTCAATAACTTTTGAGAGCATCCCTTGAACCACATATTGAACACCATTTTGAAGCTTTATCTGTCATATGAACAAACCCTAAATTTCAGATCGATTTGTCCAGACATTCTTTGCTTATCAGCTAGTTAAAGTAGACGTATCTGAATATTTTTTAGAAATAGAAAAAAAATCGATTATCGTGAAGTGATCGAATTCTTTATTTTGGAAGGTTTATCGGCAACTGAAATCCAGACAAAGTTAGTGAAAGTATTAAGGGAGTCTGCTCCTTCATATCCAACTGTTCATTGATGGACTCGACAAGAATATTGTAACTGACATGACAGTCCTGAACACGATAAGCATTGGCAGTGACCATCGGATGCTCAGAGCAAAAATAAGAATAAATCTGAAGCAGGAAAGACGTAGATTGATAACGCATACATATATAAAGACACCAACAGGAATAATAAAGCAAAACATAGACGAATATCGACAAGCACTAAAAAATCATATGAAACACATAAACTACCAAACAGAACTGGATAAACTATACGCACAAATAACCTAAACACCCTGACTACAAAACAAATAGTAACATCAAAAAGAGAAAAATCACAAAAAGTAATTAAAGAGACACAAAATCTTATGAAACAGAGACGACTATTAAGAAATAATCCTACAAATTGCAGATTAGAATAGGCAGAAATAGAGAAAAAAATAAAGAAAAGTTCAGAGAATACATCAGACAGTACAGAAACTCGAAAATAGAAGAAAATTTGAAAGAAGGGAAAAGTTTGAAACACCTAAACAGACAAATGAATGAAGGAAGGCATCAAATAATAAGACTTATAAATAACGATAACCAAGAGATCGTACAAATCAAAGAGATAAAGGAAGCTACAGAGAAATATTATCAAACACTACATGACAAGAATCCTGAGCGACTTTAATGTCCACAACATCAACTGGCTTAAATACTCAAATACTACCGACGAACAAGGTCGTGAAGCCGAATCATTTTCAATCAGTTGTGGCTTAACACAGCTTATTGACGAACCAACACGGATCCCTGATCGAGACGGACAGTTCGCCAGTCTTCTTGATCTATTTTTAACCACCAATCCCGAGATTTACACGGTCAGCGTAAATCCGCCGTTAGGTTCTTTCGACCATAAACTACTTTCGACATCGAGTATTCTACCAATCAATGACAGAGAGACGCCTAAACCGCGCAAGATTTGGCACTACAAGTCTGCTAAATGGGAAGATCTCATGGAATATTTTCGAACTTTCCCTTGGTTAGACGTTTGTTATCGATCCGACGACCCATCTGACTGCGCCAGGAAGGTTTCCGATGTTATTTTGGCCGGTATAGAGGCTTACATCCCTTTTTCGAAGAAATGCCCTCCCAACGGCAAGCCTTGGTTTGACCGAAAATGCAAAGCTGTTGCTTCTAAACACCTTGCATCCCGACAATGGCATGAAAATCCTAACACCATAAATCGTAAAACATTTGTTCGTGCCAGAAACAAATGCAAAGAGGTTATCGACGAAACCAAGGAGGTACACAATCAACGGATTAGAAACAAACTTCTCGCTTATCCCGAAAATTCCAGGTCCTTTTGGTCGGTCGCTAAGGCAGTTAGGCAGAATTTCACCAAATCCACCATACCACCACTCACACGGCCAGATAATTCTATTGCAACGACACCTGTTGAGAAAGCGAACTTGTTCGCTGAACTCTTTACTTCACATTCTACTGTCGATTTCCAAGGAAAAACACCACCTACTATTCCCATAGTGCAATCAAGGATGCCCAATGTTGTTTTCAGACAGCGTATTATAAAGCGTATACTGATGAAGCTAGACACCAAAAAGGCTTCTGGCCCTGACGGAATACCTGCCATAGTTCCTAAAAACTGTGCGAGGGAACTAACACCAGTTTTCTGTAGACTTTTCAACCTATCCTACAGAAAGGGAATAGTTCCTTCCTGCTGGAAATGTGCTACAGTTCAGCCGATACCTAAAAAAGGCAAGAAGACCTTGCCAAATAACTACCGACCAATCGCACTGCTTTCAATAATATCGTAAGTCATGGAAAAGGCTATCAATCAGCATCTTCTAAAATATCTTAAAGGATTCAAAATTATTAGCGATCAGCAATATGACTTTCGTAAAAATAGATCAACAGGAAATCTTCTGACTTATGTAACATATGTCTGGAACAACGCAATTGAACACTTTGGAGAATCTCGAGCGGTTGCTCTTGACATATCCAAGGCATTCGACCGTGTTTGGCACAATGGGCTGTTGGCTAAGCTACGTTCTTGTGGTATGTCTGAAAGGTTCTGTTTGTGGCTCTCATGTTTCCTCAAAGAGCGTTCTTTACGAGTGGCAGTCGACGGATTTCCTTCTAACACCTTCACTATCAACGCCGGTGTACCCCAAGGCTCCATACTGTCTCCTACTCTCTTTCTCATTTACATGAACGATCTGCTGGAAAAGACCGAGAATCCAATCTACAGCTTTGCAGATGACAGTACACTTATCTCTTCATTCACTTTGAACGCTCGGACATCGGCTACTCAGACGAATATCCGCAGACAGCAGGAAGTCATTCAACTTAACAAAGACCTGGAAGAAATTCTGTCTTGGGGTGACAGTAACCAAGTGGAATTTAACGCTACAAAAACCCAGGCGGTAGTTTTCTCTAAAAAAGTTAACGTTGCTGAACCTGACATAGTTATGTCGGGGCACTCCATCCCTCTAACATCGTCACTCAATTTGTTGGGCGTTAATTTGGGAGCGAATTCGTCCTGGCATGAACATGTTGCAGGCATAGCAAGGAGAGCTTCTCAAAAGTTGGGAATATTATTTCGAACCAGAAAGCTTTACACTCCACAACAACTGTTAATTCTTTACAAAGCTCAAATTCGACCAACTATAGAATACTGCTCCCATGTTTGGAGCTCCGCTCCCAAACATACACTGCATTTGTTGGATTCTATTCAGAGAAGAGCTGTTCGTCTGATTGGAGACCCGGAACTGACCGACGGCCTTGATTCGCTGGAACATCGAAGGACGGTTGGCGACTTGAGCCTATTCTACAAGTACTTTCATGGAAAGTGTTGGATAGAAGAGACTCGTCAGTTTGGTCTGCGTTCGGAAGGTTACAATCTACATTTAAATTGGACATCCCAAATACAATAAAATCCAGAGCATTTAATCAGTGTGTACTGCCGGTATTAACTTATGGCACTGAAACATGGGCTTTAAATAAAAGTATAATAAATAAACTCCAAGTAAACCAAAGAGCAGCAATATTAGACTCCAAGATCGTATTCCTAACATCGAGATACGAAGAAGATCAAAAGTGACAGATATAATACAACGAATATGTATATTAAGGTGGAATTGAGCCGGGCATATTGCAAGGCTAAATGATAACAGATGGACATACCGTATAGTTGAATGTAGGCCTAGAAAACACAAAAGATGCAGAGGTAGACCACAGACAAGATGGACGGACAACATAAAAAGATTAGCAGGACACGATTGGATGCAAAAAGCAAACAACAAAGCTCATTGGAGACAACTTGGGGAGGCTTACATCCGACTATGGCTGGAATAAGCTAATGATGATGATGATATATGGACTCTAGAATTTAAGCGTGGGCGTACAAGCGTCAATGATGATCCACGTTGAGGACGTCCAAAAACTGCAACAACTGAAGAAACTACTATGCAAGTACAAGATATAGTAATGAAAGACCGTCGATTAACCATGGATGATTTAGCTGAGGCTATAGCCATCTTACATGGATTAGTACATGAAATCTTAACTAATGTTTTGGGTATTAGATAGAAACTTTCTCAACAACGTTTTGTTATTTTCACAAAGAATAAAACTGATTTTGTGCATCGATTTATAACTACGGATGAGACTTGGGTCTACCAGTATGATTCTGAACTGCGACAATAAACCGCACAGAGAATTGAACCCGGTTGGTAACTCCAAAGCAGCCAAAGTGGTCAAAGTTACCCAAAAAAATTATAGTAACAGTTTTCTGAGATGCAAAAGGAATTTTGTTATTTGATTACGTTCAAACTGGTAAAACAATCACAGGAGAGTATTATTGCAATCTTTTGGACCAGCTGAATGAGAAAATTCGCGAGAAAAGGCAAGGTTTGCCTTTCATCATGACAATGCACCTGCTCACAGAGGTGCTTTGGCAACGGCAAAATTGGTCGGATTAAAGTAGGTAGTAGAGTTGTTGGAACATCCACCCTATTCGCCAGATCTGGCTAAGGCAGTTAGTCAAAATTTTACCAAATCCACCATACCACCACTCACACGGCCAGATAATTCCATTGCAACCACACCTGTTAAGAGAGCGAACTTGTTGGCTGAATTCTTTGCTTCACATTCTACTGTCGATTTCCAAGGAAAAACATCACCTACTATTCCCATAGTGCAGTCAAGGATGCCCGATATTGTCTTCAGACAGCGCATCATAAAGCGTATTTTAATGAAGCTAGACACCAAGAAGGCTTCTGGCGCTGACGGAATACCTGCCATAGTTCTCAAAAACTGTGCAAGGAAACTAACACCAGTTTTCTGTAGACTTTTTAACCTATCCTACAGAAAGGGAATATTTCCGTCCTGCTGGAAATGTGCCACGGTTCAGCCGATACCTAAAAAAGGCAAGAAGACCTTGCCAAATAACTACTGACCAGTTGCACTGCTTTCAATAATATCGAAAGTCATGGAAAAGGTTATCAATGAGCATCTTCTAAAATATCTTGAACGATTCAATATTATTAGCGATCATCAATATGATTTTCGCAAACATAGATCAACAGGAGATCTTCTGACTTATGAAACACATGTTTGGAACAACGCAATTGAACACTTTGGAGATTCTCGAACGGTTGTTCTTGACATATCCAAGGCATTCGACCGTGTTTGGCACGATGGACTGTTGGCTAAGTTACGCTCTTATGGTATGTCTGAAAGGTTCTGTTTGTGGCTTTCATGTTTCCTCAGAGAGCGCTCTTTACGAATGGCGGTCGACGGATTTCTTTCTAACACCCTCATTATCAACGCCGGTGTGCCCCAGGGCTCCATACTATCTCCTACTCTCTTTCTCATTTACATTAACGATTTGCTGGAAAAGACCGGGAGTCCAATCTACAGCTTTGCAGATGACAGTACGCTTGTCTCTTCATTCACCTTGAGCGCTCGGACATCGGCTACTCAGGCGAATATCGGCAGACAGCAGGAGGTCGTTCAACTTAACAATGACCTGGAAGAAATTCTATCTTGGGGTGACAGTAACCAAGTGGAATTTAACGCTACAAAAACCCAGGCGGCAGTTTTTTCTAAAAAAGTTAACGTTGCTGAACCCGACATAGTTATGTCGGGGCACTCCATTCCCCTAGCATCATCGCTCAATTTGTTGGGCGTTAGTTTGGCAGCAAATATGTCCTGGCATGAACATGTTGCAGGCATAGCAAGGAGAACTTCTCAAAAGTTGGGAATATTATTTAGAACCAGAAAGCTTTACACCCCACAACAAACGTTAATTCTTTACAAAGCCCAAATTCGACCAACTATGGAATATAGCGATTCAAGAACAACGTGAATCGCTTTTTCCGCACTCGTGCCGCTCCTGGAGCGCTTTAGGGACTTCCCTGCAGCACGTGTGCTAGACCCATAAAAAAAAAACTGCTCGTTTGGGGCTCCGCTCCCAAACATACACTGCATTTGTTGGATTCTGTTCAGAGAAGAGCGGTCCGTCTGATTGGGGACCCGGAATTGACTGGCGGCCTTGATTCGCTGGAACATCGAAGAACGGTTGGCGACTTGAGTCTGTTCTACAAGTATTTTCATGGAAAGTGTTCGAAGGATGTAGCCCGCTTAATTCCTCCCAAAGCGGTGCATGTTAGAAATACACGTCGCGCTGGTGTTTCACATCCGTATGAGGTTCAGCTTGTTACTCCGCGTACAACGCTTTTCAAGCAATCTTTTATATGGAGAACGTCATCCCTTTGGAATAATTTTCCCAGCGCTGTGTTTCCCACCGAGTACAATTTACAGCGATTCAAGAACAACGTGAATCGCTTTTTCCGCACTCGTGCCGCTCCTGGAGCGCTTTAGGGACTTCCCTGCAGCACGTGTGCTAGACCCATAAAAAAAAAAAATTATCGTCGAAGTAAGTTGAAATTATATAGTGCTTAACTTAAATTTCATGGAGAACATTAACTAAAAGGACATCAATTTCAACGGAATCTCCTTGAGGGTGTTTTCACAGGCCATATCGAAGATTTATGGACTTTGTAGGATTTCCTTCCTCTTTTGTTACCGTGTTATTTTAGGCTAAAACTGACATTTTAATGACATAGAAGGTTTTAGCTTTTTTATTCATAATTACAATACCTGGTACACTGACCTGGATGCTGGTGCCACACCTGTATGGATTCTATTGAGCATTCTAATTGGGGGTTATTAAGTGGACTTTCCGAAAAGGGGCATCCTTCTGGAGGTTCGTTGTCAATATGCCCAAGAAAGCTTCTCGATTTGAATCTAATCACAGACTGCTCTAGACGATAAAGTATGTGTCAATCGTACTGAGTAATCGGCTCTAGGTAATACGAGTAAATGTTTTGCAAGAAAAGTTCTTGCTGGCTTCTCATTAAACAAAGTGTTAAATATTGTGGCTGGAAATAATTGGTAAAATTTGTTGCAATTTGTGGCCTTTAGTACAGAAGAGGCATAATCCACTTCTTTTAAATTCTGTGCTCTTGGACTAAACCTCCCTAGTGAACCTCCATAATAACATATCTTAAGGAAAAGCGATGTTAGAGAAATGTGTCAATAAGAAAATAATAAGGCGTTAGTTTTTTAAATACAGATAAAGCTGTTCTGTCAATAATTACAATTAAATTAATTGTTATTGTCCACATGTTAGTTAAGTATTAAGTAGTAAGTATATATAAGTAGTGTATTAATTACTAAATATTTTCTCATTAAAAAGTTCTTCCTATGGTTCTTTTTGGGTGCAATTAATCATATTGTTCGAGTTGTTTACACAACTAATCAAGTTTGCTAAGCCTTTTAAAGCGTTACAAAAGCGTAAAACAAAGGGTTAGTTAAGAGACGGGGAAAAACGAACAATCATTTGTTTTTATTAGTTACGGAGTCAGCTGGTTATATTTTAAAAAGACATGAGCTTTTTGTGTGCTACAATAAAAACATAAAAAAATGTTTTCAGCTAATAAGAAAATACATGTAATTTATCAAGTTAAGTGCCTTATGGAACTAGAGAAACAGCAAACGCAACTTAAAAAGGAGAAACAAAAAAAATCTGACATATGCCAGCTAAACATCCAATATTTACTTTTTAGTGTTCCGTACGGAACACTAATAAGATCACTTCGGTGTCTGTCTGTCTGTCTGTCTGTCTGTTTGTCTGTCTGTCACACCCGATTTTCTCCGAAACTATTTGACATAGAAAGGTGAAATTTGGTAATAATATAGGAATTGATGGCCTCATCAGAGCCATGTAGTTTCGAGAATTAAATTTTGACTTAAGGGGTTAGTTTGGGGGGTGAAGTCGAAAGTGAAAAAAAGTTTTTGTTACTAGATCATCGAGTGTGATGTCAAATGAAAGCTTGTGAAAACATGAGTAAAAAATATATATATAATATTATACTTGCGCGCACTTTTCTTTGTATTATTTTTAAAAATTCGCGAAAAATCGCTGTCCCGGGCCTTATCTCGAAAAGTACTTATCAAAAATTTTCGAAAAAAAATTCTGGAATATTCTCCACGGGGTGTAGATTGAACGAAAATTATCACGAGTGCATTACCTTTAATAATTTATATGGTATATAAAAAAAAACAAAAATTTCAAGGTCATCAGATTTCAGTAAAGATTGGAAACAAACTTTGTTGAAAACTCATTTGGGGTGTATTTTGTGAAGTCACTGATCATTTTATACCTCTGTAACAAAATTTTTTTATTTTAAAAAGCAATCAATGTACTAATTGCGCAAGTTCAACTTGCACTTGACCGGTTATTTTAAAATGCCTTCAGACAAAAGCAACCGGATTTTCAAGTTTAAAATATGAAACGCTATTGGTAAAGTAATATAATAATAATTGCATGTAATAATAACATATTATTGCTTCAGTAAAAATTCATAACAAACATTTAAAATGCTTAGCTCTGTTAACCTTTAAGTTCATGTAGTGTAATGCGAGATACTCCTGGTTTTCTAGTAGTTCAGTTGACTTTTGTTTACAGGTGCTTAAATTTGAATTTCAAGCGCTAATTCTCCTTTAGGAATTTAAACATTCTACGGCTTAAAAAACCTATAGGTTTTACTATTTTATAAATCACTCATTTAATGTGGATAATGTTTCGATTTTCAGTTTTCTAGTTTAAATCTGTGTATCTACACTTTTATCATTAGTGTTAGCAGTTAGTGATAACAAATTATTTACTATGTGATATTATTGAACATTTTTTTTTAAGAAAAGATAGTACTTTTTTTTTATCGCCAAGCTACCATCTCACCACTCATATCTTACTTCCGAATTATGGCAATAATTCCAGCTGTAACTATATTCTGTCTCAGTTTGAAATATTGTTTCTACGTGGAGCTAATTCATAGTATTGTTGAAATAAGGATTGTTTTTAACAGGTCATAGTGCTCACTAAAAATCACTTCACCAAATATCCGTTTAAAACTTACCATAAATAACAAAGAAAATATAAAGTCTTGAAGGTTATTAGATACTTATTTTCGAGTTTGCAAAATTTCGATGCCAGCTACTTGTCACTGACTCTGGCAAAGAGTAACCGCAAAAAGTGTAAAAGGTCTTAAGTTTAAGCTAACTAAAAATCAAGGACATATTTTTCAATTTTTTTATTTAGGGGTAACTACTCCCTATTTTGGGGCTTAAAAGTGTGAAAATAAATAAGATTTTTCTCCAAAATTAAAAGTTATTTTTTAGGTTAAAATAGTATCAACATGAATTTTAATCCCCTTTTAGGGGGTGGTTATCGCTTAGCGATAAGTTTGGAGACGTATAAGTCCAGAACTATATTCTCCGTATTTTGATTATTTCTTTGTATGTTTTCCTAGTCTTAGGAGTCATATTTGTGAGTATGTTAGGATCCCCTATTAATTGCGACCCCCTTTTAGAGGGTGGTTTTTGATTGACTATACGGTATTGAGTAGAGAATATGTAAATAGTTAAAGTAACCTATTTTCATGAATTACACTTCACAAATATTTTTTTTATTTCCTGTTAAAAACTTATTTATTTCACCCTTTTAACCCTCAAAATAGGGGATAATTACCCCTAAATAAAAAAATGGAAAAATATGTCCTTCTAGACCTTTAATTAGTTTTAATTTAAGACCCTTTACGTTAAGTTTGCTTTTTTTGTCTCAAAGTTACGCAGGTTGCAAAAACGGACTAATTTTGCAGTCCCTCGTTCGGTACCGCTAAGGCAATTCCCCTGTCAATCTTTCTTTCAATAAAAATTCTTTTAATAAAATAGCCTAAATGGTAACGGCTTACAATGACAGGTTATATTTTGAAACACATTCAGTACAATTTTAAGGTATTGTTTTACAGTTTATTGAAAACGAAAAATTTACGAAATATAACCTATAAGGTTATATTTCGTAAATAAAGTTCTATAACAACTAGATAGTTCTTAAGGAAAATTTAGCACTAGCTTGACCTAAGAGCAAACGAATTTAATTTTTACTTCCTCCTCTAAGTCTGTCTGATGGTACGATAACTCTCGAAGTAAATTTTAAATTTGGTGCACATGTAATACTAGAGGTGGGGTGAAACCTACAGTTTTTAAGGATAAAAGTGGATCATTTCAGATATATCATATTCAGGTTTTTGAAATCAGAAAATTTTATTTTTGGAATAATATAGTCCATCTGTCCCAGTTTTTTTTTATAATTTAATATTTCATTATGAAATACTTTTTAGACAATTAAAATTGGATTTTAATATACAGTTTTTGTAAAATATTTCTTAAATAAAAAATAAATTTAAAATTTCACTTCCATCAGCTTGTGAGGAGTACTTCTGCTAGTATTAAAAATATAAATCAAAATATATTTTATAAACTATAATTGAAAATAAAGATAAATAAAATGGGAGAATATCCTTATAAATTTCCGTCACTTTTCAACAAATATTTCTGATTAATATTTCTAACATTAGAAGATCATACAACCCATCGAATTCTGAAATTTCATTTTGTTTTCGAAATATAAAGAAACTCAATTTTTACATTCAAAAGGTGTGGCAGCTATAAAGTAGCTTTAAATGAGTCTCCTGTTATTTTCTAAGAGAGTATTTTCTTAGTTATCTATCTAGATATGAAGAGAAACTCATCATCATCATCATTATCATCATCATTAGCATATTCTATCCATAGTCGGATGCCCAAGTTGTCTCCAATGAACCCTGTTGTTTGCCTTTTTCATCCAATCGTGTTCCACTAATATTTTTATGCCATCCATCCATCTTGTTTATGGTCTATCTCTGTATCTTTTGTGTTATCTAGGCCTCCATTAAACTATACGGTGTGTCCATCTGTTATCGTTCATCCTTGCGATATGCCCCGCCTAATTCCACTTTAATATACATATTTGTTGTGTTACATCTGTCACTTTTGATCCTCTTCGTATCTCGACGTTAGGAATACGATCTTGGAGTCTAATATTTAGCATTCTCCTCTCCATTGCTCTTTGGGTTACGTGGAGTTTATTTATTATACTTTTATTTAAAGCCCACGTTTCAGTGCCATAAGTTAATACAGGCAGTACACATTGATCGAATACTCTGGCTTTTATTGTATTTGGGATGTCTAATTTAAATTTAGATTGTAACCTTCCGAACGCAAACCAGCTAACGAGACTCTTCTATCCAAGTCAGTCTTATTTTTTGATATTTACACTTAGTCTGGCGTTTCTTGAGTTATTTCGTTGCATTCAAAAAAATTTAAGGAATATTTTGAGCTCCGGAAGCCTTTTTCTAGACGTTTGAACACAATAAATTCGCATTACGATAATTCAAGGCTCTAAGCTGTATGGTGACACTCGGTGAATCCACAACTTTCGCTAATGGCTTGAACTGTGAGGGACTTGTGGAGCCTAGTTTTGGTTCTTCATAAATTCAAAGGATTTTCTCTAATGACATGCTTCATGTTTCGGAGTATCTTCTTATTAACTATTAGTTGTGTACTCCTTTTTCGTATATTTACTAACCAAACTTTCTCAGACCCAGAAAATGGTCGCCACCAACTATCCCGAAGGCGAGTCATATTTGGCCTTCTTTGGAGATAAAAAGCCTTTATGAACTGATTGCATCGACTCTTGCTAAAGTAACCCAGTCTCTTTTCCTGTGACAATTGGTGAAAAATGACTCTCATCGTTCTCTAAAACGGACAAATATTAGAAACTTCTGTCTACGTCAATTTCTCCTCTGGGGTAAGGTGTTTGGGGATCCATCCAATTTTTTCCACACCTGAATCTCCGTGCACAATTTTGAAAACTGTAGTTTTGGATTCTTTAGCTTATGTAGCAAACACTGAGATCACAATAAACATAAAACACAGTAGCGACAGCCCGACTCACCATCTTTAATTTTAAAGTGTCGCGTTTGTAAAGATCACATGACCTGTCGCCATATTGCTGGTATGATCCCCGCAAGTTTTTCAAAAATATTCAAATTCCTTCTTTCAAGAAAAATCTTAATCGGTAGAATAAAAATGAATTTTGCAGATTTAAAGGAAGAAAAAAAGCCTTTTTTTAGAAACTTTTTTTATGAAGTTCTTATTAAAACAAATATATAAAAAACAGGGAAAAACGCAAAGATTACAAGGAAAAAATACATTTGGCTGCTACGCTTTTTGCACGTTGTTCATTTAAATATTTCGCTGTAGAATTTATATTTTTCAACTATTAGAGATACTGCCCGGAGGGAAAAAATGTTTATTTTGAGAATATATCTGTGCACACCTTCAGCTTCGCCCGAATAATATCAACAATCAGACTCCTTATTAGTGTTCCGTACGGAATACTTATAAGATGACTGCGGTGTCTGTCCGCCTATTTGTCTGTCCGTATGTCTGTCTGTCCGTCTATCTATCTGTCCATCTGTCTATCATACCCGATTTTCTCCGAAACTATTTGTCATAGAAAGTTGAAATTTGGTAATAATATAGGAATTGATGGCCTCGTTAGAGTTAAGTTTTGAAACTTAAATTTTTACGTAAGGGGTTAGTTTTTGTCGATCTAATATGTAGCAAAGCAAATCCTGTTTAGAACTAAATTTTACTTGAAAATAAGGTCGACCTTCATTGCCGTACATCTTGGATATACTTTCGTCAATAACTTTTTGTCCATTTCCTCTATAGTAAGAAACATTATCACTACGCGACACTCCAAGTGACTTTCGCTCATTTTCTGGAAGAAAAAATCGAAAAAACTACAACATCTTCGTACAAAAGAACTTAGAAGTTGCGATAGGAAGTAATCAAGCAATTTTTTTTGTATGACATTATTTTCGTCGCTCGGTAAAGAACTTTAAAAAATTTCCTCGTAGTTTATTTATAAATATATTTATGTATTCTCTTGTAGTCTGTATTACCAATATTGTGACATAGTTGGCTGATAAACTGAACAGTAATCGATAAAAATAGCATGCAATTATTCAGAGTTTATACAATCCTAAGTTGCATTAATTCGAAAGGTGATAAATTTATTTTACTGGTATATACAGCATATGTTCCAATTACCCTTAAACACAAAAGCATTTACTCTAACTGACCCTGCAAACAGATAACCTAATGATGGGCTCAATAGAAAGCACACGTTGTTACCGTAAATATAAATTAGTTTGTAAACTCGCACACAATTTAAAACCAACGAACTTGCCCCGTGAACCTCTAAATTATCGAAAATAAATCTTAAACCAGTTAAAGTGTTTTAAAAAAAACCCAAACAGGTCTAAACACTTCCGACGGTGCGTTAGGGTATGCGAAGGGAAAGTTAATAGCATGAAATAACTCACATTAGCATCTTCTCGGTGTACGCACAAATCACTTAACCAACAATCATTTAATCAAAAGGAGGAGTATATTATTTAGGTAAGCGGACTTAAAAATTACCGCTTGCTGTTCAACAAAAGGTATGTAGCACGGCTTGGAGCATGGAATAATGCCGCCATAAATTATATTATTACCTTGTCTGCCGTGTATAATATAAATTGATTGGAATTTCATACCGTGTTTCAGAGCAATTGCAACTAAAAACCTGCATCTCTTCTAAAGGAAAAGCGCACGCATATGTAAATAAAAATATACGACTAAGAAATATTGCTAGTCAATTATGATTTGTGTTCAGATTCTCCAAGCCCAGATTTTTTTTTTCATTACCACCATATTGGATGCTTCGTGATTAGAATGACTAGATCTTGTTATAATTTATAAACGTGTTTAGTAGTAAAGTATAGGTTTGCGAGGAAGCTTATACTCACTAAAAAATACATGACCAATAATTTTCGCCCCCTTTTTACTTTCCTTGCTAAAGGAAAGTACTTGTATTCGTCAAAAAAATCGCCCTGCAAACTATTGAATTTCAAACTTGTATATATATATATATATATATATATATATATATATATATATATATATATATATATATATATATATATATATATATATATATATATATATATATATATATATATATATATATATATATATATACGTATATATATATATATATATATATATATATATATATATATATATATATATATATATAATGCAACGTCTCTCGGTCTGTCTGTCTGTCTGTTAGTGCGCTTATCCCTCGAGAACCACTTATCCGATTTACATGATTTTTTAAATTCATACATATGTTCTCTGACCATGTTATAGATATATAGTTTATTACATCTATAATATATGAAATGCAACGTATCTCTGTTTGTCTGTCCGTTAGTGCGCTTATCATTGGAGAACCACTTATCCGATTTTCTAACTTCTTTTTTTTAAAACATACATGCGTTCTCCGGCCAGGTTATAGGCTATATTTTATTACGATAGGTAGCATAAGGAATGAGCAGTGACGATAATAGTGAATGAAGTCGGAAAAAAGTTTGCCGCTAACGCGTTCTTTTGCAATACGCAGTCTAAACCATTACATATGGAACAATATTATGTAGCAGAGAATATCTATAATCTATAATATATATAAAATGCAATGTCTCTCCGTCTATCTGTCTGTCTGTCCATTAGTGCTTTTAGCACGCGAGAACCACTTATCCGATTTACGTGTCTTTTTTAAAATTCATACATATATTCTTTGGCCAGGTTATATAATAATAATAATCTATATCTATAACATATATAAAATGCAACGTCTCTCTGTCCGTCTGTCTGTCTGTCCGTCCGTTAGTGCGCTTATCAATGGAGAACCACTTAACCGATTAACTTGCTTTTTTCTAAAAAACATACATATGTCCTCTGGCCAGGTTATAGACTATATTTTATTACGTTAGGTAACATGAGGAATAAGCAGTGACGATAATAGTGAATCAAATCGGAAAAAAGTTTACCGCTAGTGCGTTCTCTTGCAATACACTGCCTAAACCAGTAAATATGGAACAATATCATGTAGCAAAGGATATCTATAATATATATAAAATGAAACATCTCTCTGTCTGTCCGTCCGTTTGTGCACTTATCACTGGAGAACTACTTATCCGGTTTACGTGCTTTTTTTTTTTAAACATTCTAAACCATTAAATATGGAACACTATCATGGAGCAAAGAATATCTATAATATATATAAAATGCAACGTCTCTCTGTCTGTCTGTCTGTCCGTTAGTGCGCTTATCACTGGAGAACCACTTATCCGATTTACGTGCTTTTTTTTAAACATACGTATGTTCTCTGGCCAGGGTATAGGATATATTTTATTACGTTAGGTGACATAAGGAATAAGCAGTGACGATAATAGTGAATCAAGTCGGACAAAGTTTTGCCGCTAGCGCGTTCTCTTGCAATACACTGCCTAAATCATTAAATATGGAATAATATCATGTAGCAAAGAATATAATATATATAAAATGCAACGTCTCTCTATCTGTCTGTCTGTCCATTAGTGCACTTATCACTCGAGAACCACTTATCCGATTTACGTGTTTTTATAAATTTATACATATGTTCTATATAATTCGATATAAGCCTAGATATTGGGAGATAAGTATAAATAATGGGAGATAAGGAGAAATAATGGGAGATAAGCAGAGATAAGTCTAGATAATGGGAGTTATGGTGAGATAATGGGAGATAAGGAGAAATATTGCGAGATAAGTCGAGATAAGCCTAGATAATGGGAAATAAGATGAGATAATGCGAGATAAGGAGAAATAATGGGAGATGAGCAGAGATAAGCCTAGATAATGGAAATTATATAGAGATAATGGGAGATAAGGAGAAATATTGGGGGATAAGAGGAAATAATGGGAGATACTTTATTACGTTGGGTAACATAAGGAATAAGCAGTGACGATAGTTGTGAAACAACTCCTCGCGAGCGGAGCCGCGGGCCCTGCTATATATATATGCTAGTATATATATATATATATATATATATATATATATATATATATATATATATATATATATATGTATATATATATATATATATATATATATATATATATATATATGTAAATATATATATATATATATATATATATATATATATATATATATATATATATATATATATATATATATATATATTTACATATATATTACCGAATAGTTGAAGAAGAAGATAATTTAGCAGGGCTGCTATACAATACAAAAATTGCCTATAGATTGTTTATTGTGATAGTCCAGCTTTTGAGAAATATATTATCTTCAGAACCCACTAAAAATTACAACATAAAAGGAGGCTATTTTTTTCTTTTACTCCTGCAGAGCATTTCATTATAAAATAACTATTTCAAGAGATTTTTTTTGGAAATGGTGCACATATGCACAACTGACAACTGTCTCAACAACAGAAGTGATATTGATAATTTAAGTATCATTTATAACTGCATCTTACATTTAAACAAAACTAAATACAAATGCCCCCTGCTGATTTAGTTGACAGTTCAGATTATTTACGAACTAAACTGAACTAAACGATTTTATTTTTAATTGTACAATTCTATGTTTCGACCTTGTATTTTTTCCTTGCTTAATCTGTTATACAACTTTTTCCCATTTTACAGTTTTGCTTTATATATATTCTTTGTAACGGGAGGAGAGTCTAATGTTTTGCTGTGTTTCTCTTTTTTCACTTTCAGTTTTTTCATTTTTGTGAAGTTTCTTCAGTACATTTCTCACCTTAAGATCGGTGACATGCTTCAAATTGTTATTGAACTGTCATTAGCGTAACAAAACGAAGACATGGCACGCGTAGAGATTTTCCTCTTTTTAAGTCTTTTTAACTTCGTAAAGAATCTCCATGCCAAAGTTTTATAATGTTTAACATAAGTTCTAAATTATTCTATTTATTTTTAAGATATTTATTAAGTTCTTGTTTTCTGATTTTTTCTGTTATGTATCAACACTGTGGATTTCTAAATGTTACAGCTACTACCTATGTACCCAGGCCAAATATACTTAAATAATTTAATAAATAAGTATACCGACCAGCGGGATTGAACCCTCGACCTTCTGCACAGTAGCAAGGTACTATACCACTGAGCTACGGCTGCCACATCTCCTACTCCTACTATAAATTCTAGATACTATTTGTCTAACATACCATATGTCTAAATTGAACTGTTTTGGAATTATTGATATCTGAAATTAGAGATCAAATTAACAAAAAAAAATTTAAGCTGGCTTGTGTCAAACATTTACTGTCAGGTAACGACTTAACGCATCAAAAAATGATTTATTGACGAAAACGTTTATTGCTGCATTTTGTGAAAAAAAATATCATAATGGTACATTTAACAGAAACTGAAAAAATCACTTTATTAATGACGGTTGGTTACGGAGACCGCAGAAGAACACAACAGGAGGTGTGTGATCTTTTTAACGCAAAATATCCGAATCGATAACCTAATACCCAATACGTAGTTAGCAAAACATTAAAATACAATCAGGTCATCTTAAGGATCGTTCTAAATCTGGACCTCCAAAAGTTAAAACAAGCGATGATAAAAAGTTAGATGTTTTATTGGAAATTACAGAAAATCCCCATATAGCCACTCGTCAGCTTTGCCTAGACCCCAACACAAGTAAAGGTACCGTAAGTCATATACTGAGTGAATAAAAATTACAGCCATACGAACTCATTCTACTGCAAGAATTATCTAAAGAAGACTACGATAGATGCGTTGAATTTTGCGAGGGGATGATGGAACGATCAATAATGATCCTAACCTAATTCATAATATTGTTTTTTCTTACGAGGCCACATTTTGTCTTAACGGAAGAGTTAACAGGCATAACTGCCGGTACTGGTCTAATGAGAATCCCCCCTGGATAATTGACAGTCATTCTCAAAGATCACAACAGATAAACGTGTGGGCAGGGATTTGTGGACGTCATATCATTGGTCCCTTTTTTATCGATGGAAATCTTACAGGACAGCGGTATTTACATTTACTCCAAGAGCAAGTTATTCCAACCTGTGCAGGTCTTTTTCCCGATGAAAATAATTTGGATACCCCTAACAGGAATTTGTGGTATCAACAGGACGGAGCACCTCCTCACTATTAAATTAATGTTTGTAGATATTTGGATGCGATTTTTTCTAATCGATGGATAGGCAGAAGAGGTGCTGTAAAATGGCCTGTAAGGAGTCCCGACCTTAGACCACTCGATTTTCGTTATGAGGTCATTTGAAATCCAAAGTTTACCGAAGTTGACCTGAATGAAGAAGATTTACAACAAATAATTTAGTATGAAGTAGCACAGATCACCCCGGATTCTCTGCAAAACTCTATCCAGTCTGTTTATGACAGATTGAGTCATTGCCTCGCTGCTATCGGTGTACATTTTGAGCATGTGCGCCGTATAACACCCTATAACTTTTATTTAAACATTTATTGGATACACAGATTAATAAATGCTGTAGAATTATTATTCAATACATATGGAGCACCCTGTATATATATATATATATATATATATATATACATATATATATACATATATATATACATATATATATATATATATATATATATATATATATATATATATATATATATATATATATATAGATATATATATATATATATATATATATATATATATATATATATATATATATATATATATGTATATATATATATATATATATATATATAACATATATATATATATATATATATATATATATATATATATATATATATATATATATATATATATATTCGGAGGGGGCTATTGGTCACAGACCTACAGAAGAATTTTTACCAATAATTGTATATATCATCAACTGTCAATCGATCTTGGAACGCGTTTCAACGTAGCTCATCAGCCGAGCTGGGATCGACAAACGAAATAACAAAACTCGAAGTACTTATTGCAGTCCTAGCGCAACATCGCAGTATCGTACATTAATCAACACTTCAAGTTTTGCTCTCTCTGTTATCCATCCTAGCTTCGCTGATGAGCCGTAATACCGTGAAACGTGCTAGGAGATGAATTGATGAGAGAACATTTGGCACTGCTAAAATATGAATTTTGATAATTTTTAATAGTTGATATAGAATATTCAGGATAATACAGAACGAATTCCTTTTGAAATATTATTACTTGTGTAGTAGGGTGAAATTTACCTCATTAGGTGTTTGCAGAAACAATTACTGCCTTGTCAAAACTCATACTAAAGTTACAAATTTAGTAGCTCCACATTATACCTGAACCATAATATAGTAGCTAAAAAGCTCTAATAATCCCCAAGACCCCAAAAATTTTAATTCGCCTAACACACCAGGACTCTGCCTAACTGAGAGATGTGTTACATGTGGTCAGGAAGAATGGACAATTTAATAAGTAAATCTCTGCCTTTTTTGCGTTTAATTAGACTAGCTAGCGGAAAACTATAACAAATAGATGCTTTTACTGCACTCTACCGGCGACTTACTAAGTCATTCAAGCAGAGCGGCCAGCACGGCTGGCAACTTATTTACAGAAGCGCACCTTTCTCAAGCTTACTGCTCGAAGGCATAGATGGCGCATTGGTATAACAATTAAAAATAAACGAAAAAATCGTATTCTTAGAAGTTACCAAGTGTGTTCTCGTATTTGCTGAACCTAGCCCAGCTGATGAGCCGTGATACGGCGAAACGCGTCCTGGGATGGTTCAGCAAATACGAAGAACACATTGGTAACTTCTAAGAATACGATTTTTTCGTTTATTTTTAATTGTTATACCAATGCGTAGACTAGCTAGCTTTATCTGCTTGGTCTAACCATTTTCTTTACCTTTGACACATTTCCAATTGTACCTGGGATACTGATTTTCTTACGTCATCATCTTATTTAATAGTCAAGGTGAAATACCACTTATGATTTGTTCTATAGTTATTGTCATGCAATACGTTTTTTTGGCAAAGAATGTAATAAAGCATACATACACTGTTAAGTTTGTATATATGTCAGGACTTAATGTAATAAAAATAAGATTTTCGGACTATAGTTCAAATTAATTTCATCTCTCTCCGATTTAGTAGTAAAATAGGTGCAAATGTAAAAAATGTCTCACGAAAAAATCACTTTCGATATCTTTTTAATTAATGGTGTTAATAATGCTGTAGGTCATTTCATTTTCTTTTATACCTTGGCATAGTAATTCTATTAATATGTCAAATGCTATTGTATTGAAAATTCATCTTTTGGAACTCTTGCAATCTTCCTAAGAGAAAGAGAAAGAACGCGAGAAAGAGAGGGAAAAAATCAAATTAGAAATAAAACAAAAAATAAAAAATCATCTTGTTACTTTCAAAGAAAGTAATATAAAAATGCTACATTGTTTGGCTCCTGTAATATATAAGATGGAGAGTGTTCTCGACACTCTAATTACTGCCGGTGCTCGACGAATTTTTATTTACCCCCCGACTGTGTCACAATACACGCAATTTGTTGTAAGGGAATAACGGACAGGAATGGACTTGCCAACCGAGAAAATCGGATATTTTATGGAAATTTAAGGAAACCGTGAACCAAGATCCATTCGATCGGTATCAGCTAATTTAAGTTTAACGAATTAACGGAATAATTAGTATTTACTGTCTGGAAAAGCGTTCAAAATACCTTCTTAGTTTAATAACATCTATTTATGCACAACCTGTTGCAAGTTTAATAACCTAACTTGTTTTATTTTTTGTCAAGTTTACTCCTGTTTAATTGAACCACATCTATTGCTTATTACCTGCTACCGAAAAGTAAGAGATTAAGAAAGTTACAGAAGTAAATTTGATATTTCGGATTACAAAAATTATTTACTACAAGTTTGTTATTTATTTCCAACTAAAATACCTTTAGAGATTTTCATTTAAGGAAAATTTTTATTTTGGATTATAACTTGGTAAAAATTGGTGTTCCAGGTTTTTTAGTTATTACAGAAATAATATTAGGAAAAGATAATTAAGGATTTCGACCATATACGAGGGTTATATGATAAATAAGTATCTGGCTTTGACAAGAAAAAAAATATTTTTATATGTAAAATTTATTTTATTTTTCAACATAGTCTCTTTTAACTCGATACACTTAGTTCAACGTTTTTCTATCTTTTGTATCTCATCAAAAAAATACGATTTTTTCAACCTCTCCAAGTAGGCGTTTAGTTCAGCAATCGCCTCATCTTTTGAGCTAAATTTTTTTTCGTCGAGTCTTTTTTTCAGATTTGGAAATAGGAAATAATCGCTTGGGCTAAATCTGGCTAATATGGTGGATGCAAAAGCAATTCGTATCCTGACTCACGGAATTTTGCCATGACGATGACACAAGTGTGCACTTGGGCATTGTCTTGATGAAAGAGAATTTTTTTCTGTGGAAGTTTTTCTTTCACAGCATGGTTAAAATGATCCAATAAGTATATATATATATAATACTTTGCATTAATCGTTTTGCCCTTTCCAAGGTGGATCATACCGCGTGCATCCCAAAATACTGTGGTCATGACTTTGTTGGCCGATAAAGTCGCCTTGGCCTTCTTTGGCGCCGAAACGATCAAAAATCGCTCTGAGAGTCAATTTTTGAGCTATCCAAGTCCCCTTGAGTCACACTTTTTTAAAGTATATATTAATAACAGTAATATCCGTATATACGCTCTTCAGGTCGCTAAATTTAAATTTGATATCAAATTGACGATTTGATAGTCGATAGTTGTTAAATAGCTGTCAAATCACCATGAACTATTGGAAAACTTAATCTTTTGATCTTGTATTTTTGAGGTCGCTGAATTCGGATCTGATGTCAGATTGACGATTTTGACACTTGGTAGCTATCAAATAGCGGTCAAATCTCTATTAACGATTGGAAAACTAGAAATAATTTTATAATTTCATGTTTTTGGGGTCGCTTAATTCGAATTTGAGGCCAGATTGACAATTTTGCCAGCTGGTAGCTGTCAAATCACCATTAACTATTGAAAAACTAGAAATAATCGTATAACTCTATGTCTCTGAGGCCGCTGAATTCGAATCTGATTGAATCAGATTGATGGTTTTGATAGTTAGCAGCTGTCAAATAGCTGTGAAATCACCACTTAAAAAAAAACTAGAAATAATTTTATAACCGTCATCACCATTAACTATTGAAGAACGTGAAATAATCTTATATTATATATATGTTTTTGAGGTCGTTGAATTCGAATCTTATTTCGGATTGACCATTTTGACTCTTAGCAGCTGATACTAGCTTGTTTTCATTACAAATAGAACCCGTTTTCTTAATTTCATGAAAGCTGCTAGTGGTAGTATTTAAATAATTTCTTATCTATCTTTAACTGTAAAAAAATTTACTGGTAATGTAATCTTTGAAACTATTTACGCTTGACAGTCTTATCCGAAAATTTTTATACCTTGCAGTCTCGTTTTTTAAAATTTTTGGCAGCTGTCTGTTGTCTAGTTGAACTTCTAACATATTACTTCCAGCTTTTCGAAAAAATCGGACTGTTGCATGTGCAGAAACTATAAAATGTGCAGACCGGTCCTCCACATAGAGAAAGACAAAAAATTTTGGAGGTTTTTTGTATCTCCTCACTCACAAGGCTGTTTACATTTATATATTTATTATAAATTTTTTATTTATTTCAACAAATCGAAGTGTTGAGGGATAGATTAATGAGAGATAAATATAATAGTGACCCGCCAAATAATTTATCTCTATCTTTGTGGGAGACCAGCCTAAACAACTGTATAGGCTAGTTCCTATCGCACTGTTGCTAGAAAAACTTAATTATCACCAGGAATGGGTACGTTAAATATTATTCCATTAGCAATCAAAAGAAGCCTATAAACTTTAGTTCACCAGTTGGCCCAGAGATGGAATTTGTGACGTTTTTGCCGATTCAGTCATATTATGTTTATAATCAGTGGTGACAAATTTTCAGTTGCACAATAAATATGATGCTGTGTGTATGCTTTTAAATATTGTACAATTTGGATTTGTGTCACTTTTGGTGATAAAAAGGCAGTCTTTCATTGAAAATATTTCGTGTTGTATCACTTTAGTTGATTAAGGTAAACTAAACTGAAACGAAGAAGAACAATCTGAAATCTTTATGCGAGAAGAACATAATTCCAAAAAAATTTTATGATCAATTTTATAATAGTATTTTTTAGAAACCTGTAAAAATATTATTACAGTAGGTAACCTATTGCGTTCCATTTTACTTACTTTTTTAGTTTGTACCCTTTACTTTTTTCTTGTACTTTTCCATTGCTACTTTTATTAAAAATAATTGTTAATTTTTTATTACTGACTTTCTTTAGCATCCTGAAATCAGATCAAGGTATAAAAAAATTAATCTTTTTGTAACTAAGGAAAAAGTCACAAGACTAGAAATAATATAAGTTTTGTTACTCTAATTAATTCATCAAAAATGTTACGACTCAAAATAATTCAGTTCGTAGTGAGTCCGAACAAATTCAATCACGTCACAAGTCAAAAGAAAGGTTTTTTTTTAAGGATTGTTACCCTGAAACAAAAAAAAAAGATTTTATGATTATTTACAGAACCATTTTAGAGATAATATTCTCTCTACTGCCTCTGTTTTCATTTCTCTTAAAAATTTTCTAATACTAGAAACAATTGTTTTTTGCTTTTCCTGAAAATTTAAGTTTTTTGAGTTGTGTCACTTTTGAAGGAACAGTGCGATATGTTTGTGTTGTATTCTGGTTTTTTATTTAATATTGCCAACAAGTGAAATGCAAATCTAAATACTATTATTAAACATATGTAATAAAAACCAGTCTTATTTCACTAGTTGGTACCATTAAAAAAATTACTGGAACTAATTGTAGTCGGAGTAAATAGTTTCGCAGATTTTATTCTGAGGAGATTTTTTTTACAGCTAAAGGTAGAAAAAATATTTAAGTACTTGACAGCTGTCTAAATCATAAGCAGCTCTCATGAAATAAGAAAACAGGTTCTATTTGTCACTACGGAGTATATATCACCACTGCACCAAACACTTTATTTTTGCACTCGACGCGCGTTTCGCTAACTATGTTAGCTTCATCAGGAGCGATGATTGACTTCAATCATCGCTCCTGATGAAGCTAACATGGTTAGCCACATCCCCAACTTAGGTTCTATTTGTGATGAAAAAAAGTTGTTTTTTTATGTTTCGTGGTTTTAAAATAAAAATTTTATGCAAAGTATGCGTCATACTCATTGGTAATTTGACGGCTGGTAAAAGCTGCCAAGTGTTGCAATTGTCAATCTGACAACAGATTTGAATTCATCGAACTCAAAAACAAAGGTATAAGATTATTTCACGTTCTTCCATAGTTAATGGTGATTTGACAGCTATTTAACAGCTGCTAAGTGTCAAAATCGTCAATTTGATATCAGATTAAATTTCAGCGACCTAAAAAGCATATATACGGATATAATTGTTATTAAAATATGCTTAAAAAATGTGTGATTAAAGAGAACGGTATTTACTGGTTTTAGGGTTTTAGCCTATATCAGTTTTTAAGAGATATACTACACGTAAACAAAAAAATTCGTGAAAGCGGTAGTAACTCACTGTTCCAGACTCCTTTACAAGTTTTTTTTTTAAAAAAAGAAGGCGTTGATAGCTTAAAAATTGACTCTCAGAGCGATTTTTGATCGTTCTGCTACACTATGCGCCGGTTCGACATGGAAAACCCCCTATTTGGACTGTTCTTTGGTCTTTGGTGCGCTGTGATGAATCCATGTTTCGTCGGCAGTTATAAATCGACGCCAAAAATCATTCCGGTTGCGTTTTAACATGGCCAAACATTCTTTTAAAGTTAACACACGTGCGTGTTTATTGTCAGTTGTGAACAATCGCGGCACCCATCTTGCAGAAAACTTTCTCATGTCCAAATGAGTCATTAAAATGTTCTGCACCCATTCAGTGGAGATGCTGAGCAATCTCGCGCACTTTCACTCACATTTATGACTATATCGTGGATTTTTTCAATCATTTCTGATGTGGTGTCCCCATTTGGACAACCTGGATGTTCTTCATCAAAAATGCTTGTACGGTCGCGTTTGAATTCAGCTGTTCAATATATTATGGTCGAAAACGAAGGTACAGAGTCTCCATAAACCTTGCCGAGTTCCGCTTTTATCTCATCATTCGTTTTCTTTTTTAAAAACAACTATTTCATCACTGCTCGACATTAAATTTTTTCCGTTGTTGCAAAATCACATAAGTTGTTCTAATTAAATAGCTGTCACTCACAAAGTAAATCATGCAGCGACTTGAAAATTTGACAGGATTCGTGTGAGAGGTTATGGTTATATTTACGAAAAATATAATTTTTTAAATAGTAGTAAAGCCATTTCTGGCCGAGGCCAAGTACTTTTCATACAACCCTCGTATTACTGTAGCCGCTCCATTGTGGAGCTGGATTTTAGCAGTACGAAGTAAGTGATATTATTGCCTGTCATTTATGGGATATATGTAATTCACAGATCACCATTTATTACAAGACAATGATTTATAAAACATCCACATTCCTAATTTCCCTTACTGTTTCCTGCTACATCAGACACTTTTTGCAGTACGTTATTACTCGGTCGAAATCTAAATCCTCCTTTAAAGTATTATATTTCGTTGGCATTTCCAGTAAAAAGAAATTGTTCATATAAAAATCAGTCACAAAAAAACCTTGGATTACAAGAGGAATTTGTACATCATCACAAAATCTGAAATGTTGATACAAATTATTAATAGACAGTAATCATAATGCAGTTATCTTAAGCTATTATAAACGCTACAAGAAAATATATAGAAAAGTTATTTCTGAAGCAAAAAGACTATATAACATTAAAACGTATTTTGAATCAGATAATAAATCTAAGATAACGTGGAAAATTATCAATGACAATATACGAAACAAAAAAGAAAAAAAACAATAGAATTACCAAAATTGTTAGTAATGGTGTAGTTGCTGAAATCCTTCTGAAATGGCAAATTGCTTTAATGTATATTTTATGAATATTGCTAAAAAATTAAACGAGACATTACCCAATGTTAAACCCAGCTGTTCACTGCCCTACTGTCAGGAGCATCATACCATGTTCCTGACACCAATAAATCAGCAGGATGTGGTGGATGTTATAAATAACCTAAAAAATTCTAATTCCGTTGGAGTTGTTGAAGTTCATACTAAAATGCTAAAAACTTGTGTTCATCTTATAGCAGGTCAATTAACATTTTTGATAAATATGATACTATCCGAGGGTGTGTTTCCTGAGGCGTTGAAAATTGCAAAAATTATTCCGGTATATAAAAAGGGTAAAAAAGATTGTATTGAAAATTACCGGCTGCTCTCTATATTATCAAAAATTGTGGAAAAGAGTAATGGTTAATAAGTAAGGAAACCCAAATATGCAAGTGACTAACTTTAAAATATGCGCATAAATATGCAAATAATTTTCTCAAAATATGCACATACATGTTGTAAATATGCAGTAAAAAAAATCGAATAGACTTGAAAAATGTAAATTTATTGTTTCACATTACATGATACAAGTACTATACAAATGTAGCAATAAAAAACCCATTTTAAATTTTCAACATACAGGGCGAATGACTAAATCTAAATATAATATTATACAAAGTAAAAAATAAATATAAATAATAATGTATTTTATTACTTTACTTAAAGATAAATATATAATAATAAGCTAGCCCCCTCAGGGGCTAGGGGAATCCCAGGATTCTCCTAGTACGGGCATTGACGATCCCGAGGTACCTGAGTCATGTTGTGCTGTCTTGTGTTGTCCAGATTATGTGTAATAAAAACGCAGTCTTAAGGTGTTTACCGTGCCGAGAAGATGAATGGCTCAGCGTTTATGAGTCGCGAACGGTTCCCCCGGATACCGGGCGCCCTCCGGGAGTAAGTAGCCTTGCTGTGGCATCCAGGCTCTGCCGCAGTCGACCCTTCTTTCCTAGGATACTCGTGGGAATACTATGTTAAATAATAATAATTATAATAATGAAAATGGAAGGGTGTTGCGGAGGCGGACCCGTGTCTTACAAACAGCTACAGCAACACCACAACAACAACAACTACAGACGAACCAAACAACCACCTCAGTCGAAATTACTCCCGATAGTTTTACCAGATCCGACATTGTGGGTGATGGAAATTGCCTTTTCCGTGCAGTTAGCTTACACTTATATGGCCACCAAAACCATCATGAGAAACTCCGAGAGGTTGCTCTAAGATATTTACAACAAAACTGGTCGGAACTTCACACATTTTCATTAATTGAAGTCGACGATATAAAAGACTTCAATAACTATTATAATTATATGAGGAAAAATGGCACCTATGGAACGAGCCTAGAGATACTTGCCCTCTCGGAAACACAAAATAGCAACTTTCATATCTTCTCAAAACAACGAAGAACAAGACATACAAAAATAAGTTTTACGAACAGACCAACAATAATAAGCACGGGAAAATACAACAAAACCATTTACCTTCTACTAACAGGCAACCCAATGTCGGGACACTTTGAGCTTCTGACACCAGAAAACATTGAAAACATTCCAGAGAACAATAGACCAATAAAAGAAGCATCGGGCGAGCGACGTAACGGTCGAGGACGTCGCGGGAAATGGCAGCTCGACCAAAACGATGAAGACCAGGCAACCGAAAATGGACCTGCCAAAAGTGTTGTGTCGGCGACTAAGCCGACACCCACCAAGGCGGGAAAATCACAGCAGCGCATGAGTTGCACCACAGGAATCAACGAACACGCCATGCGTTGCTGTAATGAAAACACAAAACCTGACAAAGAAATCACTGAGAAGAGAGTCACTTGCCGCTTGGACCAACCAACATCAGTCCCAAGCGCAACCGACGTAGATACGGGACAAACACGACCACCAAAGCCAGGCCAGGGCCCGTATGTTTTGCAAGGACAACACGCAACTACCAAGGCTGGCAAACCAAGACAGCGGTTAAAGTGGACGGATGAGATGAATAGGACGGTCATGCGCTGTTACTACACCGCCACCAAACTCGAAACAATAACATCGGGCTACAGACCGGAACTGCACAGACTTTTCTTGACCGAATATCCACATCTGCAATTACTTGTTTCAGAACAGAGAGTAATAGACCAAAAAAGAGTTATTACCAAGAACAATCGTCTCACACCTCTCGAATTGCAAAGCATCAAGAACACAGTGGCGATTGAACTGAACACAAACCAACCAAACAATAGAAACAATAAAGCAGATTCCGAACCAGCCTCACACACACAACCACCCAGTCGAACACAACAAGACCCACCACCCAGAAGGAGCATAACGCAAAATAATATTGCGAGTACCGCGCAACACCATATCACAGAAAACAACATGAATCACTCGCCACCCTCAACAACATCCACACAACATCACCCCGAATCACCTCTCATACAAACACTTAAAGCAAAAATGGAGTCACATCTAGCTCGATGGTCAGGCACCGACCCCACAACAAGAAATCCAATCCCTCGTTTAATCTTCAGACAGAGCACGCAACCAATCCTCAACACACTAAACAAGCACATAATACCTCAGTATATAACAGACTTAAGCACATTCGAAGACATTCACACAATAATATACGCAGCAGCAATCACCACTCTAACACAAAATAATCAAAAACTCCCTCAACGACAAGGAAACCCCAACAGGACAAAACCAAAATTCAAATGGCAAATAAGAATAGAGAACAAAATCAACAACATCAGGAGAGATCTAGGACATCTTACCCAGTTTATAAGCGGGAACGCGTCCAAACGTGTCACACAGGGGGCAAACAAGATCAAATCTAAGTCTCCCAACAGAACACTGCCAGAAATCCTCGATACCTTGAAACAAAAACTATCCGTATATGCCGCAAGACTCCGTAGATACAAAGAATCAAATGAGAGGAAAGACACCAACAACCTCTTCCGAAGAAGCGAAAAACAGTTCTACCGGAAAACTATGTACAACAAACAGATAGCAGTGACTGAACCACCAAACAAACAAGAACTCACAGATTATTGGAAAAGTATCTGGTCAGAACCCAAACTACAAAATAATAACACCCCCTGGATCAAAGCCGAAGAAGACAAACATAAACATGTGACAGAACAAGAAAATACCACATTAAATGCACAAGAAATTACAGAAACTATCAAACACACACACAACTGGAAATGTCCTGGAATAGACAATATACAAAACTTCTGGTACAAACAGTTTACCACCACACACGAAGCACTCACACACCAAATCAACAAAGCCATTCTACAACCACACACATTTCCCACTTTCCTCACACAAGGAATAACATACGTTAAACCCAAAAGCTCAGACACCACAAACCCGTCAAACTACCGACCTATCACCTGTCTTCTAACCCTATACAAGATCATCACAGCCACAATTTCGAAGAAAATAGAACAACACCTAACAGACAACAATATTCTCACAGAAGAGCAGAAGGGATGCAGGAAAAATAGTCGAGGATGCAAAGAGCAGCTGATTATAGATAGCGTGATTATGGGACAAACCAGAAAAGAACACAGAAACCTTCACATCGGTTACATAGACTATAAAAAAGCCTTCGACTCCATACCCCACAGCTGGTAATCAGGGCCCTAGAAATCTATAAAATCAACCAACACCTCAGGCAGTTTCTCGCGCAAATTATGAAAACATGGAAAACCAAAATATGCCTAGAAACACAAACCGAACGGATCCAAACAGAAGAGCTGTACATCAGACGGGGTATATTTCAGGGAGACTCGCTCAGTGCTCTATGGTTTTGCCTCTGTCTCAATCCACTCTCAAATATACTAAACAGAACAGAGCATGGCTTCAATATCAGACCAAAAAGTGAATCAACATAAAATAAACCACCTCCTATATATGGACGACATAAAACTCTACGCTGCCACACAAACACAGCTGAAAGAACTCCTCAAAATCACAGAAATATTCACCTTAGATGTCAATATGGAATTTGGTATAAGTAAATGCAAAGTGCTCCACATCAACAAAGGCCAATTGAAGTGCCACCATGAGACAGAAACCATCAACAATGAAACACTCGATAACATGTTCGACAAAGAAACATACAAATATCTAGGCTTCCAACAAAGCACCAAACTCAACCACACTCAAATCAAAACAGAGCTCAGAACCGAATTCAAAAACAGACTGACGAAACTTTTGCAAACAAAAACTCAACTCTAAGAATCTCACTAAAGCCATCAACACGTTCGCTATACCTATACTCACATATTCATTTGGTATCATCAAATGGTCACAAACAGACATAGAAAATATTCACATCCTTATACGATCTCAATTCACCAAATACAGGAAATTACACCCCAACGCATGCAAAGAAAGACTTACCATCGAGAGGAAGGCAGGAGGAAGAGGAATTATAGACATCAGATCATTACATACAAAACAAATACAAACACTTAGGAAATTCTTTCACAGCAAGCAAACCAGCCTCCACACAGCGACAGTGAAAGCAGACAAAAACTACACACCTCTCGACTTAGCCCGGGCAGACCACTCAGCAGACACACACAGTCACACCCAATTACAACAGGAAAAGATGAAAACGTGGTCAGAGAAAACACTCCACGGAAAACACAGATACCACATAGAACAAGACCACGTAAATAAAAAACAATCATACACCTGGTTACAGGATGGGCAGCTATTCCCTGAGACTGAAGGCTTCTTACTTGCCATCCAGGATAAAGTCATATTAACCAGAAACTACCAAAAGCATATCATCAAAGACCCGACTATTGCAGAGGACAGATGTAGGAAATGCCACCAGCAGAAAGAAACGATCGAACACATAACGAGCGGATGTAAAATATTGGCCGGAACATAGTACACAGCCAGGCATGATTCAGCTGCCAAAGTAGTTTCACCAAGCACTAGCCACAACATACAAACTCATAGAAAACACAGATCCCTATTACAAATACACGCCAACATCCATACTTGAAAATGAAGATTACAAGCTCTACTGGGACATCGGTATCCATATAGATAAAACAGTCTCCGCTAATAGACCCGATATTACTTTTCAGTGCAAAAAAGGAAAAGTCACCTATCTAATTGACATAGCTGTCCCCAACGACACAAACATCCAAACGAAATACACAGAAAAAATTTCCAAATACACAGACCTTGCAACGGAAATAAAAAGGCTATGGAGACAAGAAAAAGTCATCATTGTCCCCCTCATTATATCAGCCACAGGCCTTACACCAATAACATTCACACCACATTTAGTGCAATTAGGACTCAACACAGACATACACAGAAACATGCAGAAGTCAGTGATTTTGAAAACATGTAACATTGTCAGGTCATTCCTTAATACGGAATGGTAATAGCGTTTGTGCTGACTTGGTTTTGGCCCGTCAGCCAAACATAGAACCACATTGATCAAATGTGAGAAAGAAGAACTTTTTGTAATAATAATAATAATAATGTAGGTACATATTATAAAAATTTATATACGTAGTAAACAGCATAATAAAACAAACATTTTAAATTTGATACATACAGGGCGATGCAACTAGGTAAGCGGAAATATGCAAATATTGCAAAAGACAGGGTCACCGTTAGTTATAAAAACAATAAACTACTAAATGTTTCTCAAAATTCTCCATTAAAAAGTTTTGTCTTCTATCGTTGTATAAAGATTTATAAATTGAGAAACTCCTTTCCACATCGCCTGATGTAATAGGGGCGGTTTTAAAATATTATTTAATAGCATAGGATCTAAATCAATGGAATCAGTAAAATCCCGTTTTAAAACATTAACTACTTGGCTGACAAATTGAAACCCACTATTTTTTTCCATAACATTCCGAAATTTTTGAAAAATTTTGCTCCGAATTTTACCTGCGACATTTTCAAAAGCAACCTCACTGTTTTATTAGTTGAACACTTCGGGTTAATGGCAAATTAGATTCCTCCATTTGAGTTATGGTTTTAGAAACAAAGCTATAATTTGTTTTAAGAAAGGAAAGTTGTTGTTTTATCTCCTTGTTTTTGAATAATCGTTTAAGTTCTGTAGGGGATTGGGAAGATTCGTCTGATAATTCTGCATTTCACTGTAGTAAAATACGACTCACAAGATAAAAAGCACAAATCGACGTAACCACTTTAAAAGCACAACCAAAAATGAAATCTAATAAATTAATAATACAAGTATGCTCTGGTAGCAGTCTGGGGTTTACTGACTGGTTTTTACTGACCATAAAATAATAAAATTTATTTGGGGAAAACCACAGGCGCGGCGGCGGCCTAAACACTAACCCTTATTCCGAAAAATGAATGAAAACGCCTGCCAAAGACCTACATTATTATAAATTCCTTCAAATATGCACATATATGCTGTTTTTAAAGCATTTATGCAAATATTTAGAAAAATGCGTATAATATGCAAAATATGCAATATATGCGCTTTGCATATTTGGGTGTCCTTATTAATAAGATATTAGCATTTGTAATAAAGTACGGCATCTTGCATGGGACACAAAATGGATTTCTCAAGGGCAAATCCACAATATCGGTAATTTAGGAATTTATTAATAAAGTTTACACAAATCTAGACCTGAAAATGAAAACATTAGGCCTATTTATGGACTTAAGTAAGGCGTTTGACCTTAAAAAATCACGATCTTCTGCTGGATAAGTTGAATGCGTATGGATTGAGGGGAAAAATTAATGAACTACTTAGGAGTTACTTAACTGGGAGAACCCAACTCGTACATGTAAATACGTCGGACATATTACCGATAAATATAGGTGTACCGCAGGGATCTGTCTTAGGACCTCTGTTGTATTTGCTTTTTGTGAACGATCTGCCTAATATAGAAGAGCAACATAATCTCATCATGTTTGCCGATGATAATAGTTTGCTCTCACAAAAGTAAAGAAGAAGTACTAGTGTGTGCACAAGATATTTTAAATAAATTTTTAAAATAGTTTAATGCAAATAAATTGTGTATAAATACACAAAAGACTGTATTCATTGATTTTACTCCTCGAACTAAAGCAATATCTGAAAGTTATCTATTAAAAATTCAAGGGAAAAGTATCCAATAAGTAGATGAAGTAAAATTTTTAGGAATATATTTGGAAAATAGCTTAAGTTGGGAAACCATGTTAATGCCCTTTGCAGGACTTTATCATCGTCGTGTTTTGCATTATATAAACTGAAAGATTTGACCAATAGAAATGTTTTGTTGTCTTATTACTATGCACATTTCTATTCAAGAATTAAGTATGGCATAATTTTTTGGGGTTGCTCTTCTTTTAGCCTCAAAGTTTTTCGGTTACAAAAGAGAGCTATGAGAGCGATAGTTAACGCTCAGAGAAGTGCATCCTATGGGCGGATTTTTAGGTATTTAAGGATCCTCACAGTACCTTGTATTTTCATGGTTGAAATTTTGTTATTTGTGAAGCAGAAACTACAGAATTTTGTTTCTAACAATTATTATCACGATTATAATACTAGGTACGGTGATAACTATACTATTCCAGTCCACAGTTTGTCCACACCGGAAAACAATCCCCGTTATATTGGCATTCACCTATTTAATAAATTGCCCCCCCGTTTTTGAAATATTGATAATATAAAATTGTATAAAAGAACGTTTGAATTGATTTTTTTTTGGAAAAATGTTACTATAGTATAAACGATTTTTTAACAGATAGAGGCTACTAATGTTAAGATGATAACTTTTTTTTGCTTTATTATATTTATATAAATTCATTTGTAATACTCTTCTCACTCATTTAAAATAGTGCCTAACTTGTCCTATACTATTGTGTATGTTCTCCTGGATTAATAAAGTTTATTTATTTATTTATTTATCTGTAGACGTTATTAAGTTTAATTTAAGTAGAAAAAAGCGTATTTGTCTCAATCCCGACCTGATAATTTGGCGACGCAAAACAGGGGACGGCTTCATTATCTAGACGAACGTCGTGCCATGATAAAAGGATACATGCAAGAAATATTCAAAAGGCAAATTTATTTTCCGGCAGAATAAAAAAGAAATTACGGCAAAGAGGGTGATAATAGCCTTAGAAGACTTTTAAAAGAAAAATATAATTAGAAATATATGGAACAAGGAAATCAAACAAAATAAACTACAAGAAACGCAATTCAGGATCGAGCAGCGGGAACACCGGAGTTGCTTTGCTTTTTATATTATAATCTTCTTAATATTGGAAGGAAGTTTGCTTTGTTGGAATTTTATTTTAAATTATTTGGAAAAATGATTTAATTTTCAAAGCTATAACTTGAAAATATAAAATGAAAGTTTTTATTTTAACGTCGGCGCATGGCAGGATACCGTCGCTTGAGTCCTTTACACGAGTCAGCTTAAACTCTATTTAATACGCTACAAATATGGTGAGACCACGAGAAACATAGTTTTCAATTTCCGTTGGTCTCTCGATCGGTTATACAAAATCTATATATATACCAAGATCAAAGAACCTTATACTCAACAAAAAAAAAAATATATACAGCATGGATGAAAAAAATATGCTAAACCATAAAACACTAAAAGATCAATATGGAGAAGAAATGATCAAACATTTAAAGAAAGCAAATTTTGAAGAAGACCTCTTCCGAAGGTCGAAACGTCAATAAATATATAACAGATCCAAGAATAGTTTTAATGATCTAATTCCAAGAACACGTAAATTATAATATATATATATATATATATATATATATATATATATATATATATATATATATATATATATATATATATTATATATTTAAATGCTCTACAGGCCATAAAGGCCTAGCGCTTAGTAAACTTGTGTCCATTTCCATCATCCGGCGTCCAAGTATTGTTGGATCGTATGTCTCCACTCTATTCTGTTCTGCGCCTTCGTCCTCCAGTCTCTGACCCCTATGGCTCTTAAATCCTCCTCAACATGTTGCAACCATCTCCTCCTCGGCCTTTCTCTAGGTCTTATGACCGATGTATAAATCCTCAGTTTTGTCTTTCTAGAGGCGTATTTTGATTTCATTAAAGCATTCTGGTCCCACATTTTTGGTTGCCCTTCAATTCGCTCTCCTCATGCCCGTTTTCTTCCAGCAGTACCCCCAAATATACAAATTTATCCACTCTCTCAAATTTATATTCACTTCCATCATAGGTCACTACATTAAGTTCTTTTTCTTTCTTAGTTTCTGTGCTTCCTGCTATCATATATTTCGTTTTCTCGGAGTTGATTTCTAATCCATACTTACTTTCCTCTCTTATTAGTCTTTTCGTTCTCTTTACCAGTTCTCTGCTAGACTTTGCTATCAACGTCAAATCAACCGCATATGCTATACACTGGTGCTCCTTATTAGAAATTGTACCGTTACCCTCTAGACTGCTCTTATTATCCTCTCCAAAAGTTAAATAACGTCGCAAACAGTGGGTCACCCAGTTGTAGTCCCCTTTCCACTATAAAATCCTTTGATTCCAGGCCATTCCACATATATATATATATATATATATATATATATATATATATATATATATATATATATATATATACATATATGTATGTGACCTTAATTGACTTTCAAAAGGCATTTGATACTATTAAAATCTGATCAGTACTAAAAAACCCTGGCAAATGCAAGAATAGATTCCAGCTATATAAAAATAATAGAGAACATCTATAAAGAAGCATCTACTAGAGCTACCTTTTAAGTTGTTACAAAAACAATGTCCCCTTTCCACTCTAAAATCCTTTGATTCCAGGCCATTCCACATATATATATATATATATATATATATATATATATATATATATATATATATATATATATATATATATATATATATACATATATATATATATATATATATATATATATATATATATATATATGTATGTGACTTTAATTGACTTTCAAAAGGCATTTGATACTGTTAAAATCTGATCAGTACTAAAAAACCCTGGCGAATGCAAGAATAGATTCCAGCTATATAAAAATAATAGAGAACATCTATAAAGAAGCATCTACGAGAGCTACCTTTTAAGTTGTTACAAAAACAATGAAAGAAGAAAAGTTGTTTTATTGTTTCTCAAATTATTCACGTTTAGGATTTATACACTTCTGCATGCGTTCGAACCAATTCTCGAAACATTTTTTCCACGCTGAAGTTGATACCTCAAAAACATGGTTTTGGAAGGATGCAACAGCTTATTGAGGTGATGAAAATCGCTGTTCACGCATTTTTTTTTGACATTCGGGAACAAAAAGAAGTCATTAGGTGATAAATTAGGTGAATATGAGCAATGAGACATTAATTCGATGTTTTTCTCCGTCAAATAATAAATTGTTTGACCTGTTGTGTAAGAGCTGGCAATATCATGATGAAGAATGTTGCGAGGTTTTCAGTTATTTTTCTTGATTGCATCGTTGTCTTCTAGCAAACATATTGTTGTATACCATTCAGCATTAACTGTTCTTTGATCCTGTAAACCAATAGCTGTAACATGTCCAGTATAACCAAAGAAACAAGCGATCATTTTCTTGTAAGTGCTTTGCTAACACACTTTTGTTGGATTCGGTTCATCTTGGAACACCTAAAGAGTTGATTGTTGCTTAGTTTCCAGTTCGTACGAATAAATTCAAGTTTCCTCTCCTGTTACGATGTTGTATATGGATTTTGCATGACCTCGGTCGAATTTTTTAAGCATTTCCTTATACCAATTGACACAAATCTGTTTTTGAGTTTCGGTCAAATTATGTGGTATCCATCGGAAACAGATCGTTTTCCCAGCTAAATGTTCATGCCGAATCGAATGGTCTACAGTCTCTGATATGTCTAAGGATGCCTCTATCTGACAGTAAGTCACACGCCGATCCTCTTCAATCATATTGCGCACAGCATCGATGTTTTTTGGAACAACAATCGATTTTGGCCTATCTTCAGGAAATTCATCGCTGACGGATGCACGGCCCATGGAGAAATTCTGCAAACCAATTGTGAACGGTCTTTTCTGATGGTGATTCACCACCAAAAGTTGAACAAAACGATTCGAGGCATTGTTTTGAGTTAGATCTTTACTAAAATCGTAAGAAATCAACCAACCTTCACGTGAAATTTCCATTTGTTCACAAAACTGTTTTTTTTTTCAAACGCTCACTGTAAATAAAGTACTCCGCCAATTTCTGAGCTACCACTATTTTAACAATAACAAATGTCAAATTTTACAATTGTAATGTCACATCTCAATAGCACCATCGAGTGGTCGTTTGTAAAAACTTAGAAGGCGGCCCCCGTATTTATAAATTTATATTTTGGTATATCTTCTATATTCTTAACAAACTAAATCCATAATAATAAATAACAAAATACATGGTGTAAAAAGTCCCGAGTCATTTAAAGGAAAAAATAAGATTTTTGCCAAAAATCGATTTTATTCTTCAACATGGTTTCCTTCAAGAACTTATTCCAATGATCTTCCAACATTTGGATATCTTTCATATAGTACGATTTGTGGAGCTCTCTAAAATAAGCCTTACTTTCGCATTTGACTTCTTTGTTTGAGGCCAATCTCTTTCCCTGGAGTCACCTTTTTAAATTCGGAAAGAGGTAATAATTGCAGGGGGTCAGATCTGGTAAATACGGCGGATGAAAAAGCAATTCGTAGTCCAATTGGTCCAATTTCAACTTGGATTTTATGGAATTGTGAGCTGGTGCATTTATCTTGGGGAACAACACTTTTTTCTTTGTTAAATGCAGCCTCCGGTGATTGTTCGCCCCTTCTGAAGATAATCGATCAGTATTATTTTACGCCCATCCTAGAAAGAACTTGGCAAAACCTTTCCAGCTAAAGTTTGTATTTTTAGATGCTTCGATCGATTTTCATGCGATTCCAGCCACTCTGCGGACTGCCTATTGGACTCAGGCGTATAGTGGTGGGTTCATGTTTCTTCCATTGTTACGAATTGATTTAAAAACTCCTTTGTCTTACGCCGAAACAGAGCCAAACAGTGTTCTGAATCTTCGGCACGTTGCTGTTTTTGATCAATCGTGAGAGTGCGCAGAATCCATACATAACGTTTTCATATGGAAGTATTCGTGCAAAATATTCCTCATGTATTCTGTTAATATCTTCACGGCCTCAGCTATCTCTCTCAGTTCTACTTTGCCGTCATTTGTGTTTTTTTGGAGTGGCTGCCTCTTTTGGACGTCCTAAACTTGGTGCATCATCGTCATTTGTACGACCAGAAGTTCACTAAAACATCGACATATAGATAGTTGCTAACATAACACTTCTTGAGCCATTCTTGGGTTCTGGCTGTATTTTTTCCCATCAAAAAAGTAATTTTTAATCAACATTCGAAATTCTTCTTGTTCTATCGTCTGGACAAAATCAAAAGAGTGTCACTCACAGCTGTAACTCGCAAACTAATAGCTAAAATGACATGAGAAGTTTACATGAATCTTCTGAAAGTTAACACTAACTGAAAATCATATGTTTTTTTTTGTTCGCGCTGCCATCTTTCCAAAAGTCTCGGGACTTTTCACCCCATTTATTACACTGAAATATTTACTGTTTAAGAATAAATATTGTAGTACCTTTATGGTAGAACGACTCAATAAAATGGACTTTATTTACTGACTTGCTAAATAGACCGTTTGATTGCAAAACATCTCAGGGCAATTTGATAGAACACTTTATTGCATTCATTAGATGAAAGCCCCGAAAGCATCACGAGCTTCGTTGTTTGAAAACGAAGAATGTTGATTTGCATCTAACGGTGCTTTACAAAGAATTTGCAGTACATGAATGATAACTGCTTTAAACAATTCCCAATTAGAACACTTCTAGTTAGTCAATTAGAAGCTGTCTTGACGACCAAATGATACGAGGGTTGTATGATAAGTACTTGCTCTTGACAAGAAAAAACATTCATCAAACAAACAAACATCAAACATGTGTAAAATTTATTTTATTTTTCAACATAATCTTCTTTTAGCTCGATATACTTAGTCCAACGTTTTTCTATCTTTTGTATCTCATCGAAAAAATACGATTACTCCAACCCTTCAAAATAGGCGTTTGTTTTAGCAATCACCTCATAGTTTGAGCCACATTTTTTTCCGCCGAGCCATTTTTTCATATTCAGAAATAGGTGGCTAAATCTGGCGTATATGGTGGATACGGAAGCAATTCGTATCCTAACTTATGGAATTTTGCCATGGCGATGACACAAGTGTGCATTGTCTTGATAAAAAAGAATTATTTTCTTCACCAAATGCGGACGTTTTTCTTTCACAGCATGGTTGAAATAATTCAATACGTTAACATAATACTCCCCATTAATAGTTTTGTCGTTTTCAAGCTTATCGTCATGGATTATGCCGCGTGTATCCTAAAACACTGTGGCCATGACTTTGTTGGCCGATAAAGTGGCTTTGGCCTTCTTTGGCGCCATTTCGCAACAGAAAACCTACTGTTTAGACTATTCTTTGGTCTCTGGTGTGGCGTGATGAATCCACGTTTCATCAGTAGTTATGAATCGACGCCAAAAATAAATCCGATAGCCCTTTAACATCGCCAAACATTTTTTTGAAGTTGGTGTTTATTATCAATTTTGAGCAATCGCGCACCCATCTTGAGGAGAGCTTCCTCATATCCAAATGAATTGTTAAAATGTTCCGCACCCGTTTAATTGAGATTCCCCCAGTATCAGCAATCTCACGCACTTTCACTCTTCGATCATTTATCACTATGTGGTGGATTTTTTCAATCTTTTCTGATGTGATGACCTCATTTGGACGACCTGGGCGTTCTTCATCAAAAATGCTTGTACGGCCGCGTTTAAACTTGGCTGAGTTCCGCTTTTATCTCATCCTTCGTTTTCTTTTTCAAAAATAAATATTTTATCACTGCTCTATATTTAATTTTTTCCATTGTTGTAAAATCACAAAAGTTGTTCTATTTAAATGGCTGCCACATACAAACTAAGTTATGCAGCGACTTGAAAATTTGAGGGGATTCTTGTGAAAGGTTATGCTTTTAAGCAGTTGTACTGCCATCCCTAGCCGAGGCCAGGTACTTATCATACAACCCTCGTAACAAAGACTGAAATCAATGTTTCTCTTATCACAAAACCATCTGATTTTTTAGTACTTTTTAAGAATTAACGAGTATATCATGAACAATGTATTAAAAGATAGGCGTAAGTATATATATTTTGAATAGGATTTAGTTTTAAAAGACTGCCAATTTGCAATTATTTTTAGGAAACATACTTTTTTACAGCTGACTTACGCGGTATTTTGAGTGAGCTGCTTATATGATTAAAATGATAAAATCAGGACAATATATTTATATTGAGGTGTGTTACGCAGAAGCGATACGCGCTCAAATATTTCAACTCTATCGTGTGATTCATGAGAGCAAACATTCCTGAGTAATTAATTCCACAATAAATTACTGAAATTGAATTATCTGCAATTTAACTATCTCGTGGTAATTCAGATAATCTATAACAGTTGATCCAGTTTATGGTAATTCAGTTAATCTATATTTATACAATTCCTCTATAATTATCCAATTACTTTATATTATTTCATTTAATTTTTTAATTAATTAACTTAAAGGTTATTACTATTGTCCAGACTACGGCCACTCAGGAATGATGATAGATTAAACAAACCGGTCAAGTGCAAGTTGGACTTATGCAATTAGTGTTCCGTACTGTGATGGCCTTTAAAATAAAAGTGTTTGTTACACCAAATGAGTTTTCACCAAATTTTGTTTCCGATCTTTGACTGATAACCTTGAATTTTTTTTTTATATATTCCAGGTAAATTATCAAAGGATTATCAAAGGACTGATATTTTTCGTTCAATCTACACTTTATGGAAAAAATTCCCAGAATTTTTTAAAGATTTTTTGATCGGTACTTTCCGAGATAGGATGGGGGGACAGGAGATTTTGGCCATTTTTTTAAGAATAATACATCGTGTTTTCACCAACTTTCATTTGACATAACACTCGATGACCTGTCTTTTTCACTTCCGATTTAACTTCCCAAAATTAACCCCTTATGTCAAAATTTAACTCCCAGAACTACAGGGCTTTGTTTGGGCCATCAATTTCTATATTTGTGCTAAATTTCAACTTTCTATGTCAAATACTTTCAGAGAAAATCGGGTGTGACAGACGGACAGACCCACAGACAGACGGACAGAGACCGAAGTGATACCATAAGTGTTTCGCACGGAACACTAAAAACATGTAATAATAGCTCCCTTAGCAATACTGTTGTGTTTTTACTGGACTCTAAAGATTTTAAAAGAGTTTTTTTCATTCTTTACATTTATTACTGGAAGGGGCAATAGAGAAGAGAAGAATAAATGTGAATAAATGTGAGCAAAAAAAAGTAATGAAGAGATCTTACCAACACAATGGCGCACTCATCACATCGAATGAAACGGAAATAGAAGAAGTAGAACAATAGATATATCTGGGACAAAAGAAGAAAATTGGCAGAAATACAAGCATCAGATTTAAATAGAAGAACGAGAAAAATTTGTGAAGATTAAAGCATATATTACGAAACAAAATCGAAAAATTATAACTAAATGGAAACAAAAATATTAAATTAATGTGTTATTTTAGTCCAGCTATATGGGGCTTAAATCAGCAGGAACTCGAAATAAACAAGACCAAAGCTAAAGTTATGATCATCGACAGACCTACGAATAACCAACCACAGAGGCGAGTGGTGGCTGAGAGAGAAGTCGTCGAGAGCTTCGTATACCTAGGAGCGTTAATCACCAATGTTGGAGGAAGCGCGGATGAAATCAAGAGGAGAATAGCGTTGGCCAAGACAGCAACTAAAAAATGGACAAAAATCTCGAATTATCGCATAATAATGAAGACGACCAAATAACAACTCGTTAATGCGCTCATATTTCCCATTGCAATGTATGCAGCTGAAACCTAGACACTAAAGCAAACTGACAGCAAAAGAGTCGAATGTTTTGAGATATGGGTATACAGACGAGTTCTTTGAATCTCCTGGATAGAGCACCGGACTAACACGTCAGTGTTGGAGGAGATGAACGTGAAAACTAGGTTACTCAAACGTGTAAACCAAGCCTACCTTATATCTTTTGGTCACATCGCCAGAAGCTCAAGAGGCAGACCTCCTACAAGATGAATACACCAACTGCAACTCTTTGTTGAAAAAGCTCTGCATGAGGCGAGCCAAATGGCCCTAGACTGAGAGATTTGTAAGGATCAAGTACGAAGAACCAGCTCATGAGTAGTCACCACGCCCTGCTAAGGGCAATAGGTCAGAGTAGGATATGGGGCTGCAGTATAGACCATCACAAAGAAAAAATGAGCAGGATGCCAATTACCTAATGCTACATGTAAAGAGTAATTCTAAATTTAAGATTAAACATCATGAAATCTATAAAAATGGATTAGAGGACATGCCAAATAGGAAGAATTATTAAAAACGAAGTGGAGATGAGCAGAACACTAGCGTCACTATTTACTGAAGAGTCTACTGAGCTTGGATTGTGATTAATTGTATCTGACTGATTTTGTAACTGATTCGTGGCAAAATTTTCAGCTTTTCAATTAATTAAAGTTTAGAATCCAATACTTGTAAACTATGACGCTTAAGTTTTGCTTTTAGATAACTAACTTTTATATCTTCCAATCTTCTTCTACTTGGAGATGAGAATTCAGAAGAAGCCGAAGGGAGTGTGGTGTGCTGTTGAGTGTTTATATTACTATTAGTATTATTGTTCGCATTAGTAGTACTTTACCTAGTGATACTACTGTCGTTATTAAATTTTTGATAGGCTGGTAAAATAATTTGAGAGTATTTATGCTGCAATCGTAGTTGAAACTGTAGAAGTAAGGTTTGATATTTCAAGAGCAAATCATAGCTGCTCTTTTCTGTAATACTGTTGTTTTATTGAGCACTAAGTGGGCCTCAGTATTCATGAAACCTAATTGTTCGTGTCTTTAGTGCTAATTTAAATTTAGATTTTTTCCTATTTTTATCTTTTCCCGGGGCACCGCTCTTTACAGGTGACGGTATGACCCTGGAAACTAAAATTATTGGTGATGAGGATAGAGGTGGTACTAGAAAACTGGTGTTGCTAGCTAAGATACCACTGAAGGCACTGGACTAGTCAGTAAAGACAAAGGACTTAGATTAAACGTCGATGACACTAGAGATGCTAGCCTGGGAGAATAAAGGGTCGGCGACTGACCGACGTAAAACCGCGAAAACGATTTCATTATTATCTTTCTGCCTCGAAGTCGCTGTAGTAAATATTATAGTTCCTTCAGTAGGCTATATTAGCGACACTACAATTCCCGCAGACTTCGCAGCGATCTCAAGACTCTACCTTCTGAACTACTTTGGTAATCTTCTTCAGGATGAATATAGTTTTAGAAATGTTGAGATATGTTCACTCTCTCGTTAACAGTCTTTTTGGGAATTTTTCAGGTTTTAACAGCTTGCTCGATTGGCTCTTCTATGTGTAAAATAATCTTCTGAATGAATTTCAGAAGTCTAGGTCTATGTGAAAGTTGATCATTAACTAAACTTTTTTAAGCAATCGTTGGCGCTCAGCGAGATCTGCATGTACCGTGTCGGCTTCTAGAATATGCCTGCGTTCAAGTTCTTCTCGTGATGTTAGATTTTTGCTTTAAAAATGTCACTTTATTCTTAGTTAAAAAATAAATTATAATTACCTCTTAAAAAGTAATTGAATTAATACAAGTGATTCACTCGGAATAATTTAATTATTGTAATTGAATTACCGATAGTTTTGCTTGACGATGGAGCTCCTCTCCATAGGTGAGGCTTTGACGCTTCGTGGTATCAACGTAAAGTTGAATGTTTTCCTATTCATTTCTTCGTCTATAATAATTAATATACCGCTATTTACTTTTGAGGATCTTTGTACAAAGATTTAGGTTATTAAAATTCAGCTCGGACACGCCTATGAACTGCAAAAGCAAGCACATAACCATCTTGATTATGACCAATTATACGGGAGTTAAAAACGTCACGCAACAGCAATTCTACCTTCAAGCAATTTTCAGGATCTAGTCATGAAGCCACTAATTATTTGCTGTGTAGCTTGACGTCCCATGCAGGAAATTGGTTAATTGAGCGATTTTTCCTTTTCTATTGTCAGTTGTCTGTATAGGCTGTAGTTAACATAATGTTTCTTGTAATATTAGAGAGATTTTGCAACGCTTATTTTGGTAGGCCACTGTCTTTATGTTTATATAAAGCATACGCCCACCGTTTGGAGCCTGAGCAATAGTAAAGGGAAGAAACTAAATACAAAAGACTCAGCTGTTATCGTTATTTGATGTATGTGCCCACCATTTGGAGCTTGTGCAAAATTGAAAGAAAATAAGAGAAACCTTTATTAAGGATTCTTTATTTAGGAACTTATAAGAGTGGTTATTTGAAGTTCGTTGTTCTTATCGTTATAACACATGGGCTGAAAAGTCCCGGCCCGGCCTAACAAAGAAAACACGGTTTTTTGGTTCAAAATTAGCTTTATTCATCAACGTAATCTCCATCAAGAGCAACGCAATCATTCCAGCGCCGCTCTAACATTTCAATACCACTTTTGTAGAACGATTTATCTTTTGCCTCAAAATAGGCCTCAGTTTCAGCGATAACCTCTTCATTCGTGCGAAATTTCTTACCGGCGAGCATTTTTTTCAGGTCTGCGAACAGCCAGTAGTCGCTGGGAGCCAAATCTGGCGAATACGGTGGATGTGGGAGCAATTCGAAGTTCAATTCATGTAGTTTTGCCATTCTTTTGATTGACTTGTGACACGGTGCGTTGTCTTGATGAAACAAAATTTTTTTTCTTTGCCATATGCGGTCGTTTCTTTGCAATTTCGGCCTTCAAACGTTCCAATAACGCTATATAATATTGACTGTTGATGGTATTTTCTTTCTCAAGATAGTCGATGAATATTACACCACGCACATCCCAAAATACCGAGGCCATAACCTTTCCAGCCGATTGTTGTGCTTTCGGGCGCTTTGGACGAGGTTCACCAGTTGCTGTCCACTCAGATGACGATCGTTTTGATTCCGGAGTGAAGTGATGGATCCATGTTTCATCCATTGTCACATATCGACGCAAAAATTCCGGTTTGTTACGTTTAAACATGGCCAAACACTGCTCAGAATCATCAACACGTTCTTGTTTTTGATCAACAGTGAGCAAACGCGGCACCCACTTTGAACAGAGCTTTCTCATAGTCAAATGCTCATGCAATATAAAGCCAACACGTTCTTTTGATATCTTTACGATGTCAGCTAACTCACGCAACTTCACTTTTCGATCATTCAAAACGATTTTATGGATTTTTTTTTTATGTTTTCTGGTGTTACCGCCTCATTTGGACGTCCACTGCGTTCTGCATCATCGGTGTCTCTACGACCACGTTTGAAGTCAGCAAACCAACGTTTTATTGTTGTTTCTGATGGAGCGGAGTCCCCATAACACTTTTCAAGCCATTGCTTCGCTTGAACGGTATTTTTTCCCATCAAGAAGCAGTGTAAAATTAAAACACGAAATTGTTTTTGATCCATTGTTTTGAAAATAACAAAAATAGCGTCACTCTTAGCACAATAACTCACAAACTAATGAATAGAATATCATGAAATTTTAACAGCTGTCTTTTGGAGGTTAGTATTAACTGAAAAAAAGGTGACTGCAATAAAACTAGCGCCATCTATGTGTTAGGCCCGGGACTTTTTCAGCCCATGTGTGTGTTACTAGTAGGGTCTAGTTTTTTTCCTACTTAGGTATAGAGACCACTAAGAAAATAAAATAAAATGGAAATGATAATCTTTTATTGCAAATAACACTGACAACAGTTAATTAGTGTTCAGAATATGTTGAGATTTTGCACTCTTTGGCACAAGGGCATTACATTGTGTGTAGTACTAATTTCAAATGAAATCTTATTTATCGCACATTCGTATTACCTTGGAAATATTGAAGGCAGTGATTGAAACATGTTACACCCAACTTTAATTTAGAAATTTGTGTCCACCCATCAAATACTAATAACTGGTGTGCTTAACCATGAAATGAGTGAAAAAAAACCTAGGTTTGTAGAAGATGAATGCTAATCTAACGTTCCTAAACAATTCCTTCGCGTTAATACTGCACATGCTGAGATAACGATAGGGACAAAGGCATAAGCCTTGCAAAATCTCTCTATTTTAGAGTTTTTGCATTTGGTTGTCGTCCTTTCCGTAAGAAGCTGTGAGGCCTAAATTGATAAAAGATGCGATTAGGGAAGTGTAAAAGATGGACAAATGGTGAAATGAAAATAATTTTAGATAATTAGGTACTCATTAAATCCTAATTAAACTGGTTTGAGCGTATGGACTGAAAGTTTTCACGACATTGGTTAAATGACAAATCATGGTTTTTGGGATCAGACTATGTCAAACTGGATTGACTTTCTTATTGTACGAAGCATATATATATATATATATATATATATATATATATATATATATATATATATATATATATATATATATAGTCGAACTTCCAACAGCGACCACCATCTAGAGAAAAGTAAATCTATAATTGTTGAAGAAAATCATGTGGTAGGCAGCACAGCCACAATGCGCTCACGCCTGGGCTATTTCGTACAACGGTAGCTTGTCAGGTGCGGATTGGTTTGGCGGTAAAATCCCGTTTTGCTCTTTTTCATAATTTGAAAAAAAAATATATTAAATGTGCTTCTGCACGAGGCACTCGAAGCCCTAAATGGTTCGCAGAAGTTTGCGTTTTAAAGCCTACCGCACTTCGATAGAAGACGACGAGAGACTGCAACCACGTTCATGTTCATCACCATTGTTGAATAGACCATTCGTAAATGTCACTTCAGGCAATTCGGTGCATTTCTTTCGAATTACTACCTCTTTTGTAGCGAGGCAGCTTTGTATTAGCTTTTTCTGTTAAATATATTCTTTAAAATGATTTACAATAGCTTGTTACGTTTACATTGCACCTATAAATAACATACAGTAAAATTCATGTATGAAAAGACATGACAGAACAAGAGTATACTATAGTTTTCGTAAAATAGGTAGATAGTCCATTCCCTGCCTCTATAGTATATTTATTTATAGTTAATAGTTACCATGTACAAAGCCATTTTCTTTTTTAATTTGAAACTTTTAAACAACTTAAATTGTTAAAAGTTCTGTCAATTTATATTTCTAAGTGTAAATAGTAAACTTAATAATATATATTACGTGTCAACAATGTTTTACTTCTCTATTTTCTAGAATTTAGTTTAAGTATTTGTCCTCGGTGGTGAGTTACTGATAAGACAAAAATTACATCTTGTTCCTATTTACACTGTATCGTTGGGTTGATAGGAACACTTTAATAAAAGCTTAACCAATTTTTTAGCGACATTGTAGTGAGTATTATTTTATCTAGCAAATAATTGTTCTTACAATACTGAAATTCAAATTTTAGGAGGATTCTACAGCATTAGATTATTTTTGTAAACTGAAAAAGTAAATTTATTTTAATTTTTCACGACTAAGAAACATTTTATTTTAGACATTGTAATATTGCCACAGTTTGAGCTAATTTCCGGTCAACTGTTTTTGACATGCTGCAACCATCAGCGTACGTGCAGAAAAGCGATAAGTATTCGTGTTTGATTTTACCATTACTATAGAAAAGAGTCATTTACTATTATTTTTTCGCAGTTGATTTTAGTACAAAGATTTAAAGATTCAAATGTTTCTATGTATATATGTTATAGATTACTAGCCAAGCTCTTATTTGAACAAATATATATATATATATATATATATATATATATATATATATATATATATATATATATATATATATATATATTATTATATATATATATATATATATATATATATATATATATATATATATTATATATATATATAAATCCGCTTTCGTCCGTCTATCGTTCCAGTCTCCTGGCTGCAGGTTTCTTTGAGACATGGCCCTCTCTATTCCTTGGTTCCAGGTACACTTATGTTAGGTCGGCCTCGTTTTCGTCAGTCCCCATGTGTCCAATGCATTACTTGCTTCGCTAATCTCTCGTCGGCCATACGTTGTACGTGGCTATACCAACGTAGTTGTTTTTCTTGAATTTCCTGAATGATGGTCTTATTTGCTTTCATCTTGTCTCTTATTCTCTCGTTTCTAATTTTCTCTAAGAGAGAGATTCGGGCCGATCTTCGCCAGAAGTCCATTTCTGTTGACAAGAGTTTCTTTTTTTTGCCTTTCACTCAGTTGCCACACCTCCGAACCGTATATTACTATTACTATTACTTTCCTTCCTTTGCTGATTCTGTCTTCAATTTCTTTCTCACATCTTCCTTCACTTGTTATTTTTAACCCTAAGTACGTATATTCCTCACAGCCTTCAATTTTGATGTTATTTTCAACTTCCAACTCTTCCGGCTCTCCTCCCACGCACATCTATTTTGTTTTGGTTTTGTTTATCTCAAGTCCCCATTTTCCATACTCTTCGATTAACTTTCGGGTCATGTATTCTAGGTCTTCCTTGTCCTGAGCTATTACTATCTGATCGTCTGCGAAGTGTAATGTGTATAGTGTAAGAGTGTCAATGATAGGCATTCCCATTTTTAAACACTTTCTTCGCCAGTTTCTCGGTACATGTGCTAGATATATTTCAAAAAGGGTTGGAGACAAGCTACATTCTTGTTTGAGGCCTTTTGATACGTCAAATTGTTCGGAGAGTGTCTGGCCAACTTTAATTTTTGAGGAACATCCGTTGTACAATTGTTGTACGGCTTTTATCAAAGTTATATCTATTGGACTTTTCTAAAGCACTTCCCACATTTTTTTAATTGGTACTGTGTCATAGGCCCCCGTAAGGGCCACAAACAAAAGATAAATCCGATTGTTGTGTGTCGCCGTCTTTTTCTCGATAATTTGATATATTGGAAATATATTATCGATGCATGAGCGACCCGCTCTAAATTCGGCTTGTTCTTCAAGTTGATATGGGCCATGTTCTTGTTCAATTTGAGACTTTAGGACCTTTCCATACAGTCTGCTGAGAGTATCTGTGACGGCTATGCATCTATAGTTACTACATACATCTTTCCTTCCTTTCTTATGTATCGGGGTAATCCATGCCATTTTCCATGAAGTAGGTGGGGGTTTTCCGTTTATATTACAAGGTGAACAGGTATGCCATATATATATATATATATATATATATATATATATATATATATATATATATATATATATATATATATATATATACCGGGTGTTACGGAATTCACTGCGTATATTGGAACTGATGGATCCTTGTAGCAAGACCGATTGTAGAAAAATTCACCTTAAATAGCGGATCTCAATAATAAAGGAAAAAATCGACCCTAAAGAAATAATGTCATTAATATTTTTTTCGCACCCCACTGATGAATGCTGAACTCGCACAATATCGAAATACCTAAATCAGACAGAAGGTCGTTTTTCTTTTGATCCCGTCAGTGAATGTTTACCAATTACGGAGTGTCGTAAAGGTCAACGTTCTTTTAAAGAGAGATGGACTGAGTGAGTAAGAAATTTGTAGAAAGTATACAACAAAGTGCAGATCGATTGTGTCATTGGTACAATTGGTTAAGTTTTAAATTTGTCACGGACAACTTAGGATATCTTATATGGAGATCCGTTACACATTCAAGGTACATTTTTTGTTTATTTATTTATTTATTTCGTCTGGATATACATTGCACATAGCACAATTAAAGTTTAATCAACTTACCTAAATGAATTATAGAAAAATATAACCAACCAATAATGTACCGATTTAAGGTACATCAAAAAATCGTTACCATTTATGTCTTGAAAAAATTCAGTGAAGAACCTATCTGAAATTCTGTTTTTATTTTGCGTCTACACAGCTGTTAAATACAAAGTAGCGGATCTCAATAATAAAGGAAAAATCGACCCCAAACCAATTTAATATAGAAAAATATATATAAAAATTATTATATTTTAAAATAATTACTTATCAATACTCATTAATAAATTATTATACAGTATTATAACAATAAAAAAAATTAACAGGTAATTCACCAGAAAATTATTTGCTTCCTTGTAAAAAAGATAATAAAATAAACATTGAGATGGATTGTTCCCCTTTATTTATTTTAAACTAGAAAGAATTTGCTCAGATGTCGATAAAAAAGGTTACTTAAAATAGCCGCTGTCGGGGAGGCTCGTGTATATTATACGTGTTTTGTTTATTTTGTTGATATTTTCAACATACTTTTTCAGGGAATTGATGCAATTTCCACAGTTTTTTGTACAGTATTTATTGTAGTATTGGACATAAAGATTTTACATTTTTTTAACGCTTCAGCGTTAAATCCCGAAATAGACGGTTCACTATTTAAATGTGTGGCCTTAAAAGATCGATGTGCTTTCATTACTTGAGTTTGTTTAAGAGAGCGAGTATTTATATTTTCAGCTGCTTTAAACAAAGGTTCAGGAAAGACGTTTTTGTCCATGAGCCAAACTCTAGCCGCTTGAAATCCGTTCTCTTTGGTAAGATTCTACAAACAAACATGCAACATCAAGTAATTGCATTACTCGACGACCTGGATTTCTCCTCAATCGTTTTTCTGTTGCTTGAATATAACAAGAGCTCACAGATTTAAAAAGAAAAAAAAAACATCGAGTGGTTGAAGCCGGTGAGTACTAAGACCTGCAGTTCTATCATTATCCTTTGTTATATTCCACGCTTCCAGGTTCTTCGAATGGGTTGTATGTCCATCAAGCAGAAATAACACTTTATTTTCAGGGGTTGTTTTACAACGCTTATAAAATGTTTCATCCATTTTACAAATAAGTTTAAGTTAATATAGCCAGTGCATGGAATGGTAACAACACTCTCAGAAAGAGTACCATTCCCCAATTCAAGATTTTGTCTCATTCTTTTGAATATTTACTCTTAAAACTGTCTGCTCTTTTTTTCTAAATGGTGGAAAATCCATTTTCGTCACCGTTAAATAGTAGTAGACGAAAATTTATTTTTAATCTGCGATTTTTTTTAAAGTGAGGGCCAATTTTGCCCTACTCTCCCTACTTAAAAACAACTGTTAACGGGAAATGTCTCTCGCGCTTTACTGAGGCCAAGGTTGGTCTTTTATGGGCGGGATGATATATATATATATATATATATATATATATATATATATATATATATATATATATATATATATATATATATATATGAAAGTGATGAAAGTCACGTTTTTATAGTCAAATTATGCTATTATTTAAACCATATAAGGTTTTAAACCTTATGGTTCAAATAACTGCATAATTTGACTATAAATACGTGATTTTCATTACTTTCAGTTGAGCCGAGAACGAAATCAACTTTGTTATTTCTTATGGAGCACACAGTATATTATACCATTTTTAAATTCTAGGGAGAAAACTAATCCTGAAACATGTATTACATATAAATATATAGGACATAGACTACCTTTCCCTTGTCAGTAGTTTAAATGTTCAAATTGTTGACCATTCACGTCCTCGTTTAAAATCAGCTATTTTTTAAAATTCCCAAAGGACATTTTATATTTGAAGCCGTCTTGATGATAAATCATTAATGCAACCTTTGCAACAATTAAATTTTCAGTACCATTTGCGATTTGTCTGATATCTTTGTTAAACATATTCATGTTAGCAAAACGAGATTAGCCTAAAAATTAAAATTATAACTTAGGATATTGACGCTTCTCATAAAGATACTAGTTTGTAAAGTCCAATCTTCGTAGGTAGTCACCCTCATATAAGTGTTGGTGGACTATATACTGAAGCCATGTTTATGTAAAATCATTTTTACACTGTCGCAACCTATCCCTAAGTTATCGGCCATTTGTCGTATGAAAATTGTTTGATCGACTTGAACACAAGCTAACGTATTTATTTCTACCCCTTCGCTTACTATAAAATCATTTCCATTAAAGACATTAAATTTTTATTTTAAATGATTTCCTAAACAAGAAAAAATAATTTCCACATGGAAGGTTTAGCTCTGGATACTGTTGAACATAGAATACTTTAGCGTTATTTTGATTTTTTCTGGTGTATTGTATACTAATAATCTATCAGTTTGATGTCATCGGATAAAAACTGGTATTTTAATTAAAATTACAGCCATACATCTCATAAATAGCATATTTTATAAAGGAATAAATTCAGTCTTAATTGTCAAAAGAACAGCTTAAGTTATAAAATAATCTTCTTCTTACGACGACGGCTCCTCACGAAGGTTGGCGATCCCTATAGCTGAACGAACTTTAAAAACTGCTGCTCGCAAAATATCACTCGAAGCACATCCAAACCACCTTCTCATGTCCTTCAGCCAAGAATTATGTCGTCTTCCTATCGATTGTTTGCCCTTTATTTTGCCTTCAATAATTAGACGTAGCAATTCGTACTTTGGACCCCTCATTATATATCCGAAGTAATGAGTTTTTCTTATTTTTGTGATTGTTAGTAATTCCTTCACTTTGTTCATTCTTTCCAGTACTTCTATGTTTTTTTTTTTATTTTCTGGGCCCAGGAAATGCGAAGAAGGCGTCTGTAAATGTACATTTCAAAAGTCCGGTCGATTCTCTGAGCCAGACAGAGTCAAGGATCCAGCACTCACATCCAAACAATAGCACGGAGAATACATACGCTCCCACCATTCTCATTCGGAGTACAAGACTGAGAATTGTGCGATGGAAAATTTTTTTTATATTCATGTATGTTACTCGGACCTGTTCAATTCGGGAATCTACAGTCTGTCCAAAAAGTCTCCATACACCACTTGCTTTCTATACTATTTTTCCGTTATGTTTAACTAATTAATTGGAACTATGAAAAAACATGTTTAAATTAATATTTGAAACTTAACCAACGAGGATTAGTATTAAAAACAACTACGGAACATTTTATTTAGAATTTACATCATTGTTATAAAAATGTAAACAAAATTAATATCAAAAAAGTCTCCATACACTTAACAGTTACCAACAGTAGTTTGACGGAGTTTAACGGAAAATAACAACTTCGTTTAAACTAGTATTTAGTGGGACCGCCGTTGGTCTTGATAATATCCTGTAACCTTTTTGTCATGCTTACAACCAGCCTTCTAATAACTTCTGCTGGCATGTTCTCCCATTCGTTCAATATTCTGTTTTTTTTATTTTTCTCTATTTGAAACATTATGATTGCGAAGTTTAAGTTCTTCTCATAAATCCTCGATGGAGTTAACATCGGGTGATTGCGGAGGTGTACGAAACTACTGTCGCACATTGTAGATCATCTATCCAAGTTTGAGGTATATTTCGGATCATTGTCCTGTTGGAAAATGTATCTTTTTTTCGAGTGCTAATTTTTGGACACTTTCTCTTAAATTGTCTCTCAAAATGGTACCATTAATAAAATGTAAATTTCCAACCTCTCCAGTGGACATGCATTCCTAAAGCAGAACACTGCCACCCCCTTGCCTCACTGTGGAAAAAATGTTTTTAATATCGAATGCGGTATTCTTCTTTCTCCAAATTTTAGTTCGCCATCAGACCCAAAAATGTTAATTTTAGTTTCATCACTAAATATTACGGATTCTTAAAATTTAGGACGTTTAGTAACATATTCCCTAGTAAAAGCTAACCGCTTTTTGCTATTAGCTTCCGAGATTAACGGCTTCTTCCTGGCTGCACACCCCTTATAGCCTGCCCTTTGTAAACAATTTCTCACTGTTTGTGAACAAACATTTTTCCAAAATAGTTCCCGTATTTCTTCCTTTAATTTTGTTGCACTTTTTTTGGGATCTATAATTATTTGTCTAACAATAGTGGCCTCTTCACGTGAAGTCAGATTCTTGGGACGACCGAAGCGTGGTCAAATTATATACGAGTAGGAACCCGGTTTACAATGTACTGAACAGTAGTATGTGACTTTTTATCAATTTTTCCTATACTTCTGTATGATTGGCCATCTTTCCACAAATCAATTATGATCTGTCGAACTCATTTTTAGTACTACTTTGAAAACCCACTGCAAAATTACTAGCAACAGGTGACAGATTATAAAGTATGGCCGAATATTATTCATTTATTTTCAGTTTAGCGAGCAGTAGATAGCTTGATAAAATGTTGCTGATTATAATATGTTTTTTTTCAATGCAGTTCTTGAGTGTATGGAGACTTTTTTGCGTTAATTTTGTTTACATTTTTATAACAATGATGTAACTTCTAAATAAAATGTTCCTTAGTTGTTTTTTATACTAATCCTCGTTGGTTAAGTTTCAAATATTAATTTAAACATTTTTTTCTCATAGTTCCAATTAACTAGTTAAACATAATAGAAAAATAACATAGAAAGCTGGTAGTGTATGGAGACTTTTTGAACTGACTATATTTCCTTTTTTGGGTCCCACTTGTCATTTATATTTGTTACCGACTTGATTGATCAGTTGCTGGAGATCTTTGATGTTATTTGCTAATAAAACAGTATAGCATATAAAAGAATAATGGTGCCTTAAAACAAATGAAATCAATGAAATCAAATAACCTGTCTTTCAATATGCATAGCCACCTTATATGAAAGCATAACATTTAAGTATGGTTTAAATGGAATGTATCAAAAGTAGAAACAGAACCTTTAATTATCGATATCTCAGAAACTATTCATTTTAGGTGTAGGAAGATATAGAAAAAATTGTTTAAAATTATCCGTAGGGTAAAATTATTTAACAAATTATATATCATTTTTGATCTTAAAAATTGATTTCCAGTACTCTCTCAGTTGAACCGGAAATATTAATTTTGTGACATCAATTAATAATAATTTTTATATAAGCCAAAACAACGGTATGTTTATATCTTCATTTATTTTCTATCAATATTCTAATATTAGTTTATTATTTGACAATAAGAATTTACTATAACAAAGAAAAAATCTCAAACATGGAGACGAAAAAATTGTTTTCAGATTATTAGTTGAGGACAAAAAAAATTATAGCCCAAATGAACTGGAAAACAACAGGTCAAGCAAGCAGTACCAACATCGATTCTAGATTGCATTTATTATCAGTGGACACGCATGCCGTTGTACCTGCTGCAGATGTTGACCGCATCTATTTCGAAAATGCATTAACGAATGGTACTGATCTTGATCTGTGCTAATATATTACTTTATATACTGTGTTCTGGTATTGGGAAAATAGTTTATTTAAAATTGATATTGTATGTATTGGACATACTAGTGTACTAGATACAATCATATGCATGGTTGTTCTAACAGTCGCGTAATAATAGGAAGAAGAGGAACAACTATTCCTCTTCTTCCTATTATTAGTAATGGTAATAAACCATCAATCGTGATAATACAAAGGATCAAGAAAAAGAAGAGGAATAACCGTTCCTCTTCTTTTTCTTGATCCTTTATATTAGCACGAATGCTGGTTTATTACCATCCTCTAGTCTATTATATCGATAGATAAAAATATATATGAAGAAAAGCCCAAGTGGAACAAATATAACAATGTACCAGGCAGAAATTCATATTAGACTGGGCTACGGCAACCCGAAAATATATTTTCTTTCAGACAATCAAGCCGCCTTAGATGTTCTGAATGCCCATGAGTCTAACTCCAAGATTACGATGTCAACATGACCTGTTAGAACCATCCGCCAGGAAGAAGAAGATTGAACTTCTGTGAATTTCAGGTCATTCGAATATGACAGAAAATGAAAAAGTGGATGAACTAGCAAGGGCCAGAACTACCAAACGATCTATTGGTCGGGAACTGGCGTTTGATATAATAGAATAATTTTTTTTATAGGTCTAGCACACGTGCTGCAGGGAAGTTCCTATAACGCTCCAGGAGCGGTACGTGTGCGGAAAAAAGCGATTTACGTCGTTCTTGAATCGCTGTAAATTGTATTCGGTGGGAAACACAGCGCTGAGCAAATTATTCCAAAGAGATGATGTTCTCCATATAAAAGACTGCTTGAAAAGCGTTGTACGCGGAGTAACAAGCTTTGGGAGGAATTAAGCGGGCTACATCCTTCGAACACTTTCCATGAAAATACTTGTAGAACAGACTCAAGTCGCCAACCGTTCTTCGATGTTTCAGCGAATTGAGGCCGCCGTTTCATTTTCAGTTCCGGGTCTCCAATCAGACGAACAGCTCTTCTCTGAACAGAATTCAACAAATGCAGTGTATGTTTGGGAGCGGAGCCCCAAACATGGAAACAGTATTCCATAGTTGGTCGCATTTGAGCTTTGTCAAGAATTAACAATTGTTGTGTAGTATAAAGCTTCCTGGTTCAAAATAGTATTCCTAACTTTTGAGAAGCTCTCCTTGCTATGCCTGCAACATGTTCATGCCAGGACATATTTGCTCCCAACAAATTGAGCGACGATGTTAGGGAAATGGAGTACCCCGACATAAGTATTTCAGGTTCAACAACGTTAACTTTTTTAGAAAAACTGCCGCCTGAGTTTTTGTAGCGTTAAATTCCACTTGGTTACTGTCACCCCAGAATTTCTTCCAGGTCTTTGTTAAGTTGAACGACCTCCTGCGGATATTCGCCCGAGCAGACGTTGTTCGAGCGTTCAAAGTGAATGAAGAGACAAGCGTACTGTCATCTGCAAAGCTGTAGATTGGATTCCCCGGTCTTTTTCAGCAGATCATTTATGTAAATGAGGAAGAGAGTAGAAGACAGTATGGCGCTTTGGGGCACACCGGCGTTGATAGTGAAGGTGTTAGAAAGAAATCCGTCGACCACCACTTGTAAAGAACGCTCTCTGATGAAACATGAGAGCCACAAACAGAACTTTTCAGATATTCCACAAGAGCGTAGCTTAGCCAGCGATCCATCGTGCCAAACACGGTCGAATCCCTTTGGATATGTCAAGAGCAACCGCTCGCGATTCTCCAAAGTGTTCAATTGCGTTGTTCCACACATGTGTTACATAAGTCAGAAGTCAGAAGGGAGAAAACTAAAGTGGGTAGATGCTTACAGCAGCAACATCGAAATCGTTGACAATCAATATCTGGCCAAGGGTATGCTAGAGTCGTATTCGGCGGCCCATCAGAAAAACCAACTTACGTCCTACTTTTAACACGGGTTCAGATGAAACTAGTAATAGGAGTGCCTACTTGTGACCGTGACCTGAAGAAACATTTATGTAAAAGGAAATCCATAATGGCTCCACCATATGCAGGCTATGTGCGGAAGAGAAAAAATGCCGAACACATTATGTACGAATTCATTGTATTGACAATATAAAAAAAAGTCCTTGAAGATGTAGATAGTGCCATATAAAGAATTTGGAAGAAATCTTTGTAATCAAGAGAAGGGAGCACAATAGGCTCAGAGACTACAGTACACACGTAGGTACAAGCGCCTACCACAACATCAACCAACCAAATGTCTTTACCTATATTACATTGGAAATGCTTTCACTCCAATATTTTAGAGATCTATCCTTGCGTCTTCTTTCTTACCTGTTTCTTGTGATTCTAATTATTCCTTTAGTCTTTATATTACTATATTTTTTTCAATCCATCTTTCTGTTTAGCCCCCAATCATTTTTATTACGAAGTTTTGCAAGAAGTAAAACACTACTTAAATTTCCACTGAATTTTTATTTTTATTTTTAACACCATGACACGCTGTACGACAGATTCTTCAGATGGTTTATTACAAAAATGTTTCGCTGTACGACAGCTTCTTCAGATAGTTTATTACAAAAAATTTTGTAATCTGAAGAAGCTGTCGTACAACGAAACATGTCATGGTGTTAAAAACAAAAAACTTAGTGGAAATTTAAGTAGTATTTTACTTCTTACAAAACTTTTAGTTATAGATTTCCACCAAGTATCGGCTGAATCAATTCATTTACATTGTGTATTATGGATGTCTGTTTAATGTTGTCATTTCTCTCTATCTAATGGGTTATTTCTTTCCAGTGCATTTGATTTCTTTTTTAAGTAGACTTTCATAGACAGAGTTGTATCGACGCTTTTTCTTTTCTTCCGGAATAATTTGTGACTAAAATTGTGAATTCAGAGCGCCGATTATCTTCCTGTCATTGCGTAGCCCTGATGAATGAGAATGTTGATATTTTTTCTTTTTGTTCAGTTCATACATGTATTTTGACTTGCACATTTACCATTAGTCCTTATTTCGTTGTTGTTTTGGCTTCAGGTTGTAGTCTCGACACAGAGTTTCGAATTGGATCCCTGGTACATCAGTACACTTTCATTTTAAAGTGCCTGAGCTAGACGGCATTCCACATCATGCTGCTTGTCAACAAACATCGGAAAACTGGCACGCTATGAAACAGGCAGTTCATTGTTGGAAGGAGCCCGCTTGAATCATGAAAGAAAGCACCGTCCGTCTACGGTTGACAGATACCTGAAAATGGCCTTTGACTACTGAGTGTCAACCTCGACGGTAAAACTGCCAGGCAAGCTGTTAGTAGGAACTACTTGACCATGAATAACTGATGATGAAAGTTCCACCTCTCCGTACGTATGGGACGGATATCTGAAGTCAGCCTTTGAGTACTAAGATCCTTCTTCTACAGAAAAACTGACGACGGCTTGTTGCTGGCGCTCGGCTACTTAAACTGAAAGGCGGAAGAAGCAGATAGCACTCTTTTGAATAAGACGCAGGTCTAAAGTCGATCTGAAAGGTTAGCAGTTGCTAACGAACATATTGCACCGCGAGGCCAGGGAAACGTCCATAAAGGTATTAAAGGTTTGGCAGCCCATCGAGGTTCGTGCTCAGCGGGGAGTTAAAAGAACAAGATCGTGTGATTCCAATCCCACGTTAAACTGTAGGCTTCGTCTAATTGATATCACCCAAAAAAGATTTTTTTTGGTTTGGTTGTTTTCCTATAAACCTCCCACTACTTCTAATTTCTAAAAGTCGGTCGACATGGAGTAAAAATCTTCATGGTCTTGATAAATTAATATTTGACTTTAGGCCCAATGCAGATTAAAGGTCACTTAAAATGTTATTCAATAAATGCTTCCTGGAAGGAATAACTCCATCGCAATGGAACAATGGAACTATTGTCATCATGCATAAAAAAGGGGACATTTCAGACCTTACAAACTATCGACCCATTAGCCTCCTGAGCCAAGTTATTCACGAAAATACTTACCAAACGTCTAGCAAATAAATTCGAGTTTTTCCTTTCAAAAGAACAGGCAGGTTTCCGCTCTGGGTATGGAACAAATGACCACCTGTTTACAGTTAAAATCCTCATTAAAAAATGTGTAGAATATAATAAGCCTCTTGTGCTCATATTTGAGGACTTCGAAAAGGCTTTTGATTCTGTAAATCAGCAGAGACTTTGGAAGCGCTGGCTGAGTGTCGTATTAATTATCGATATTCCAATGTAATTAAAACACAAACTAATCAATCCACCAGTAAATTTCGAATCGAAAGAGGAGTGCGGCAGGGTGATATACTTTCTCCCAAGCTTTTCGTAACACTTCTAGAAAGTATTCTAAAATCAATTAACTGGGAAAGAATGGGACTAAACATTGACGATGAAAAGTTAAATCACCTCTGTTTTCGCCGACGACATTGTTTTCATAATTGACAAAATACGAGAAGCACAAACTATACTACACATGCTTCAGGAAGCTTCAGGAAAGATTGATCTTAAAATCAATATATCCAAGACCCAGTTTATGACCAATCTTGTATTAAGCGACACTATAAAACTGAATAACATAGAGATAGAGTAAGTGCACCAATATAAATACCTGGGACACGAAATCAGCATAGCACGAGATAACCAAACACATGAAGTTCAGCGGCAAATATGTCTCTTTTGGGCTGCATATGGCACACTGGCCTATGTATTCAAATCTAACATTCCTATGCGTTTAAAAAGAAAAGTATTTGACATATACATACTCCTCGTTCTAACGTACGGAGCCGATACTCTCACAATAATGAAGAAAAACATCAATAAAATACCAGGTGTACAATGCGGATTTTTTTTCTAATAAAACATGTTAAATTCGGAAGAATGATAAAAAGTGCTTTATTCAAAGTATGCTCCATCATACATTTTTCCCATCTTTCGGGTAATTTGTGAATACCACGCCCGTAAAAATCTTCCCCTTTTGTTGCGAACCATTCATCGAGCCATTTTTTCACATCTTCGTACGAACCAAAGAGCTGCTCAGCAAGTGCGTGATCCATCGATGCAAACAAGTGGTAATCGGAAGGAGCCAAGTCTGGTGATTAAGCCGCATGGGGTAGAACTTCCCAGCTGAGTGCTTCCAACGTGTCGCGATCTGATTTTGCTGTATGTGATGGAGCATTGTCATGAAGAAAAATGACTTTGTGCTGCCTCTTTCGGTATTCTGGCCTTTTTTCAAGCAGAGCACGGTTCAAATTGGTCAATTGTTGTTGGGAACGTTTAGTATTAACCGTTTCCCCAGGTTTTAACAGCTGATAATAGACCACGCCTCTCTGGTCCCACCAAACACAGAGCATCGTCTTTCAGCCAAAGCGATTCGGTCTTGCGGTCGATGTGGATGGTGCGCCTGGGTTTACCCATGATTTTTTGCGCTTGGGATTCTCAAAATAAATCCACTTTTCATCCCCTGTAACTATACGATGCAAAAACGACTTCCTTTTGTACCGAGCGAGCAAAATGTCACATGTGTTTTTGCGCTTTTCCATTTGCCTGTCGTTCAACTCATGTGGTACCTATCTACCGGTCTTCTGAATCTTTCCCATCTCTCGTAGCCGATTGGAACCAGCTTGTTGACTAACGCCCAATTGCTCGGCGAGTTGTTTTTGTGTTTGCGAATCATCTTCGTCCAACAATGCTTGCAATTCCACATCTTCGTATTTTTTTGGCGGTTTTCCACGTTCCTTGTCTGCAGCATCAAAGTCACCACTTTTGAAAAGCCGAAACCACCGTTCACACGTATCTTGCGATGGAGCGTGTTCACTATAAGCTTCTCGAAATAACCGCCCTTTGTTCGATATAAATTTCGACATATTGAACACAACACAACACTATGCACACACTTTTCCAATTTATCACTCGTGCGCATCTGACACTTGTTGATGACACAACAAAATGGCGCAGTGTCAAGTCTTTATAGCACAAACTGCATTGGTGCACCATCTGTTGTCTGAAATCCGCATTTCATACTTGTACACCTGGTATGTGTCATGCAACGAAAGATGGAGAGGTCAATGTTAGGCGTCACTCTTAGAGATCACATCCCAAATGACATTATCAGGAAGAGAACGGGATACCAGAAGCAGTCAAATTCATTCTACATCTTAAATGGGACTGGGCTGGGGATGTTGCTAGGTTTAAGGATGGGCGATGGACAAAGAGAATCATAGAGTGGCGACCAAGATCCGAAGCCTATCGGCAGACCACCAAGTCGGTAGACTGATGATTTGGAAAGAATGACTGGAAATTGGGTACAAGCGACCCAGGACAGAAATAGTGGCAAGACTTGAGGGAGGCTTTCGTCCAACAGTAGATAGTATAAGCTGATGATGAGACTAAAAAGGGTTGAATCACCAGTTATAATTATTCTCATTCCAATTTTTCAATCAAATGCACTTTAAAAAGAATGAGTGAAAGATTACATTTCTGCCTTTACCCCTTAGAAACTATGCAGTTGCTAAATAATTTTATATTCATGATTATCGAAAAGTGTTATGGTTATTAAGATAAAATATATTGTTGTTTTCTTGAGAATTCATCAAAATTTACACAGATGTACAGTATCATAGACCTTGGTCAAATCTATGAAAAGTCGGTGGACTCGTTTATTCGTTCCATCCACGTTTTCGTTTCTTTGTGTTTACTGTCTGATCTACAGTCTGTCAAGTAAGAACGTGACCGCTCGTATTCTTGAAAAAATGAGTTTCGAGAACATTTTTTGCCATCAATGTATTCTCTGGTGTACTAACAACGACACAAGTACCTTAGTAAGTTGACTAATCGCCTCCTGCATCAATAATCGCCTGGTATCTTCCAGGCATGCTGTCGACGAGATTTTTTGCATACTCTGCAAATTTTTGGAATCTCGTAAGACAACTGAGTCAAAGTCCTTAGAGTCTTCCCTCTGAGCTTTCTCTTTATAAGGGGTCGAACATTTTCAAGAGGGTTGGCGTCCGGTGATTACGAGGGCCACTCAAATATCATATCGTTGGCCCAAACGAGCCGTTTCGCTATGTGATTTTCGCCCAGGAGAGGTTTCTTCAACGTGTTTCGGAATATAACATCATGAGCACGAAGATGTTGTCGAATGGGACACATTCAATACCCATTTTCTTAATTTTGCCGTTCCTTGACGCACCGTCAATTTCGGGTCCCGTGAAAACAAAGACTTCGTTTCTCGACTTTCGGAGTGACTTTGCCTACCGAGCCACGTTTTGGCAAGTTGTCGACATCTTACGTCTCGTTAAAATGATTTATCCACTTCTTCACAAACCACACCGATTTTTTAATATATTTAGCGGCCGCGAAATATGTCATTTTAGGCCCCTTTGGGTGGGAATGAAGAAAGACTGCCTCTGACTGACGCGCAGACAAGTGACTCATTCTGTATTTTACGTGATTTCGAAGAAAGTTCAGAATCAACTGATACTTTTACTAAAACGCGTCGTAGACAAAGGTGCCCTTTGCCGACTTTTTGTTGAATCGCTAGAATCGCATCTACCAAAAATGAATCATGGCGGACACGTTCTTACTTGACAGATTGTAAGCATAAAATCAAATTTGTTGATTAAATGTCCAATATTCATCCTGAATAAGGCTTTTTATTAATATCCTGCATCATTCTGCCAGGAGTACAGGTGACTAAGATGCCTGTAAATATAAAAGCTAATAGAGAAAAACTAAAAGTACGGCTTTATATGTAAACAACAGACCACACTAATACAGCAAGCAACTTTTCAGAGCATGATTACTCAAACAGTTTAGAGTTACTTGTCACGTTAAAAGCCTTCTAAACAAATTCTGACACCGATTACGTCAAATATATGGAACTCACTCATTAATAGCTGCAGCCAATTATAATTGTAAGGTGTCATTTTGATTATTGATAAAAAATATACTTCAATCTTGAAATTGCTCCTGGACAAATCTCCTTATTCGTAATTTAATTCTTTTTATTATCGGTTAGTTATTTTCCTTAAATTAAAATCTTCTTCTATATAAGTAGAGGAATTAAAACAACTTTTCATTAAGACTGAAGACACTCTATATCCTAAGACACGCGATATTAATATGGCGACAAGTCGATGACACTGAGAAGTGTAGGTCGTTCTGACAACGAGATATTTTGATGCACCATCAAGATTGTTCTTATATACGGAGGATAATTTTTCAATGTTCTCTGCAGATTGCAAATAGTTATCAGTGTATTAAAATAATATTAGTCAGATAAGAATTCATATTTGTTGGGATTAGGCTATGCTATTAAACTGTGAATAACTTTGCCAAGTTTCGATTTTTTTTTTTTTGTGGGTCTAGCACACGTGCTGCAGGGAAGTCCCTAAAGCGTTACAGGAGCGACACGTGTGCGGAAAAAGCGATTCACGTTGTTCTTGAATCGCTATAAATTGTATTCGGTGGGAAACACAGTCCTGGGTAAGCCATTCCAAAGGGATGCGCGACGTTTACTTCTAACATGCACCGCTCTGGGAGAAATTAAGCGGGCTACATCCTTCGAACACTCTCCATGAAAATACTTGTAGAATAGGCTCAAGTCGCCAACCGTTCTTCGATGTTCCAGCGAATCAAGGCCGCCAGTCAGTTCTAGGTCTCTAATTAGACGAACAGCCCTTCTCTGAACAGAATCCAACAAATGCAGTGTATGTTTGGGAGCGGAGCCCCAAACATGGAGCAGTATTCCATAGTTGGTCGAACTTGAGCTTTGTAGAGAATTAACAGTTGTTGTGGAGTGTAAAGCTTTTTGGCTCTAAATAATCTTCCCAACTTTTGAGAAGCTCTCCTTGCTATGCCTGCAACATGTTCATGCCAGGACATATTTGCTCCCAAATTAACGCCCAACAAATTGAGTGACGATGCTAGAGGAATGGAGTGCCCTGACATAACTATGTCGCGTTCAGCAACGTTAACTTTTTTAGAAAAAACTGTCGCCTGGGTTTTTGTAGCGTTAAATTTCACTTGGTTACTTACTTTGACTACAATCTTTCCCTTAAATCTTTTGTAAGTTTTAGATACGTGTAGTACTAATTTCAAATTTAGTCAATAGTTTTAAATTAATTCTAGGTAATGAAAGGTAAAAAAAACTTTTATCCATTTACATTATATATAGTCTGTCAAGTAAGAATGTGACTGCTCGTATTCCAATTCCAATTGCCTCCTGCATCAATAATTACCTGGCATCTTCGAGGCATGCTGTCGACGAGATTTTCTGCATACTCTGCAAATTTTTCTAATCCCGCGAGATAACTGAGTCAAAGTCCTCAGAGTACTCTCTCTGAGCGTTCTCTTTACAAGAGACCAGACGTTTTCAATAGGGTTGACGTCCGGCGATTGCGAGCGCCACTCTAGTATCTTATCGTAAGCCCAAGCCATCCCCTTTCCAAAGGTTTCTTCAACGTGCTTCGAAATTTGACATCATGAGCACGAAGATGTTGTCGAATGGTCTCATGGGACACATTCAAACCCGATTTTCTTAACTTTGCCGCTCCTTAACGCAACGTCAATTTCGGGTCCCATGAAAACAAAGACACGATTCGTTTTTCGACTTTCGGAGTGACTTTGTCTATTGAGCCACGTTTTGGAAAGTCATCGACATTTTTCGTCAAGTTATAACGATTTATCCACTTTTTCACAAACGAAATCGACTTTTTAATATATTTAGCGACCGCGGAATATGTCATTTTAGGCCCCTTTGGATAGGAACAAAGAGAGACTGCCTCGAACGAACGCGCAAACAAGTTACTCATTTTGGATTTTACGTGATTTCGACGAAAGTTCGGAATCGACTGATACTTTTAATAAAATGCGTAGAAGACGAAGGTTCCCTGTACTGATTTTTTGTTGAATTACTAAAATCCCATCTATCGAAAATGGATTATCGCGGACAATTTGTTACTTGACAGACTGTATATTTTACGAAAATATTGGATCGTGTGATTTGTAAAATTGAAAGTTACGTACAAAATCCATTACTTGAAGAACTGTTTCCTCTTATTACATACTTGTATTAAAGCAACAAAATACCTAGCACAACATTCTTTTAAATATGCCATTGTAATTGCTCGAGATGAATAAAATAATGTAAATAATCAAAGTCTTATTATTTAAAAGTATTTCTGTTATTCTAATGATCCAATCTCCTAGCTTCATTCAGCTTATTGATCTGAATATTGCCTTTTTCAGGTGTTTTTGGTATTTCAAGGTTCCTGTGTTTTGTGGTATACATTTTCTAAACCTTCTTAAGTCATCCAAGTTAGTTTAGTTCAGGTTAGTTGTTCTTTATGGTCCAGGGGCGATCTAGAAATGTCATATATGTCATATATCTTTTTTATCGACAAATTGACTTGATCAATCACATATAATAAAAATCCTTTTAAATAGAAGATCGGATTATTTTTGCTAACAAAAATACTGCATTAAAATATTTTTAAAATTAATGTTGATTACTAAATGGAATTGCATTCATATTTTAGCAGTTATTTGGTTTTATTCAACCTGTCGAAAATTTCGGGATGAATTTTATATCTTTGCCAAAAATCCTTCTACCGGTCTGTCTCGCTGCCTAACGGTGATTTTTAATAAACTGTGACTGTGTCCTTGCCAAGTATTGTTTTGCCGATCCGTGGTTTGAGCAGTCTAAGCACGGGACAGTTATGATTTCAATATGCAGTTCACATCAGCCAGAGATGTTAATTGTTCTACCTTTCTAAAATATTTTTGTGCTGGAAATATCTCCAATGCGCTTCAATGGAAATTTGTCTTTTTAATACTCAGGCCCAAGATTATTAGTAATGTAAATAAAAATTTTCCTTTGGGCAAAAATCTGTCTAACTCATCTATAGTTTATATATTCTATCTGGGGAGCATATTCCCCGTTCTTTAACATTACGGATATAGAAAAGAGCCTCCTTTAGAGATGGGACGTTTTTTGCAAAAAAATTCTTAAATTACCTGTTCGTTTTAAAATACAATTATCAGGAAAAGCCCATTTTGTGAAAAATCTCCCCTTCTTGGTCATCTAATTTTAAATTAAGTGTAAGTGTTTAGAGCTCAGGTCAGTTCAGATGAGTCCCTGCAAACCACTGTATGAAAGGAGTTCTTTTTCCAGAAAAATCTCTCCTCAAGGGTCGTCTATTTTTAAGGGAAATAGAAATAGAGTCCCACTATATGCAAGGGTCCTCTTTTATAGAAAAACTTCACCGCCGCCCCCCGGTCATTAATTTGTACTTTTCTGTATTGAAAGAGGTCTTAGCTTTCTCAGCTCTAGTGTAAGAGGGTCTTGTCTCATCAGCGGGTTTCTACCCCCGGTTGCCATTTGACAAGCCCCTGTTCGCCATTGACGTCCTCTTTCTATCATTAGCTCTACTTTTTTCATTTAAAAAACGCCTATTTTGTCCATGTGCCCCCTACCCTTAGCGGCGGGCCCTAAATAAATAACACAAACCGGCAAGGAAAACGTATTTCGCCCGTAGATAAAAGGCATAACAGACAAGATAGGAAGACTGCTAGGAAAACACCAAATTGAGACCATTTACACAACGAATCAAAAAATTAGAGATATTCTACCAACATCAAAAGACATTATAGCCTTAGAAGACCAAGGTGTAAATGAAATTCACTACCTCTTCTCTAGCACAACATGCACAGAATACCGGCCACAAAATCGATTTTGACAAAACCAGAACCCTACAAAAAAGTGATAACCTATCCACTAGGGTAATCAAAGAAGCCATAGAAATCGAAAAGAGGCCCAACAACTTAAATAATCGGGATGATTGCCAACGTTTACCAAACTCTTGGAAACATATTCTATCCCAATACTAAGTCAAACTAAGAGAAAAAATAATTCAACCATATGTTACTTCACCAACACAAACATCACAAAGAACCACAGGACCGACAACGTGCAGTCAAAGCCGAGCCTCTATTGGCCAGCACATAAAACCGGAGCCCTCGGAGCCAGTCTCGACATTCAGCGCCAAGACACCGATCAGTGATCAACGCTTTGAAAAAGATGGATGAGATTCCATCGAAACGTCAGCGAAACCGTCCATCAAGTGACTTTAAGCTAACGCGGGATACCCGAAAAAACCACTAGTATATTACGCGTGAGAAAATTTGTCAAAACATATATATGTATATATGTTATATATATATATATATATATATATATATATATATATATATATATATATATATATATATATATACATAAAATACTCATTTTTTTTAAAAAGAGGTTTCATCCACCTAGCCTGTTTGAAAAGTCATCGGTCTGACACATAGATGGCGTTAAAAACTATGAAACCATAATTATATCGGAAAGTTCCATCCTTTATATAAAGACCCGTAAAATTTTATTTCGATCTATCAATTCATTCGAGTAGTAACAGCTGTTTAATAAAGACATGTCATTACTGTTTTTAAAATGGGAAAAAATTGAATATCATGCAGTGGTTAAATTCTTTGTTTTGGGTGGTTTAATACCAACAGAAATTCATTTAAAATTATTAAAAGTAAATAAGGATGCTTCACCTTCACTTTCCACAGTGAAAAGATGGGCTGCTCTTTTTAAATCTGGTCATACAAACCTCGAAGATGATCTACGCAAAGGTCATCCGAAAACTGCTACACCACAAATCATTCAACAAATCCATGATATAGTGTTGGATGATCGACGAGTGAAAGTGCGTAAAATAGCTGGAGCCATGGGCATCTAAAAGAACAAATTGGAAATATTTTACATGAAGAATTACAAATGAAAGAGCTTTGTACAAGACGCGTTTGATCAAAAACGCATTCGAATACGTAACTCTCAAGCGTGTTTGGATCGTTTTAAGCAAATTAAAGTGGATTTCAAGCATCGGTTCATAACTATTGATAAAATTCTTATCCATCACTATAGACCAGAGCAAAAAGAACAGTCGAAACAATGGACTGGAGCCAATGGAATTGCACCAAAGAAGACAAAGACGGTTCCATCAGTAGGGAAGGTTAAGGCAACAGTTTTTTGGGATTACAAAGGTGTTTTGTTGATCGATTATCTTCAGAAAAGTAAAACAATTAATCCTGAATATTATTTTAACCTTTTGGATCAGCTGGATGCAAAAATTCGGGAGAAAAGACCTGCTTTAAAGAAGAAAATAGTCATTTTTCATCAAGACAAGTGTTCACACAAGTTTTCTTACGATGGCAAAATTCAACAAATTAAAGTACGAATTGCTTGAACATCCAGCGGGTTCACCAGATTTGACTCCCTCTGACTATTATCTGTTTACAAACCTGAAAAAATTCCTAGTTGGAAAACTTTTACATTAAATGACGAAGCTGTTGCAGCCGTGGATGGATATTTTGCAGATCTTTCGGAATCACACTTTGATGATGATATTGAATTATTGGAAAAACGTTGTAATAAATGTATTGAAGTTTTTAGAGATAATATTGAAAAATAAAACATATTTCTCGTCAAAAAAAATTTTCTTTCATTGTTAGGCCGAGAACTTTTCAGATTGCCCACGTATTCTAGATGTATACATTATGTTGATGTACGATTATCATCATTTTGTTAGTATATAGACTGTAGACAAGATATTTAGTAGATAAATTCTTTAGTATCTCTGTTATGCCAAAACCTCCGTAATTCGTTTTAATATTTTTTGTTTCATATATATTATTGCTATTCTAGTATTTGCTACAGGAACTAAAACTAGTCAATGAACTGGTCGGGATTCAGTTGCCTTTTGAGTCACTGCTACAGTTAATCGGAAGAAATATCAAGAAATAACAACACAATAGGAATAACTTATCTTGTTCGGATCGATGGTTGTTGCATCAGCAGAAGAAGGCACCCCATATGATATCGAATCGAGTCTTACCGCATGTTCTAAATTGTATTTTATGTTTTTTTTTTTAATATTTGTTAAACATTTGTGGTGCGAACATAAAATGGTAAGTAAAAAAACTCTAACTGTATATCAAACTAGAGTCTTTGGAAAATTATTTCTTTAAAATACTGCCGTTTAAATGTGAACGGTTACTCGTCAACACGTTACCGTACCTTTCTTAGCAAGCAGTGTAATTATTAATTACTTCTTCGCACTATGTTTCTGTGATCGCTGCACCTGTTTTCCAAGACATTTTCTTTGAATTATTTCCAAGAATTAGAATTGCTAATAAAAATTTTAGTTTTGAAAAAATTCATCGGCTCCAAACCAGGGCAAACAAGACACCAACATATATAGCCTCTTTTGGAAATAAATTATTCACATTTGATTAACGTAGTTCTGAGCAATACAGTCTGTCAAGTAAGAACACGTCCGCGATCATTCATTTTTGGTAGATGCGATGCGGTTCTAGCGATTCAACAAAAAATCGGTAGAGGAAACCTCTGTCTACGACGCATTTTAGTAAAAGTATCAGTCGATTGCGAACTTTCGTCGAAATCACGTAAAATCTAAAATGAGTCACTTGTTTGTGCGTCGGTTCGAGGCAGTGTTTCTTTGTCCCCATTTAAAGGTGCCTAAAATGACACATTCTGTCGCCGCTAAATATATTAAAAAGTCAGGATCGTTTGTGAAGAAGTGGGTAAATCGTTTTAACTAGACGAAATGTCAAAACGGGGCTCGGTAGGCATAGTCACTCCGAAAGTCGAAATACGAATCGTGTCTTTGTTTTCACAGGACCCGAAATTGATGCTGCGTCAAGGAGCGACAAAATTAAGAAAATCGGGTTGCGGTTCGCTTGGACCCACGATAAGATAACGGGAATTGTGTTATAGTTAGGTTGGTACTTGCAGTACACGTTTCACTCGTTGGGGTGATATAGTTACACACCTCCTAAGTCAGTCTGTCAAGCGGCATCGGTATAGAAGGTTGTGAGAGGCCTTGGAAATTTTTTTTTTGTAAAAGTTGTTTTGTGTACTCGTTGTTTTTTAAGAACGTCGCCTGGAGGCCTGTCGGGAACTGAAGGAGTAGTAGAGACTGACCCGATTTTTTTTTCCAAAATCATCACAGGGGATGAATCATGGTGCTACAGTTACGATCCTGAGACAAACAACCGCCCAGTCAATGGAAAGCCGTTAATTCTCCTTGTCCAAAAAAAGCTCGTCAGATGAAATCAATTATGAAAACAATGCTCATTTGTTGTTTTGATTTGAGACGAATCTTGTGCTCGGAATTGGTTCCACAAGGTCAGACAGTGAACCAAGTATTCTGCCTTGAAGTGTTAAAAAGGTTGTGCAAGAGCATGATTTGTGGCAGTCGGGCAATTGGTTTTTCCACCACGACAACGCGCCAGCCCACACGTCCAATTTTTGACAAAAAACGGCATGACTCCTTTGCTCCACCAACCCTACTCTCTGGATTTGGCTTCATACGACTTCTTTTTGTGTCCCAGGATGAAAAAGGACCTTAAAGGAGGAAGTTTTGCTGACACTGACGAGGTGAAACAAAAACCGACGCAGGCTAGAAAGACATTAAATCAGACGAATTTAAAAAATGCTTTGAACAATGGAATAAAAGATTGGGTAAGTGTACTAGCTCCAATGGAGAGTATTTTGAACGAGACTAATAGTTGTTTGTAGAAAAATTTAATAAAATTTTTTTTTTTTAATAAATTCCCTTTATTTTTAGGTCCCGCCTCGTATATATATATATATATATATATATATATATATATATATATATATATATATATATACATATATATATAAAATAGTAGAAAAACAGTATTTTTTACATGAAAACTTTTTCTATTGAGCCTGATGTTATCATCTTCTTTTTTGGTGTAGCTTCAGGCGCTAAATAAGAAATCATATACTGATTAAACAATAAAAATAAAAATTAAATTAAATTAACAATGACAACACATAAATAATTAGTAGGGAAGCAAAAATTAAGCCAGGTTAATCCTTAACAATTGTACATTACCTGCCAAAAAGCAAATGTTAAGCTGAAAAAAGTTATGGCAAGTCCATTGGAACATATATAAGTCTGACTTTATAGCAGAGCATTATCTGTTTCGAGCTGTTTACCTATTTCAATTAAAAATTGATGAATGGTTACTGTTCGAAAAACAATTCACCCGATAACTGGAAGCTGGTGGGCCGTAGACTAGGCTATAAAAATTTAATTTCAGTAATAAAACGTTTTCATTTAATATATTACTGTAAATTGTACTTAATTGCGCAGCGTATAATGCATGTATGCTTGTTATAAAGCAGCTCAATTAAAAAAAATAACATAAATAATTATACTGAAACGATATAGTTATAAATTAAATCATTTCTTAAATACAGAAGGTTATAGTTTGTCTCAACTTATGGTATGATGCTAGTACAGGTAATAGTGTTTTGTCAAAGGCTTAAAGCCTAAAAATTAGTGAAAGTAATTTGCAGCATCGGGAAGTGACAAAGTTTCTCAAACAATCAGTAGTGGCGGACTGTGGATCCGTGGTGTAGTAGTTGCTTGCAGAGCACAAGGTCTCGTGTTTCAATCCTGGCAGGTCGGTGTACTGTTATTTAAGTATATATGGCCTGGCCACGTACATAGCTATTAGTTGTTTGCAAAAATGCAATAACGCCCGTGCTAGTACTACCGGGTTGTCTGAACGGTGCCGTGAAATACAAAAATGTATGTTTCGGCACTTGGACAAATCTTGACGGGTATTACGACATCCCCGCTACATTTTCTCAAGATATAAAAAAGATGGTCCCTTCAAGGCCGTGTAATTTTGAAAGTTAAATTTTGACTTTAGGGGTTAGTTTTGGGGGGTGAAATCCAAAGTGAATTTTTTTTACGAGGACATTGAGTGAGGTGTCAAATGAAAGCTTATGAAACACGAGTTCAAAAATATTTATGATTGCACACTTGCGCACACTTTTCTTTGTATTATTTTTCAAAAATTGCCAAAAATCTCTACCTCCCCTCCTTATCTCGAAAAGTACTAACCCGAAAAATTTTGAAAAAATCCTGGAATATTCTCCACACGGTGTAGATTGAACGAAAACTATCACGAGTGCATTACCATTGATAATTTATCTGGTATATGAAGAAAACAAAAATTTCAGTATCACTAGGGTAAAATCCCTACTCAGGCGAGGAGATGAACGATAAAAAAAAACTAAAGAATAAAATGACGGGGATTGGGGCAAGAACTAACGAAACCAGTAGACTTGTTGAGGATTTGCTGCTGCCCGATCGACAAACGTCAGATGATTCCAGTACTTTCTAAAAAAGCTAGGGCATCTGAAACTACAATTTTCAAGATTGTGTGTGGATTAAGGGGTGAAAAAAAATCTTCTGCATGACAGATCGCCAAACTTCTTATACCAGTGTGGAAACTGAATTGAAGAAATGAATTTTTTTAAGAACATTTGTTGTCAGTCCTTACCCGGCCTTGAAGTATATGGCCGCAGTAACCTAATTTTCGTTCTTCGCAGAAAACGTTTTGTGTAAGATGCTTCTGCTCTGGTTTCAATAGCGTACGTCAATATCAATCTCACACAAGTTTTGTAGATTCTAACCTTACTTTCGATGCTTATGTTCATATTTCTGCAAATCCTGTCTGTTGACGGCCTAAATGTAATAGATGCCTTAATTGTTTACTCCCTAACTTCTTCCTTTAGCTCTCTATTGCTAGAGATTGTAGTACCAAGGTACTGAAAATCAGTCACAAGGTATGTTCTTTTGTTAGAGGTGGCCAATTTACACCGTCTTTTGGATAGTGATGAGCATGTTGAAGGTCTTTGCGATGGTCTCAAATCTACTATATAGAGGCATTTTATAGACTATCGTTGTCCCTTGCAATAATTTCCCACAAAATGACAGTTATTTTTCTTTAAATGTTATAGGCGGTAAGTCTTGGGTGTCTATTGGAATCCTCTGACGACGAAAAAGTCGATACAATGAGTTCGTAAGAGTTCTCAACCATCATAGAAAGCGAAAACTTCGTCGTTCAGAAAGTTAATGGCGTCCGTTTTATCGGGACTGAGAAGAAGTTTTGCTTATCGAATATATGAAAAAAGGATCCACATTTAAAGGCAGGTTTACGGAAAGACGATTTAAACCTGAACCAAATCATTGAAGAAAAACGTCGGAATTCGTGGCAATCCAAAACTTAGTTATTGCACAAGTGTAAAGTTCGAAAGACCACCACTTCAAGCCATTACCGAAAGCTGTGAATTTACCGAGTTACAACGTCCATCTTACAGCGCTGATTTAACGTTCTGTAACTGCGGAAACATCTGGAGAAAAATTTTATTGGCCGATAATTTTCTTCAGATGATGAGATATAAGCAGATGCAGCGTCTTTTTTTCGTGGCACAAATGGATCTTGTTTTTTGGATTAGATGTAATAACTTAAGATTCCCTAGAACTAATATATTATTCTAAACGGTAGGTATGTAGTCCAACCCATATCCAGGGGCCCTTGACAATTAACAACACTGTAGTAGAGCAGGTGAGGATGTTCAATTATTTGGGTACTACAATCTATAACACATAGGACTATGATGCAGAAATTAGATGAAGCCAGGGTAGCATTCCTTCAAATGAGGACCTTATTCACTTCGAAAGATCTGAGTCTGCACCTAAAAGTCAGACTGTTGCGCTACTATGTCTTCTCTGTTCTACTTTACGGAGTCGAATCGTGGACGATCGACGAAGCAGTAATGAGGAGAATAAATGCATTCCAAATGTGGCTATATCGACGTATTCTGAAAATTTCCTGGACACAACATGTAACTAATTACGGGATGCTGAGGAGAATGGTAAAGAGTTTGGAACTGACCTGGACGCTGAAAAAGCGCAATTTGGTATACCTTGGAAACATCATGAGTCACGACCGGTATAAACTGTTGCAACTGATTCTTCAGGGTCAGCTTGGAGCAAAAAGAAGGCCGGCAGAAGGCATCACTCTTGGATGAAAAACGTACGAGACCGAATCGGTCTCAGTTCGATACAGCTTTTTCGTGTTGCTGCTAATAAAGTTAAAATAGCTCTGTTAATCGCCAATGTCCGGAACTGATGAAGCATTAATAAAAGAAGAAGGCGTGTAGTCAACGACTATGCTCTACCCATTGGATTCATGATGAGCGATAGGTATCCCAGTTATGAATTTAGCGACGTACTTACTTATTATCTCTGTAACATGTAATTGTAATAGAATATTTTCCACCTACTGCTAAAAAAATTTGAGTGAGAAATTAGGCGATTACAATTTTATTATCACGCCATCGTTCGATTTGAACGGTAAGTTTGTGTCTACGTTCTTTTGATTTCAAATATATATTTCGAGTAGTTCGTCTAAAAGCCAGATTGACTGTCAATGTCAATTCGCATTATCACCTCAGCTTAATAATCAGCATTGTGGTCACGTTGTCATAATCTTCTTTAAATGAACCACAAGTTGGATAGACAATGTATTTTATAGATTTTTTCTTTCAATCGTGACGAGAGAATTTATTAAATTCTATGTTTTTGTTTGTGTCTTTATACGCAACTATCCAAGCTTAAAAATAATCCCTACACAATAAATAAAAATGACGGTATATATTTATAACGTCATTTATTACACCAAGAGTGAATTTTACTCGGCTCTTCTGGATTTAAGAAGCTTTTAAAAATGAAATTCTTGTTATATGCCTTGTTAAATTTATTAATAATGATTAGAGTGTAAGCAATTAATCACAATTCATTAAATGCTATCGATTATTAAACTATTTTGTACCTCAAAACGGGAAAAAGCTCATTAGCTATCTGATTTCGTTCGAAAGGTATTTTGGTTAACAACAAAGCATTTTTATTTCAACGATTTTTTTCCAGTCTATATTGGATGAGGTACGGTATTCAGTAATTATTACAGTTTCTTAGGATTCATCCTTGCTATAGTTTTTTTTTTCCTCAATAATTACACTTTTGCATTCTCTCACTTCTTTTTCCGCCTACTTATCACCTCTGTTACAAAAATTAAGACATAAATAATAATTTGTTAAAATTTAACTGCGTATAAACGCATCCTGCTAATTTTGGCTATAATTACAGTGCATCATGTAATAAATTGTAACAAAAGATAATTAAAGATTTTATCTGATGCAAGGCCAAGAAGTCTTTACATACCGTTTAAAGATAACGATAAATTAAGAATGGAAAATATCAGTCAAAAATATAAATTATGCTGGTAGCAGTAACTTTTAGATTATCTTTTTAGTCAACAACTATTCGGAAGAAAGACTTGTTTCAGCTATTAGTAATAAACAATATATTAGAGAGATTTTGCAATGTTTATTTATTTTAAACATTCCTTTATCGTTATCGTTAGTAAAATAATGCGCAATATAAACCCGAAGAAATTGCACATAAAAAGATGTTACAACTCCTAAAATAAACACTTCTTTGTCGTGTGTCCTTATATTAACAAAGTAGAGAAGTGAACATAACTTATAAGATCACTTCGGTGACTGTCCGTCTGTCTGTCTGTCCATTTGTCACACCCGATTTTCTTCAAAACTATTTGCCGTAAAGAGATGAAATTTGGTACTAATATAGGAATTGATGGCCCCTTCAAAGCCGTGTAATTTTGAAAGTTAAATTTTGACTTTAGAGGTTAGTTTTTGGGGGGGGTGAAATCAAAAGTGATTTTTTTTTTTACGAGGTCATCAAGTGAGGTGTCAAATGAAAGCTTGTATATATATGATTGCACACTTTACGCACACGTTTCTTTGTATTATTTTTCAAAAAATTGTCAAAAATCTCTGCCTCTCCTCCTTATCTCGAAAAGTACTAACCTAAAAAATTTTGAAAATATTCTGGAATATTCTCCACACGGTGTAAATGGAACGAAAATTATTACGAGTGCATTACCTTTGAGAATTTATCTGGTATATAAAAAAAAAACAAAAATTTCAATATCACTAGTTTCCAACAAAGATTGGAAACAAACATTGTGAAAAACTCATTTAGGGTAACAACTTTTTAGTGTTCCGTACGGAACACTTATAAGATCACTTCGGTGTCTGTCTGTCTGTCTGTCTGTCTGTCTGTCTGTCTGTCTGTCTGTCTGTCTGTCTGTCACACCCGATTTTCTCCGAAACTATTTGACATAGAAAGGTGAAATTTGGTAATAATATAGGAATTGACGGCCTCATCAGAGCCATGTAGTTTTGAGAATTAAATTTTGACTTAAGGGGTTAGTTTTGGGGGGTGAAGTCGGAAGTGAAAAAAAAAATTTTTTACTAGGTCATCGAGTGTGGTGTCAAATGAAAGCTTGTGAAAACACTAGTAAAAAATATATATATAATATTATACTTCCGAGCACTTATCTTTGTATTATTTTTAAAAATTCGTGAAAAATCGCTGTCCCGGGCCTTATCTCGAAAAGTACTTATCAAAAAATTTCAAAAAAATTCTGGAATATTCTCCACGGGGTGTAGATTGAACGAAAATTATCACGAGTGCATTACCTTTAATAATTTATATGGTATATAAAAAAAAAACAAAAATTTCAAGGTCATCAGATTTCAGTAAAGATTGGAAAGAAACTTTGTTGAAAACTCATTTGGGGTGTGTTTTGTGAAGTCACTAATCATTTTATACCACCGTAACATAAATTTTGACTTAAGGGGTTCGTTTTGAGGGGTGAAATCGGAAGTGAAAAAAATTTTTTTTTACTAGGTCATCGAGTGTGGTGTCAAATGAAAGTTTGTGGAAACACGAGTAAAAAATATATATATATATATATATATATATATATATATATATATATATAATGTAATACTTGCGCACACTTTTCTTCGTATTACTTTTAAAAAATCGCTGTCCCCTACCTTATCTCGAAAAGTACTGATCAAAAAATTTGGAAAAAATTCTGGAATATTCTCCACGGGGTGTAGATTGAACGAAAATTATCACGAGTGCATTACCTTTAATAATTTATATGGTATATAAAAAAAACAAAAATTTCAAGGTCATCAGATTTCAGTAAAGATTGGAAACAAACTTTGTTGAAAACTCATTTGGGGTGTGTTTTGTGAAGTCACTGATCATTTTATGCCACCGTAACATAAATTTTGACTTAAGAGGTTCGTTTTGAGGGGTGAAATCGGAAGTGAAAAAAAATTTTTTTTACTAGGTCATCGAGTGTGGTGTCAAATGAAAGCTTGTGAAAACACGAGTAAAAAAAATATATATATATATATATATATATATATATATATATATATATATATATATATATATATATATATATATATATATACATATATATATATATATATATATATATATATATATATATATATATATATATATATATATATAATGTAATACTTGCGCACACTTTTCTTCGTATTACTTTTAAAAAATCGCTGTCCCCTACCTTATCTCGAAAAATATTGATCAAAAAATTTTGAAAAAATCCTGGAATATTCTCCACGGGGTATAGATTGAACGAAAATTATTACGAGTGCATTACCTTTAATAATTTATTTGGTATAAAAAAAAAAACAAAATTTCAAGGTCACCAGTTTTCATTAAAGAATGGAAACAAACTTTGTTGAAAATTCATTTGGGGTGTGTTTTTTGAAGTCACTGATCATTTTATACCACCCTAACAAAAATTTTTATTTTAAAAACAATCAACGTACGGAACACTAATTGTGCAAGTTCAACTTGCACTTGACCGGTTTTTTTATTTTAAAAGCAATCATCATATGAAACACTAATTACGCAAGTCCGACTTTCACTTTGACGGTCTTATTTCTAGTATCGTTTTTGTGTTATTTTTTGTGATTTATTTTCTTTATTTCTTTGTTTTAAAAACGAGTTGACAAATCGAAAATGTGCTAAGAAGGCCCAAATGGGTTGGACCATAATTTAATACGAGGTATAATCATTTCTAAAAAAAAAATAAAATTATATCTTTGTATATATAGTGCGACCTCGATAATCCGGACTAATTAAAACCGCGGTAATCCGAATTAGTAAATAATTCCAATTACTGAAGCAGGACATTATTTATATTAAAAAACATTTAATACGAAACAACTAAAAAATAGTACATACATAGAATAATATTTAAAATAGAAGCATATCTTATCAAGTTTTATCTTATTTTGTAAAAAAATTTGTAATTTTGAAACTTTTAACTGCCTCATCATTCTTCACAGTGTCCTTAACAGTCTGGTTTGTATTAGTATTTAACTCTGAACCTTCATTGTCACTCTCGTGTTGTTCATCTGTATCATCTATGTCTTCCAGTGGTAACAAATCCTCATCATTTTCAAGCCAATTACATATTTCCACGTTCGTGAGATTCTTCTCAGTGAGAACATTCAGCATATCTGAAACATCTGTTAAATATTTGCGAATTAACCAAAAAAATACTAAAAGAAAAATTTCAGGCTTTACTTTTCATTTCTTCATTCGTGGAAAGCAAATTGTGCCGCAATTCACTCAGAGGAATCAGATCTTCAGCATTATAGTCAGAGCCTGGGTTGGTATCTGCCACATAAGCCATAATTTTGTGCCAGCACTTTTTCAAGACTTCAGGGGAGACTTTTTCCCATGAATTGCATAGTAGACATACAGCATATTTTAGGTTAATTCTTTTTAATAACCTAACAAGGTTCTCTTCATTATTTGATAAAATATGGGCTAAAAGACTTTTCCGATAAAATAATTTTGTCAGTCTGATTGCATTCTGGTTCATAGGCTGCAAAAGTGAAGTACAATTTGGTGGAAGAAATAATGTTGTAAACTGCCCATCCTTACTAGTCAGCTCTTCTATAGTTCAAATCTTTATCAACGATTAGCAGGGCTCTTTCAGGTAAGTTGAGACTTTTTAAATGACTTTTGACATGACGGATAAAAGAATGATGAAACCAGTGTAAGAAAATTGCTGTAGTCATCCATGCATTGGCAGATGATTTGTACTCAACAGGTATGTTCACATTTTTAAAAGTCCTCGGATTTGTTGCCTTTCCCATCACTAATAACTTTAATTTTTGTGATCCATCAGTATTGCAACGTGCTAGAAAGGTAACGCGTTCTTTGTTTATTTTTCGACCTGGTGCGGTCTTTTCCTGAGATCGAACCTGCGTTTTTTCAGGCAACGTACAGAGCTGATTCATCTGCATTGTATATTTGAGTAAGTCCAAGGTTTAATTCTTTTATCTTATCTGCGAATAAGGTTAGGAAATGATCGACGGCACTTTCATCATTGGATAGTTTTTCGCCACAAACTGTTAAAGCACGCAGACCATGTCTTTTTCTGAAGTTAGAAATCCAGCCTCTGCTAGCTTTAAAATTATCATTCCCGTAGGTTTCAGTGTAAAACTGTTTTGCTTTGCCTGATAAAATTTCGTAGGAAATTGGGACGTGCCTTGATCGTTGCGTACAAAACCATATATACAAACGAGTTTCCATTCCTCGATATTCGGCTTTTCGTAAGGTTTTTCTTACGCCAGGACCGCAATCACATTTGGAAATAAATCTAAAAGAAGTTACACGTCCATAGTGAGTGTCCAGAATTATCTTTAAAATAAATCATATATACATACCTTTTGATTTTCCCTTGCTTCTTTTTTATATCCGAAATTGTGGATGTTCCTACTCCGCATTCATTTGCCAACACTTTTCCGCTTTCACCAAGAACTAGTCTTTCTAATATATCGGACTTTTGTTTTATTGTTAGTGTAATATGTTTTCCTTTAGAAGGCATTTTAATATGTAGGTACATATACGTAAAAAAAACGTTTACATACTTATATGAACCACATAAAGTAAAATAGAACGTAGGTATGTTGTACTTGTGACAATAAACAAACAACTACAAAGTCCTTAACCTTTAGACGCGATACGCGATGCGTTGTAGGCAAATCAAAGGCACCTATAGTTTGTGTGAATCCCAATTGTATTAGACTGGAAGTTAGGGGAATCCCCTCACTATCGATTTCAGTTTTTCCATGTAGTTTAAATTAAGTAGATGTCTAAAAACGCAGGTCCGGATTACCTAGTACTATCAAATCCGGATTATAAAGAACACAATGCAATAGAAATTTTCGTCCGGATTATTAAAGAATCCGGTTTAATGGAGATCCGGATTATCGAGGTGGCACTGTATTTATCAGCATACAGTGAAGACCTATAAATCTGCCATTTAGGATGACCAAAATTATTCACTAAATTCAATTAAAAAATTTGTTTATAAAAATCATCAAAAATATGTAAAATATCTTAAATTTAAGCTTCCATAGGATGTAGCAACATCGCATTAAAATAAAAAAAAAACAAAAATAAAGTTAGGTTAGGTTAGTGTACACCTTCTATAAATTTAAGAGATTCTTTTAATTCACCATACGACAGGAATGGTTAGCACCTCGGTTATTAGTATTGAATGAGTAAACACAAAAGTTTTTAAATTAAAGTTGGATATAGCAGTTAGGTTTCTATCACTTCCTTCAATATTTCCAAGTTAATACGAATATTCTACGATTATGTAATAAAAGGCTATTTTTAGTCAATTTGGACTAGTGAAAATTGACTAAAAATAGTCTAGAAGAAGCTACAGCCATTCGACTATACGATAGCATATAAATTGAAATTAACTGATTTTACAATAACATATGAAACCTCTATAAGCATATATCTAATTTTATATCACTCAACTGAAGTAGAGCAGTAGTAGTGCTGTATGAAGGATGTTGAATGAATGAAACCTGTATCTAATTTGACATCACTCACCGGAAGTAGAGCAGTAGTAGTCCTGTATGAAGGATGATTGTGTTCCATAAAAAAAAATGTTTTTTAAAGATATTTCTAGTGAATTTCATTAAAAATTGAAAAGAAGCTTTTTTAAAATTTATCTTCTTCTTCCTGTCCCATGTATTCACATACGTTGGGATCTCTGTACCATTTTTGCAGTCTATATTAAGGTTGTTATTTTCTGGTAATTGAAAAATGGACGCAGCGTCCGGAATTCCACACCAGCCCCTAATATTCCGAAACCATGAGTGCTGCTTTCTACTGAGTCCTCGCCGACTCTCCATTTTTCCCTGAAGAATAAGTTTTGGAATCGAGAAGCGGTCACCTCTTAGTATTGTAACATTCATTTTTTCCTAGATTTTAAGACCATGTAATGTTACTGATTTTTCACTTCAGATTGTATTTATTTTCATTTTTGTATCGAACGGTATATTAAACAGAGATTCCAAGACGTTCGGTATAGTGTGTTGTGCGGGTTCCTGACCGAACCTACCGCCACGCCGCGATTGGTGAAAAGTGTGTATACGCTGTTTTAGTTCCGGCGTCGCCATATTACCGGCAGAGTTTGGATGGTTTTATTTAAAGGCCTGAAGACCGACTGTCGAGGTTTTTTTCCATCTAGCCGCAGCCGGGCTACTTTCCATCTAGCCGCCGAGTAGGCTTAGTACCATCTAGCCGACAGGCTAATTTTCATCAGAGCCGCCAAGTAGGCTTCCTTCGACTGAGCTACAAAAGAAAAGCTCAGAACAACCATCATGCGAGCTAAGTAAAAGTACCAGTTTCTTAACTAAAAGCCGTAGTGGGCTTTCAAAGTGTTAGCTAGAAAAGTGTGAAATCGGTCGAATGCCATCAAAGCAGGAATAAGAACAGTAAGTTACCAAAACTTCCTTCAATAGACTTATTCCAGAGTAGTGCCTTAACAGCAATTTAAAACAGACTAAAAAGTGAAGTGTACAACACTATTTTTCGTCTTCGGGGGTTATCATATTTCAGGATTTAAATGTAATAACTACTAGTTAGGCTAGAATTTTTTTTGTAGAACTGCAAAGGTTGGAACTTTTTATTTTAAAAAAACATGAATAAATTCTCTTTTTTTGTTGATTAAAGCTAGTGTCTCACTGAATACCTACCCTACTTTTCAGGACAAGAACGGCTGTACCAAACTGATTTTTTTTATTTACCAACAATACATTCTTTCAGTATTTTTCCATTTTTTTAGCTGAAGTTAGATCCTTACTATTTTAAAATGGATGGTGCCCAAAATTTGTACAGCTAAAGCTTTTTAAAAATAGAAAATAATTCCAAAAAGACGTAAGACAATTATCTCTTACCCATATCTCTCTACCAAGGAAAACTGAGCTAGTGTTTCTTTAATTTCTTTAGTTCCTTTAAAATCAGGTTTCACTCAATTCATTATCAGAAATTAAAGCGGGGCTGCAAGAAAATTGCGCTCAAGCGTGGGACAAACAACTTCTCACAGGGTACAAAAAAAGATGCCTCAAACTGAGGACAGTTTAACATGTTACAAAATGACACCACGACGTGCGGGCAAGTTACAATGCTACAAAATAGCGCTGTCAACGCGGGGCTTTTGGAATTTTATTTTTTTAAAAAAGGGTTCAGTGTACTAGCTTACGAACAAAATAAAAGCTCTAACTTTGCAGATATTTTTATTTCATAATATTTATTAAACGAAACTACACTATAGCAATAAGACAAAAGCAGGAAATTTGTAGAATTATTTATTTCAATTTATCCGATGGTGGTTTAGATATTTGAATTTTGTTAACCGACTCTAAGATAAGAGATTCCTACTTTTTTCTTAAAAGCTAGCTTTATAGTTCAGATTAGCAGATGTGCTGGTTTATTTTAATTTTTTGCAGTGTTAGATTTATTTTGCGATTAACCGAACAAAAAACTGTTTTTTCTTCTCACCGATGTTTTGCATGAATATTAAAAATACTTTGCTGATACGAAACGGTATTAGGAGATTTTTTGTTGAAAATTTTTAACATATTTGGTAAAAGAATTTTAATAGAAGGCAATACTTAGAAATTTTTTTTGAAATTGTCGAAGATTTTTTAAATGTTTGATAAAGAAGTTTACATATTTTAAGTGCCTTTACGTATTTTTTATTTAGACTATTGGGAGCACAGGAGAAATATTTTTATGATTTTTTAAACAATTCTTTTAAATTTTATACATTTATCATGGAAGCCTTCAATTTTAAAGTCAATCACCTACTGGAATATGAGTTAGACTATGAACTGAAAATCCGTCGTACTTTCTCAGAACGTCCGGTCGCGGATAAAAGAAAGATTCTAACGAGGATCTTAAGTAAAGAAATTAATGAGCCCGGAAAAAAACGATAAAAATAGGGGATGACACCCTGTCTTTTAAAGAAGAAACAGCTGGTATCGAAAAGAGTTTAAATTCTATCCAAAACTTAATCGATAGTTATGACGGCGATCCAAATGATTCACTAGTACACCGGGTTAAGTCACGTTTATCGCATGTTGCGGGTCGCGTACAAAGAATTCCCATGCCGGATGACGAAGAGGAAGCGTCGAAGTTTTCCAAATATGTTCAGGAAACAATAGCTACGTGTGTGCTCATGGAAGCAAATCTTGCAGAAAAGATAGCTCCTGGTCATGAGTTACCACAGTTGCCTATTACAACCCAGTCATAAACGTACCAGCTCCAATCGTGAATTGCGCAGCCAGAAATATTCCTGTCAGCGAATGGCAATTGAAATTTAATGGAGACTCAAAGAGACTCTATCCTTTTTTGGAGAGGCTGACTGAAATAGCACAAGCTAGGAAAGTATCGGAAGATGAACTTTTCAGCTCTGCTGTTGAATTTTTCACTGGCGATGCCTTCATTTGGTTTAGAAGCATAAAATCAAGTGTCAACGACTGGCATTCCTTGGTAGATAGGCTAAAGAAGGACTTCTTGCACTGTGATGATGATGAAGAATTGTGGTCGGAAATAAAGAGGAGGCGACAAAAGAAGAATGAGTCCACTGTGATTTTTATTGCCCACATGGAATCTTTATTTTGTAGGTTGTCCATCAAGCCTTTGGAAAGTACCAAAGTTAAATTTATACGGAGGAATATTCTGACTAGTTTCGTCAATCGGTTAGCTCTACTAGATATAAATTCGGTAGCCGAACTCGCCGGGTTATGTAGAAAACTTGAAGAGTCCGATTATTTGTTGGAAAAGAGCAGACCAAAAAGCGAAACTAATATACATCAAGTAGAGTATAATCCAAATGGCCGAAGTGGAGTCTCGACAAATAAAGTTGGGAATGTAAATCGGAACCCTAGGAGTAACCAGAAAACGGGTAAAAGAAAAGATAATGACTCTAAAATTAGCGACACTGCAGCTAAAGTGAACGACAAGCCGGTTTCACCTAAGGCAATTTTCACGTGTTGGAATTGCACAGGCCCGAATCACACTTACCAAAATTGTACAGCACCAAAGAGGGTATTTTGTTTCAAATGTGGAACAACAGGTGTGAGACTAACATCATGCCCCAAATGTACAAAAAACGAGTAAGGACGGTATATTACCGAGGCGGATATCCTAAGTCCAACAAAAAAGCCTCTAATCATTCGGCTAAGTCACAAGCTCATGTTCGCAGTAAAGCCCCTAATCCAAAACGTTCTAGAAACACAGACGAACAAAAATATTCCAGTAGATCAGATTGGACTAAATGGTTACAAAAAGTTTCTGATTTTTTTAAGTCTAATAAAAATTCTCCTTCTCAAGTTAAAACTCCTGCTTCTCCAAATGGTCACATGTCTCCTCTATTCGTGCATAAATATTCAGATAACAGACCGCATATCGAGATAAATCTATTAGGTGCCCATTTCTCGGCTTTATTTGACTCTGGTGCAAATGCCTCCGTTGTAGGTCGGAATGGTATTAAAATTTTAAGTCGTTTGAGTATAAAAATATGCCACGTCAAAAATAGAAGTGTTACCACTGCAGATGGCAGCCGTCTAAAAGTTTTAGGTACGGTTGAGTTGCCGCTAGTCTGCAATGGTCATTGTTTAGTAATCTCTGCTCTAGTAGTACCTTCTCTATCACATACTTTGGTTTTAGGATGTGATTTTGCACAAAAATTCGGAATTTTAGTAAATTTTAAAGATAATTCGTGGTATCCACAGTCCCTAGTAGTCAATTCTCAAACAAGTTTTAAAGATTGTTACTCAGAAAGTTCTTTAGAAAACCTTTTCTCGCGTCTATGTACCCTAGATGATCTCTCGCGGACGGAACGCTTAAAAGCAGAAAAAGTAATAAGCTCTTTCAATGAAATAAGTAGTAAAGATAGGTTAGGCCGAACGTATAAAATCAACATGTCTATAGATACGGCTGATGCCAGTCCTGTAAAGACAAGGCCCTTCGCCATGTCTCCTTATATGTCAAAAGTATTAAATAAAGAGTTAGACGAAATGTTGAAACTCGGAGTGATTGAAGAATCAAACAGTCCCTGGTGTTCTCCAATCTTATTGGTGAAAAAGGCCGATGGACAGTATCGTCTGTGCTTTGACGGAAGAAAGCTCAACGAGGTCAGCAATTTGATAACTACCCATTACCGAACATCGACAGAATTTTGACATCACTCAGGAATGCTAAGTATGTATCTTCGATAGATCTTAGAAAGGCTTTCTGGCAAATTCCTTTAGACAAATCCTCTAAGGAAAAGACCGCTTTTGCAGTAGTAGGCCGAGGTCTATTTCAGTTCGTCACTATGCCGTTTGGTCTAAAGAACGCTGCTCAAACTCAGCAACGTTTAGTGGACGCTATATTTGGTCCGAAATATGAGCCACATATTTTTACCTATCTCGATGATATTTTAGTAACATCGGAAGACTTCGAATCGCATATTCGCTTACTTAAGGAAGTAAAAGATAAATTGAAAGAGGCCGGACTGACGATAAATTTGAGCAAATGTGATTTTTTAGGCTATATTGTAGGCTCAAATTCCTTACGTACCGATCCGGATAAAGTAGCAAGCATGGTTAATTATGCGAGACCTACTAATACTACAGAAGTTAAGCGCTTCGTAGGAATGTGTTCATGGTACAGACGTTTTATCGAGAATTTTTCTACCTTGTTGTCGCCTATTAATGATCTTTTGAAAGGACGAAAAAAAGGACAATCGATAGATTGGACAAAGGCAGCCGAAGAATCTTTTATAAAGATTAAAGAGCTATTGGTTTCAGCTCCCATTTTATCCCAACCAGATTTTTCCCAACAGTTTTATATTTCTAGTGATGCTTCTAATACCGGTTTAGGGGGCGTCCTAACACAGAAAATCAATGGTGAGGAAAGAGTGATAGCGTATGCCAGTAGAACTTTGTCAAAGGCTGAACGTAACTATTCGGTTGTTGAAAAAGAATGTTTAGCAGTACTCTTTAACATCGAAAAGTTTCGACCCTACATAGAAGGTGTTCCTTTCACGGTCATAACAGATCATTATAGCTTTTTGTGGCTTAATTCTATTAAAAAACCCTAGTGGCAAACTAGCGCGTTGGGCGATTAGGCTGAGACAACACACATTTACTTTAATTCATAGAAAAGGAGTCCACAATGTTATTCCTGACGCTTTGTCAAGAATCCCAGATCATACAGCGGACGAAAACAGTCTTAATGCACAGTTTGGCGTAAGAATTGATACAGTTGATGTAGATCGCATTGATCCATGGTACGACAATTTACGGCAGCAAATTAAAGAATTTCCTCAAAATTTTCCGCAGTGGAAGGTGGAAAATGATTTCGTGTACAAATTTATCCCAAACCAGTTGCCTTTAAAAGTTAATGTACCCGAGTGGAAAATACTAGTTCCTAAACCACAGAGAGAGGAAATTATAGACATGTGTCACACTCCTCCTACTTCTGGTCATTTTGGCTTTTATAAAACTCTTCACAGGGTTCAGGAACAGTATTATTGGCCAAAAATGCGTTTTGACATCGTAAAGTTTGTGAGGACTTGTGAAGTATGTGGAGCGCAGAAATCTCCAAATGCACTACCTATGGGACTGATGGGAAAAGAGAAAACGGTTAATTACCCTTTTCAAGTCATAGCAGCTGATCTAGTAGGCCCATTCCCACGTTCAAAAAAGGGAAATAAATGGCTTCTCGTGGTTTCTTGCTGGTTTACAAAGTATACCATGCTATTTCCTTTGAAAAGCTCTAAAGCTGGATATATAGAGAGAATTTTGGAAAATAATGTCTTTCTAATCCACGGGGTCCCATCGCTCTTAATATGCGATAACGGTACTCAGTTTACCTCTAAAAGTTTTAAGAGCTTAAGTGAAACTTATGGTTTTAACATCCGTTTTAATCCCGTGTACTCTCCCCAATGTAATTTTGTGGAACGTAATAACCGAACAGTCGGGACCGCTTTAAGAAGTTACGTGGATTCACATGACACTTGAGATGGCAATATTTCCAAAATCCAACAAGCGATAAATACCGCAAGACACGAAGTAACCGGGTTCACACCGTCTTTCTTAGTTTACGGCAGACATCTCTCTCTCTCTATCTGGATCATATTATAAAAACTTAGATTTGGATGTCAATGTTGACAGCGAAATAATTCCGGGTAACAGGGGTGAGTACGCCGAAAATTTAAAGGGTTTAAAAGATATTTTCACCGACGTGCGTAGTAGGATACATAAGGCTTATGAACGGAACAGTAAGTCTTACAACCTTAGGAAAAGGGATTTTGCCTTTAATATAGGTGATCACGTTTGGCGAAAAAATAAAATTCTTTCCAGTGCAGCAGATAAATTCACATCTAAGTTGGTACCTAAGTATGTGCATTGCGTGATTAGAGAAAAGATTTCAGATTTAGTTTATGGTTTAGTTAATTTAGATGGGACTAAAATAGGACGATGGCATATTAAAGACTTAAAACCATTCAATGAACCTAACCCTAATGAAAGTTTGTCAGAAGAAGAATAGTTTATATTTACATTATCTTAATTGCTTTACTTTATTTTTTTTTGATGTTGCTCTGTAGAGGTGACGACCTCGTCTTTTTGACTGTTATAAAAGTTGAGCAGAGAATGGCTTACTTTTATTGTTTATTACTAAGGTTTTGGGTACTGATCATATCCAAACTTAGGTTGATTGTGTTGATGTTTAGCATCGACTCAGCTGTTGCGAGCTTGCGAAAGAGTCACACTCAGGATATATCATAAGACTGATATGTCGGTGGTCGCGGGATTTGATTTGCTTATGACCCCAAATAATATCCAGTTCTTGACACTTGGAAGCGAAATTTTGATTAGAGGCAATCCAAGGTGATCTTGAGTTAGGACAAGCGCAAGATGTAGCTCGTGTAGTATGATGTTGAGTCAAAAATTTTTTTTATGAGCATTTTCAAAGTTTGTTACCCGAGTGGGTGTATTTTTATTACCTTAATGGTATATGTTGGGTGCAATTAAGAGTAAATTGATTTTGGTTTATCCTGTAAGTCTAAGACTTGGATTATTTTGATTTAGATCTTCTTCTGAATTGACAAACTGAGGGTATTTTTTATTTTTTTTTCAGAGCCGTTTAAACGTTACCTTTGAGTCACTAATTTTTTTAAAATTTTTTTTGCATGGACTCATAGGCGTATGTTGAGTTTTTTCGGTTTACTATCAGATTGATAGGAAATTGAAGTCCTGCAGGAGAACTAAAGGCTGATCATTTACAAGAGATGAGAGCAGAGTAAGACAGTCGTTTCACAAAGAAATGATCAAAATCTGATACCGAGATGAGAACCTTGTCAAGAGAGGCTAAGCGCAGTGAAGGAAGATTCCTAACCGAATTTTTAGATTTCCAAGAGGTAATCTAGAAGTTTGGGCTGACAGAAAACGGTTATGCCTGATACCTGTAGCAGTTTCTTCTAGAGGCTATTGTCTAGGGAGACGATTAACACCATGATCGAATATTTTAGCTGTCAACGATGTTTTCTTCTTGTTTCTGATTAAGCTGGAAAAGCTCTTGTCGTCTTCAAAAGTTTTGTTGCGTTGCCACCAAAAATTTGAGAAATTTTTGCTTCATGTAGCTTTTTAAGCTCATTTTCGTTTTTTTAAATTTCGTTAGAAGCTTGGTTAAGTCAACCTTGTAAACCTTTTAGGTTGTATCCCATGAGTGATTTGTTTTTGCAGGCTGTGATGCACCGGGTGCTAACAGATGCCGTTACGACGTTTGGCAGGGAGTTAGTCTTCCTGAGGAACAGACTGATTGGAAGGGTAGTCTATGGAGGGTGAACGTTTGACCTTTGGGACCTTTAGGGGTTTTGTTACCCAATGGTTATTTCTATTTGAACCAAAGGAGAGCCTAGCTACTGTAGTCGACCTCAGCTCCAATTAGCCTATTAGTGGTGACAGGCTGTTGGCAGTAGTGTGTTTCGGAACACCCTATTGATTAAAATTTTTTTTTGACTTTTGATGGTGTGGTAGACACCGTTTTAGTTTAGTGGATGCTATAATCTACTCCCTTTTGTTGGTGGACTCCAGGGTCACCAATTCTGTATTTTATTGTCTCCACCATTCAGTATATCGTGGTGAGGTGTTTGTCTCCTGTTATGTGGGATGGATTGAATGTTTTTCGTTGTTGTTCTAGGGCGAGACCAGTATACGAGGGTTCTTCATGCAACTTGGAGAAGCGCAATGCTGGTTAAATTTTATATCTCTGTGTAGCCACCCTGAAGAATGATGGAGGGCGTTTTTTTCTGGCTCATGTTTCTAGGCAGATTTGTCACTTTGGTGCGATGTGCCGAAGATTTGATTAGCTTTTGCTAAGAGCTTTCACCAAGCTCAGTATGGAGTTGTCATAACCAAAGGTTTGGGATTTGAACTCCTGTATATATGTCTGTATATATTTCTGTATATATTTCTGTATATATTTCAGTGTATGTTGGTTGCCTGAGGGCATGTGCTCAAAATGTGTGATTTTGAGTCGTTTTGCTTATGGACTCCTATATATAGGATTATGACTCTAGGGAGGTCCTATTTCGAGACTTGCTGTCTCATATAGTTATATTGGGAATGTTTCCTTGAATGTTAGTTGTGCGCAGACTAATCATTCCGTTCTTAGTGAACGTTGCTTTTTGAAGCAGGATCATTCAGTTTGGTGAATTTTAGCTTTTATAGCTATTCACTGTGTTTAGAGTGAATTTTAGCTTTTATAGCTATTCACTGTGTTTATAGTGGTATTGTTAGCTTTTATAGCTGCTCCCTATGTTAATGGCGAGATTGTTCTTTTAGAACGCAGACTTTGTATAGTCGAGGACTATTTACAGAGTGTTTTTTTGGCGAGGAGCCGAGATTTTTTTCTGGCGATATACCAGAGTGTTTTCTTGGCGAGGAGCCGAGGTTTTTTCTGGCGATATACCAGAGTGTTTTGTTGGCGATGAGCTGACGTGTTTTCTGGCGATTTTTGTATGTCTGGATGTCTCAGGACGTCGACATTGCGCGATAGAGTGCGATTATTTTCTGATGCGACTAGTAGTGATACTAGATTTGGAATGTTCTCTTAGCGATGAACTAGAGCATTGATAGCGATTTTTCCCGAGCGTTTCATTTGGTTTCATTGTACTTAATATTAGTGCTTAATTGAATTAAGTCTAGTAGTAAGGTCCGAAGTTTGTAATTTTGTTTTAAGTTCTGACCTTAGTATTAAGTGATAGTGTACCACTTTGTACCTTTTCATAAGTAGCCTAAGTTTAATAGACTAGTGTAGTCTATTTCTTTTTGGAAGGGGGTAAATGTAACATTCATTTTTTCCTAGATTTTAAGACCATGTAATGTTACTGATTTTTCACTTCAGATTGTATTTATTTTCATTTTTGTATCGAACGGTATATTAAACAGAGATTCCAAGACGTTCGGTATAGTGTGTTGTGCGGGTTCCTGACCGAACCTACCGCCACGCCGCGATTGGTGAAAAGTGTGTATCCGCTGTTTTAGTTCCGGCGTCGCCATATTACCGGCAGAGTTTGGATGGTTTATTTAAAGGCCTGAAGACCGACTGTCGAGGTTTTTTTCCATCTAGCCGCAGCCGGGCTACTTTCCATCTAGCCGCCGAGTAGGCTTAGTACCATCTAGCCGACAGGCTAATTTTCATCAGAGCCGCCAAGTAGGCTTCCTTCGACTGAGCTACAAAAGAAAAGCTCAGAACAACCATCATGCGAGCTAAGTAAAAGTACCAGTTTCTTAACTAAAAGCCGTAGTGGGCTTTCAAAGTGTTAGCTAGAAAAGTGTGAAATCGGTCGAATGCCATCAAAGCAGGAATAAGAACAGTAAGTTACCAAAACTTCCTTCAATAGACTTATTCCAGAGTAGTGCCTTAACAGCAATTTAAAACAGACTAAAAAGTGAAGTGTAAAACACTATTTTTCGTCTTCGGGGGTTATCATATTTCAGGATTTAAATGTAATAACTACTAGTTAGGCTAGAATTTTTTTTGTAGAACTGCAAAGGTTGGAACTTTTTATTTTAAAAAAACATGAATAAATTCTCTTTTTTTTGTTGATTAAAGCTAGTGTCTCACTGAATACCTACCCTACTTTTCAGGACAAGAACGGCTGTACCAAACTGATTTTTTTATTTACCAACAATACATTCTTTCAGTATTTTTCCATTTTTTTAGCTGAAGTTAGATCCTTACTATTTTAAAATGGATGGTGCCCAAAATTTGTACAGCTAAAGCTTTTTAAAAATAGAAATTAATTCCAAAAAGACGTAAGACAATTATCTCTTACCCATATCTCTCTACCAAGGAAAACTGAGCTAGTGTTTTCTTTAATTTCTTTAGTTCCTTTAAAATCAGGTTTCACTCAATTCATTATCAGAAATTAAAGCGGGGCTGCAAGAAAATTGCGCTCAAGCGTGGGACAAACAACTTCTCACAGGGTACAAAAAAAGATGCCTCAAACTGAGGACAGTTTAACATGTTACAAAATGACACCACGACGTGCGGGCAAGTTACAATGTTACAGTATATGTCCCAAATAAGACACCTTTCTTTGTTTTACAATATTAAGTAGTTGTCTCTCCACCCCGGCCATTTGAAGCACTTCTTCATTGGTTAGGTGTTCTGTCCAAAAAATTCGCAGCAAACGTCGCAGCTGGAAAGCTTCGATTTCTACACCATATAAAACGACCGGCCAGACATAGCATTTTATTACTAGAAGGCGCAGGGCGAGAGGCAATTGTCTTTGAAGCAGCATATTTTCCAGTTTTAGAAAGGTATGTTTTGCCATGCCAATCCGCATTTTACCTCCCCATCACAATCCTATCGTTCGTTGACGACAGAACCAAGATATTTAAATTCAATAACCCTCTTAATCTCTTGATCCTTTATAAAGAGAGATGGATCCTCTTAGGGGTGTCTACTAATCACCATCATTTTGATTTTCTCAATATTTATACGTAGACCATACTCCTCACCAATATCATTCAACTTATTGATTAGAATTTCCAGATCTTCCATGTTATTGGCAACTATTGTGGTATCGTGTGCATACCGAATATTATTTATAGGCTTTCCATTACCTTTATTTCTCTGCATTCATCTTCTACCTCTCTGCATTCATCTTCTAGAGCAAATTGCAATAGTTTCAATACGTAGATATTAAATAATACTGGCGACAGTATGCACCACTGCCTAACACCCTTTAATACACTGAAAAGTTTTGTTCAAATGTCCTTTTTAATTTTGATTCAGCATATTGATTTCAGTATAGCTGTCTTATTATTCGTACGTCCTTATCACCTATACCAATCTCATGAAGCCACTGCATCAGAAAATCAGGCTTTATGTTGTCAAATGCATATTGATACTCAATAAAACATATAATTACATCCTGTCGTTTGTTGTAACATTTTAATTTTAATTTATAGTCCATCAAAAGGTAATCCGTTACGTTTCCAGCACTCTTCTAAGCGACCGCGACCGTTGAAATTATTGATCACGGCTGGGCGAGATTTTTCCGTGATAGCTGCTATTTTTTCCGAATACATTCTTTTAATTGTTCCATTTAGCTAGGATGTTTACTGTAAACTTAAGTTTTCAGGTATTTCCATAGCAAAATCAAGACTAAAAGAAATCCAACTGAGTCCACATCTTTTCGCCTTTACATATGATTTGATTTGTTGACAAAATTAAGACTCTAGACGGTATCAGCAACACTTTCACGAACTGTATCTTGTAAAGGAGCAGATTTTTATTAAGAATACATTTTAACGAACTCCTAGGCACATTGACAGCACTCCATCGTTTGCGATGTGAGTGGTCGGGATTCCCACAAATTGACACTCGAACACCTTTAGAGTTTGTACGCTTTTTGATGTATTTGGTTACTAACCACGAACTAATTTTTTTCAAATTGCTTCCATTTTTTTAACGGTAGAACCCTAGGAATTTTATTAACGATTATAATGATATTCAATGCAGTAAGTCACAAAATTACTATTTTTTGTGAAACTTTCGCGTATAAAGGTCGTCAAATTTCTAAGGTTTTATTTTAGACTCTGCGCCTCACCTAGTCCCTCTGACACGTTGCGTTCGCACAATAAACTAAAGAAATTTTAACCTTTTTATGGGACACTCTGTAGATTATATACTACTGAGCAAAAAAATTGCCTAAAAATATATGTATTCACATCACTACACACTTTTATAGCTAAACGTATATTTAAGAAACAAGTTTGCGTAAACAACAATGCAGGATTGTGTCGAGTATACTTATTATTACTTCGGCTCATTTAGTAACTTTTTATCCACCCGTTGTCATTTTTCAACTGTCAAGTAATTAAATGGATTGAACAGATGATAACGGGGCGAAAACCAGCAGTTGCTATAAAAAGTGGCATAGCAACGTTCAGCTATACAGGAATGCATTTTAATGCTGATGTGCCAATTAAATCACTTCTTAATTAAGTTCTTTACAACTTGTCACACCAGAATAAATCCTACGTAAGCAGTCGAAAAAAAATGAATGTAGAATGCAGTTTAGTGTAAGAATGTTTTAATTAATAAAAATTTTATCATTTAATTTTTAATGAATATACTGGTTATTGTATATATTTGTATATGTATCTTCTTCGTCTTATCAGCGTTTGGAAATTATCATCCCTATTCAGACTTTGCTCGCAACTGCTCGGAACAACTCGATGCTGGCGCAACCAAACCAATCTCGTAGGTTTTACAACCATTAAATCCTACGTCGACCAACGGTTCGTGTTCCCTTTATCTTCCTCTGCATTATTACATGTAAAAGAGCATATTTAGATCCTCTCATTGCGTGGCCAAGTTCTCGCTTTTTTATAAGGTTAACATATGGTTTGTCACGCTTTCTTTGGAAAAACAGTTCTGTAAGTCCAGTCTGGTATTAAAACCTTTAGTTGCGTATCGTTAAGTGCCTTTTGGGAAACGTGTTAGAGCTGCGATTTTCCAGGGTTTACATCCGTGTTCAGATGCCCACTAGCAACCAGCCAATAGACCACCGGTGATACTTCGGACTTTATGTATGCAAGGGTGGTGTATTCAACATAGCTTCCATTACTTTCCTAGGTAAAAATCTTACAGCATTCGTGATGCTAAGGCAGCTCAAACGTTGGACTCTATCAAGATTGATCCTATTCCATTTTCTTTATTATGGACCACCATACCAGAGCTCCATATGAGAGTTCTAATGTCATCACAACCGTATATTTCCAATTTAGTATTCCCGTCTTCTGTCCCCAAGAGTAACCAAAGTACACCATCAATAAATGATGAAAAAATGAAGCGCGTTCGTATATCAGCTTAAGAAAATCTCTACCTCTAGATACGCAAACGATGAAGTACCGTTAACGTGTCAGGGGTTTGTTATAATGCAATCTTCTTAAAGATGTGTGTTTGCAACAGCTGACATAAGTTGTTGAACTGAATGTAACTCTGATTTGATATGTTTTTTTGAATGGATATCTAAAAACTAAATTTTTCAGTAACAATTATCTCTCTAAAATAACACAGGCCAACGATGAAAAAACTTTTTTAATAATTTGACCTGATTCCTATATTTTTTGGTATGCCGAGTAAAAAATAATAATAAAAAAGTCGTATCACCTACCAATTTTTCACATTGTAATATTCAAAATGTGAAAAGTTTATTTTTTATCATTCGAATATTATTAGGTTGGCAATAAAATCAGAATTTTATAAGGTTGGCCGTAAACTTAAATGTTATTAGGTTGGCAGTTCCGATAAATGTCACAGCTGTTTGTTTTCGTCCAGTTAATATAACGTCGCATTGCAGTGTTTAACCCATGTGCTTTAATTCACACTCAAAGTATGGCTAATCGTGGTTGTAAAAACTCTCCCAACACTTTTTGTTATACATGTGGTGAGTTTGTAGATAAAAAACAACAAAGAAGCACTTTGTAAAAAGAAGTATATTTTGCATATTTTGGTGTAGAAATCGGTAATCAAGAAAAATGTTGGGCTCCTCACAAAGTATGTTATGTTTGTGTCGAGGATCTTAGGAAATGGTATAAGAAAGAAAAGAAAGCTTTTAGATTTGCAGTACCCATGGTATGGAGAGAGCAAGAAAATCATTCAAATGGTTGTTATTTTTGCAGCGTTGATGTTTCTGGATATAACTCCAAAAATAAGAAAGTAATTGTCTATCCTAACTTTACTTCAGCTAATCGGCCGGTAGGACATGGACCGGGATTTCCTGTCCCTGAGCCACCTCAGTCTATTGATGACGTTTTACAGTCCAGTCCCGAATTTAATGAAAGTCGACCGGATGATGATGAGTTTCAATGTTCTCTAGAAAATTTAAAATCACAGTTGTTTACACAAGCTGAGTTAAATGATTTAGTGAGAGATTTGGGTTTGACTAAGGAAAAAGCAGAATTGCTTGGTTCTAGGCTAAAAGAAAAACATTTATTGGGATCTGGAACATCTATTTACCATTATAGAACAAGAGATCAACCGTTTGTATCAAATTTTCCTTATTTTGAAATTTAATCGATGTCATATTGTGAGAGAACTGTGGGTGATACAAAAAAACTGATACCAGATACGGTTTCAGCACTCAAAAATACATAATATTTAGATGTATTAGTTTAAAAAGTTTCATAAATATTTTTTTTCTTGGCCAATCAAAAGACGGTATTCGGCAAGAAATTTCAACGATTATGAAAGCAATGCCCAGCAGTAAAAATTCGTAGAATTTATATTTTTTTATTATTGCATATTAAAATTCTATAGGCGTTTCATAGATACAGGAATAGTATATATAATATAATATTTTAATACAGCTAATAGCTCTTTAAGATACATTTTGAAACTCGAAGGTAGTTTTATTAATTTTTATATTCATTTAGTACTTTATTTTTTCCGGGTATATGTCGCTAAAGTCACGGTAATAGGACGTTAAGCTGTATTTGGACAAATCATATGGATACAATTTATTTGTAGAGGTTATTTAGTACTGTAGCGGCCCTAGCCCCGTGGACATCGGGTCAGCATATAGTATCAAATATATGTTTCGGAATGTAGATGACGGAGAGGGATATTGCGACATCCTCGGCGATATACATCCAAAAAGGGTAATCCCTATCCAGGTGGGGACGTGACCGATAAAAAACATTCTTTTTAATGAAAATAGTAAAAATGTTTCTTATCTTTCGATTTTTTTTATCGTTCACCTCCGCGCCTGAGTAGCCATATTACCCTTTTTCATATGCTGAGGATATCGGCGGTGATGTCGCAATATCCGTCAACTTTATCCAAGTGCCGAAACACACATTTTTGTATTTCACGGCTCCTTTTAGACAACGCAGTAGTGCTGCCACGGATATTATTGCATTTCTGCAAACAACTACTACCTATATACGTGACCAGGCCATATATACTTAAATAAGTAAGTATACCAACCTGCCGGAATCGATCCCGAGATCTTCTGCACCGCAAGTAAGTACTACGCCACGAAGCCACGGGCCGCCACAATAAACTTCTTATTTTTAATAGAATATCCTCTTTTATAGGCATAGCATACCTGCTGCAGAGAAATCCCTAAAGTACTACAAAATCGACGCGTGTGCGAAAATATCGATTCACGTTAGTTTTGAATCGCTGTAAATTGAGGTGGGTGGGAAACACAGTCTTGGGCAAATCATTTCAAAGGGATGAGGTTCTTCATATAAAAGACTGCTTGAAAAGTGTACGAGGAGTGACAAGCTGAATCTAATACAGATGTGAAGTATTCCTAGCATGCACCGTTTTGGGAGAAAGCGGACTACATTCATTGTACACTTTCCATGAGAATATTTGTAAAATAGACTCAAGTCGACAACCGTTCTTTGATATTCTAAGGGATCAAGGATTCTGGTTAGTTTTGGCTCTCCAATCAGGCGAGCAAGTCTTCAATTCGTTGGTCGAAATTGAACTTTGTACAGAATTATCAGTAGTTGTGGAGGATAAAGCTGTCTGGTTGGAAACTACTGAGAAGCTCATGCCAAGTCATAATGGCTAACAAATTAACGCCCAGCAAATTGAATGCTGATGTTAGAGGAATAAAGTGTCCCGATATAACTATGTCGGGGTCAGCAACGTTAATTTTTTTAGAAAAAACTGCCGCCTGGGTTTTTGTATCATTAAATTTTATTTGGACAAAATTTCTTCCAGGTCATTGTTCGAGCATTCAAAGCAAATGAAGAAATCAGCGTAATGTCATTTGTCAAGCTATATATTGGATTCCTGGTCCTTTACAGCGGATCGTTAGTGGAAAAGAGAAAGAGAGTAGGAGACAGTATGAGGCCTTAGGGCACATATATATTAGGAGCACTGTACTACTAACAATTTTATGTCAGAGAGAAGCAGTTTTTTTTTAATTTTGACCGATATAAATTTTTATCAACACTAAAACTCTTCCTGGTGATTTTAAAAATGAAGCCTCACATAATAAAAATTTTTAACAAAAGGGTTCCCGACTCTACATTTTGATCCTAGCAATTAGTCTCTTAGGTACGAAACAACCTCAGTTTTTTAACCGTGGTGGTTCCTTCCTTATGGAGACGCCAGATTTAAATGAATCAATACTTGAAACCAATAATCTTTTGATTAGTTTTCTTAGTAAAGCAGCTTTGTGACATTTTCATTATTCTCAAATGATACATATATATATATATATATATATATATATATATATATATATATATATATATATATATATATATATATATATGAATTAATTAGAAAAAATATGTTTTAGACAAGAACAGGATTCGGAATATTATAAAATTAGTATTATGGATATGTCATATATTAGAGGTTTGAAGTTAGTTCTCTTGTTTGCTCAGACATTAAGGTATTGAATTAGGCTCTCTCTCTCTCTCTTTCAATCCTTTCACCCCAATAGGAGTATGGTGACACTATGCGGTTGCCACCTCAACAGTTATTCTCCAGACATCTAGATCCTGCGCAACCGACTTGACTCGTAAATACCCATACCAAGGAGTGATCTTACTTGGTCGGGCCATCTTGTTGAAGGTCGTTCCCTTGATTTTCTACCTTCCCGGTTTCCACTTTCCTCATAATATGACCAAAATATTTTAGGTACCGTCTATTAATTCTATTTGAAAGTCGATCATTTATACCAAGCAATTCAAGAATAGATACATTGGTAGCGTGTTCGTTATATGATACTCTGAGGATTCTTCCATATGCTTACATCCTAAACGCATCGATTCGTCTCTTGTCAGCTTGTTTAATGGACCGCATTTCCGATGCGTAAGTTGCTATGAGGAATATAAGGCTGGATAGCAACTTTGTGTTTTTTGTTCTTTCCAGACCTTAGTGAGTCTGATCGTCGAGTTTCTAGCCACAGCCAAAGTCTTGTTACTTCGGCTTCATAGCCACCATTGTTAGTGATGAAGGATCCCAGATAGTTGAAATGGTCTACAATAGTGAAACCAGCAATTTCATTTATGTGTGACAGATCTTCATTAGGGGAGACCGGGACAAAACGAGGGTCGGGGCAGGACGGGAAATGTTCTAGTGTGCGTGGCCCGTACACGCAAATGAGCCGACGACAACGCTATTCGTACGAACTTCAGTCGCCTTACGTCAGTCAACCGGAAAGAAACGTATCGTTGCTTGTTTTGGCTACGCTGTGAGAAAAACTGAATTTGTTTATAATTTTACGAAGTTTTGTGACAAACTTCGATGTGTTATGAGGTGAGTAAGCAAGTTTTTGCAATATTTTCAACCAAGGACCGTAGCAGTAGTATCGGATTTTGATATTAGGTACTGTTTATAGCCTTCATTGGTTTAGGTTAGAAATGCTTGGTTTTATTAGAAAATATGTTTGTTGTGGAGGAAAACGATCGGAGCATAACGGGATACTATCCCGTGTTGCCCCGTCTTTACGATAAATGCTAAAAATTCTGTATTCGTTTTTTAGCTTTTTTCTTCTTTTTTTTTCAGTCAAAATGGTCCGCAATTATAAACGGAAAACAGATCGCGCAAAATGGGAAACGGATGTCAGCAGAGAGTAACAGCCGAAATCTGTCTTCAACAGAAAGAGGCCAATTAGATGTTTTAACGAACGCGGCAGGAACTTATATTCCAGCAATCTGATATACGTTCGGAAGCGCATGAAAAATGAATTGCTGGATGATGCACCGTCGGAATTTCAGGGAACATGCAGTGATAACGGCTGGATAACTTCAAAAATGTTTTTTGATTGGTTTAAATCGTTTGTAGAGTTCACAAGGCCCACGAAAGAGAAACCAGTCTTACTACTACTGGATGGACATGCGTCACACACCAAAAATATTGAGGTAATTGACTATGTAAGAGAACACCATGTTATATTATTATGTATCCCGCCACACGCATTCATAAATTGCAGCCTTTGGATGTTGCCTTTATGCGACCGATAAGCACTTACTACAGTCCAGAGGTAAAAAAAAGTAGTTGCGAGAGCATCCTGGTCGCGTCGTTATCAAGTGGCAAAGCTTTTTGGAAACTCTTACCTTCAAGCCGCAACGAGGCGGCTTGAATGGTTTTAAAAAATGTGGAATATGGCCAGTGGACAGGAATGTATTTACAAAGGCGGACTTCATAGCCGCAGATACTACTAATACCGAAAAATTTGTACCCATTGAGGATCTAAATGCAACAACAACCATTGAAACACCATCCCGATCTATAGCTTCCACTTCTGACATTTTAGAGGACTCCACTGCAAATGACACCTGTAATAAAGAAAATCAAAATCCGGCAATCACTGAAAAGACATCCCAGCCTAGTGCTTCAACTCAGCTATTTTAGAGGACTCCATCGCAATTAACAACTGTAATGTTGTAGTGCCAAAGATCTCTTAAACTGAACATTCTTCTAAGCCTACTATTCCTCCCTGTTAAATTGAAAAAAAAATGTAACACAGCTATAATTAATCAACCTTCAGTGTCAGTTATTGTGGAGAAAGAAGAAACTCCGGAAAGTCAAATAGCAAATACCTCGTTTCTGGTCAGTCCGGCACACATCATGGCAATACAAAAAGAAGTTAGAACTCAAGAAAAAAAGACTAGAAAACGAGATAAAACTACAATACTCACAGATTCTCCTTATAAAAATGAGCTTAAGAAAGTCTTAGAAAAAAAAATTAAGAAAAAGAAGATTAATGAACAAAAGACTGATAAAAAAAAAATGGTAAGAAGACTGATGACCAAAAGACTGAAATAAAGGAACTTGAAAAGAAAAAAATTACAAGAAACATGGAAAGAATAAAATTAAGAAGCATAAGAAAGAAAGCAAGGCGAACACTGATTCATCCCAAGAGGAAGGGATGATCGCTGTGCTTGCATTTACTGTGGGTACTTATATTCACAGTCAACCGAAGAATGAATGATTTGTAGCGTGTGCTACGGTTGGGCCCATAATTCTTGCGCTGTAGTTGATGACGAGGACGATGAAGCGCATACTTGTGAACGTTGCCAGCATGACTAAAATATGTGCTCTTTTTACCCCGTGTCATTTCCCATTATGCCCCGACCACGGGGCAAAATGAGAAAGTTGTTCGTAATTACCAAAAAAATTAAGTAATTTAGCCTGTAGAACAATTTGATTATATAAAGTTGAATCATAAATGTTGTTGTCTGAGTAAAAGTTATTCTATTAAAGAGTTTAATTTTCTTTATATGATGATTTTTTTTAAGTGTCCAATTTTGCCCCGGTCTCCCCTACGACTAACAATCATTACTTTGATTTTCGCTCTATTAATTGTCAATCCATAGTTTTTGTTAGTGATTACACACATATAAAATGAAAAAACGTTGAAATTATAAAAGCATAAAGATTTAATTTTCTTTTCGGAAGATTTAATTACAAAGGGGGTGTGTTTCTGCATGCGTGGAGTAGCATTAGATGTTTTTAAAAGCCTGACAACGGTTTGCATGGATCATTGACTCCTCTCTGCGGGTTAAATTATAACCCACGAATATGTAATTACACGAATACAATCAGTGGATGCGCGAGACTCTTATGCTCGGACATTCCGCATTATTAATATACACTATGCACAGCGGGATCGAGTTAGGGAAAAAGCGAAATTTTCAAAGATTTAAGAGCATTAAACAAATTATGTGTTTAGCGTCCGTGAAACATACTATTCAAAATATATGGCCCATCAGTAAGTTCAACCATTGCATTAAAAATCGTTCGAAAACCTTCTAACGTAATTGATAATATTGAGGAAAAATAATTATTATAAAATTTGAATGTACTCTAAAAGAATTGTACTAAAAGTTGTTAAAGTCCGTACGGAACACTTATCACTTCGCTGTCTGTCCGTCGGTCATACCCGATTTCCTCCGAAACTATTTGATATAGAAAGTTGAAATTTAGCACTAATATAGGAAATGATAGCCCCATCAGAGCCGTGTAGTTTTGAGAGTTAAATTTTGAGTTAAAGGGTTAATTTTGGGGGGTGAAATCGAAAGTGAAAAAAAAAAAACCAGGTCATCGAGTGGGGAACAAAAACATACAGTCAGTCCAAAAAGTCTCCGTACACCACCTGTTTTCGATACTATTTTTCTATTATGTTTAACTAATGAATTGGAACTATGAGAAAACATGTTTAAATTAATATTTGAAATTTATCCAACGAGGATTAGTATTAAAAACAACTAGGGAACATTTTATTTAGAAGTTACACCATTGTTATCAAAAATATAAACAAAATTAACGTCAGAAAAGTCTCCATACACTTAACAATTACAAGTTTTTAACGGAGTTTAACGGAAAATAACTTCATTTAAACTAATATTTAGTGGGACCCCTCTTGGCTTTAATAATCTACTGTAACCTTTTTGTCATGCTTGCAACTAGCTTTCTAGCAACTCCTGATGGCATGTTCTCCCATTGGTACTCTGTTTTTTAATTCTTCTCTATTTGAAACATTATGTTTGCGAACGCGCCGTTTAAGTTTCTCCCATAAATGCTAGATGGGGTTAACAACGGATGATTACGGAGGTGTATGAAGCTGCTGTCGCACATTATGGATCATCCATTCTCGCACCAAGTTTGCGGTATGTTTCGGATCATTGTCCTGTTGGAAAATGTATCTTTTTTCGAGTGCTAATTTTTGGACACTTTCTCTTAAATTGTCTTTCAAAATGTTCAGATAAACATGCTGATCCATGGTACCATTAATAAAATGTAAGTTTCCAACCCCTCCAGCGGACATGCATCCCCAAAGAAGAACAATGCCACCCCCTTGTCTCACCGTGGAACAAATGTTTTTAATATCGAATGCGGTATTCTTCTTTCTCCAAACTTTAGTTCTGCCATTAGACCCAAAATTTTAATTTCATCACTAAAGATTACTAATTCCCAAATCCCAAAATTCTGGAGGTTTAGTAACGTATTCCCTTAGCCTGCCAGTGTAAACAATTTCTTAATACCGAAGTAAAACGATAGATGTTTTTAAAAATTCCCAGTGTAAACAATTTCTCACTCTTTGAGAACAAACACTTTTCGAAAATATTTCCTGTACTTTCTTTTTTTAATTTTGGTGCACTTTTCTTGGGATCTATAATTATTTGTCTAATAATACGGTCCTCTTCACGTGGAGTCAGTTTCTTGAGACGATCGATGCGCGGTCGAATTTTATAGGAACCCGTTGATTTATACAGGTTCTACTGAACAGTAGCATGCGACTTTTTAACAATATTTTCTATAGTTCTGTACGATTTTCCATCTTTCCACGAATCAATTATGATTTTTCGAACTTGAAATGGAATTTCACAATTTCTCTCGCTCATTTTTAATACTACTTTGAAAACCCACCGCCAAATTACTAGCAACAAGTGACAGATTATAAAGTATGGCCGAAGATTAATTATTTGTTTTCCGTTTAGCGAGCAATAGATAGCTTGATAAAATGCGACTGATTATAACGTGTTTTTTTCAATACAGTTCTTTAGTGTATGGAGACTTTATAACATTAATTTTGTTTACCATTTTTATAACAATGATATAATTTCTAAATAAAATATTCCGTAGTTGTTTTTAATACTAATCCTCGTTGGTTAAGTTTCAAATATTAATTTAAACACGTTTTCTCATAATTCCAATTAATTAGTTAAACATAACAGAAAAATAGTATAGAAAGCAGGTGATGTATGAAGACTTTTTGCACTGACTGTATATAATGTAATACTTGCGGAACACTAATTGCGCAAGTCCGACTTGCACTTGGCCGATTTTTTATTATTTACATTGATATAGTTTTAAAATATTGGCAAATTATATTATTTACTCAGCATTTCACCCGCAAATACAAGGTTTAATATTTTTATAATATATTAATTTGATATAGGGTGTCCCATAAATAAGTTCCAATATGTTTGACTTATTACGTAACTCTAACAACCGAGACAGAAAAGATGAGAGCACAGAACGTAATCTTGTTAATTACCACCGGATACTTATTATGCAAGAATTAAATCAAAATGATATGGCTCAGAGTCTAATGTGTCAATCAAATGTTTGAATACTTTACAAGAGTTACCAACATAGTATTACTGGATCAGGTATCGTTTTATCATAACAACCAAGTCTATAATCAGAATTCTTATTATTGGAGTCCGACAATTCCAAAAGTAAAGCACAGGAAGCTATGCCGGTGTCTGCACCTAGAATAATTAGCCCGCACTTTGTTCAAGATGATAGAGGTAGCAGAATAACAGTTAATTCTGAGATATGTTGAGACGGTTAAAAGCTTCTATATATACGCTTTAAAAAAATTGAACTTCGTAACCAGAGGATATGGTCTCTGTGGACGACATCGCATACTTTCCCGTGACATCTTTGCCAGTCGTTCGTGTCAGCGATAATTCATTTGTGGTAGATGCGATTCTAGCGATTCAACAAGTAATTGGTAGAGAGAACCTCTGTTTACGACACATTTTAGTAAAAATATCAGTCGATTCCGAACTTTCGTCGAAATCACGTAAAATTCAGAATTAGTCACTTTGCCCGTCGCGTCGGTTCGAGGCAGTCTTTCGTTATTCCCATCCAAGAAGGCCTAAAATGACACATTCTGCGGCCGCTAAATATATTAAAAAGTCGTTATCATTTGTGAAGAAGTGGTTAAACCATTTTAACAAGACGAAAAATGTCAAATGCCAAAACGTGGCTCGGTAGGTAAAGTCACTCAGAAAGTCGAAAAATGAATCGTGTTTTTGTTTTCACGGGACCCGAAATTGATACTGCGTCAATGAGCTGCAAAATTAAGAAAATCGGGTTTGACTATGTCCCATGAGACCATTCGACAACTTCTTTTTGCTCGTGATGTCAAATTCCCAAGCACGTTAAAGAAATCTTTGCTTGGCGAAAATCATGTCGCAAGGTGGCTCGCTTGGGCCCACGATAAGACACATGACTAGAGTGGCCCTGACAATCGCCGGACGCCAATCCTAGTGAAGAGGTTTGATCTCTCGTAAAGAGAAGGCTCAGAGGAAAGACTCTGAAGACTCTAACTCAGTTGTCTTGCGGGTTTCAAAAAATTTGCCGAGTATGCAGAAGATCTCCTCGACAGCATGCTTCGAAGATGAGAGGCGATTATTGATGCAGGAGGCTATTGGACAACTTGCTAAGGTAATCATGCTGTTGTTAGCACACCAAGGGATACATTGGTGGCAAAAAATATTCTAGAAACACTTTTTTTCAAGAATGCGAGCGGTCACGTTCCTGCTTGACTGTATAACTAACAACACTATTGGTTGATATAAATTTCCGTCTTTGTAACATCTCTGGTGGATCGGCGACTTTGAAGTTTATATTCTATTTTATTTTTAAACAAGAAACATTTACGTACAAAAATTATTTAACCGTTAACAACTTCACATTGGTATGGTATTATTCAAAATTAATTTAAAACTTTAATAACAATTTAAAAAAGAACCTCTTTAAAGTGTCATTCACAGTTACAACCCACTTTCCTGTACTTATTTTAATATGGTATTGTCAAACTTCTTGGCTCAAAGTTTTTCCAACCCATAACACTAAAAAGTCGAATGATTTTCTCGTTAGAACGTTCTGTTAATTTTATCTCAGTACTATTTATACTAGTTTAATTAAGATTGAAAATACTAAAAAAAAAACTAGATTTTGAGATTGGTTGACTCCAAGAACAAGACATTATTTTTGAAGCTACCTTATCTAAACCCTTACTACACACTTCACAAGCAGAATTTCTTTGAGCATGTTTGCAAGTTCATTTCCTTGACTGAAAACTAGGGAAAATTGTTTAAATACTATTGAAACTCTATAAAATTTATAAACCTCACCCCTCTCACGTTCTTTCCTTGAAGTTGTATCATTCAAAAATTACAAATTCCCCTTCAAGTACCATATGCATACTAATTTTGAAATTGATAATCTAGTTCAGGTTAGTGTGCGAAACATGAAAGGTGATTTTTTCGCTGACATTAAAAAATCGGTGGACGAAACAACGTAGACCAGTCATGTCTCGCATGCCTACTAACTCAGGTTTAACTCTAACAGATACACTATCTCAGAAGTACTAGGAAGAGGATGAAATGGGAGGGATCGATAATTTTGGTACAATTTTAATAGTATTATAAGAGATATTTTAGAGTGAGGGAGTAAGAGGGTGTCGGTTTGACTAAAATATGTTTCGGATCCTTTTGACGGTTCTAAAAGTAAAGGAATCTCAAAAAAAAGTTTTTTTCTTATTATTCCTAATTTTACCATAAACTTTTCCTTTATACAACTTTTTTTTATTTATATCTGAACATAAAGTCCCTATCATATAAATTATCAAGTCGTAATGCTTGGATTAGGTTATATTTTACCGTGAGACAGTATTTATTTTGGAATTGCGTGTTTGCAAGGAATTCTATGTGTAAATTACTTAACTAAATTTATTTTTAGTCATTAAATCTACCAATTTTTACTTTTGTCCTATATAAAATAGGTTTAATACCACTGCTTGATACTTCAGCTAGCTTCTTTGACCCCGGTATTAATAAACACTCCCATAGCGATTCTGTATTCGCGCTCCATTGTTTTACTGGCCGTTGATTACAAGTTCGTTTTTCTTCCTTTGTAGCGTTTATTAGTTTCCGCAAATTCCTTATTTTTTTTTTATTCTAGAAAATAAGGCACGCACACATATGAGGGTACTGTAAATTGAATAGCTTTTTTTTACTATTTTACAAAAATTTGTTACTATGTTGTTGAAGAAAATTTAATAAACCTCAGATCAGTTCTGTTTAAATGAGGAATTAGTAATTATGCGCGTCATTAATTTTATAGTATGTAAATTGCCTTATTTTATATTAAAATAAACCAGAGATAACAACAAAGTTCCATATTATCATAAAATTCTACGCAAAATCAAAAATACAAATATGAACTTATTTAAAACTTACCATTGATGAACATTCATGCAACATTAATAAAATCACTTTGACTAATAAATAATACATACTTTGACATAAGCAGCAATATAAATATACATTCGAGAACACTTGAGGTATAGCCTGTCCCAAAATATAAGATCCTGGTTTTTGCCGTTTTAAGTGGGTAATACAAAAATTCTTTATGATAGGTTCCAGAGATGGACTTAAGAATTTTATTCATTAATGCAAATAAATAAAATTAAAAGTGTTTTTGGAGATGTTTATTTATAGATGCATGTAAAAACAAATGAATAAGAAGTACAAATATACAGTTTGAATGAATGGGGTTTACAAGAGGAGACATATTGTATAAATAAAAACATATTTTAACTTAATCTTAATTCGGTTTCACTATCAATGTCATCAGCTGAGGTAATTATCAGTGGTTTTATATTATTTACATAAATATATGAATCTTCAACTTTAACAACGTGCTGAATGGAAGTCTTCCAGCTTTCACAAGGTATATCATTTATAACTTTTTACTAATTCAACCACTGACACACTTAAAGTAGAAGAAACATTTAGTGCACTTATTTTTGATTTAACTTGATACCAAATATGTTCAATTGGATTAAACACACAATAATACGATGGAAGCCGCAAAACAGTGTGTCCCATTTTCTCAGCCATACTATCACAAACATATTTCTTTTTCAATTTATAGTCTTTCAAAACTTCCAAAAGATCACTTTTTTTATAACTAAAATCAAAATAAATGTCATTTTCTAACATATATTCCTGTATTTCCGATTTGGTGTTGGCTATATTAGGAACCTTATTTAATAGGCGACTATGGTAACTTACATTGTCCCTAACTATAACACTCTCTTCGGAAACATTTGGCAAAAGGGAATTTTGAAACCAATTTTCGTGATAGTCTAAAATAAAATCTTTTATGATTTTTGCACATAATAGTAAACAATTTGAAACCCAGCCCTTTTCAGATCCAGCATGCAAAATTGTTATTCGTTTACCTTTATTTGAAGGTGCGTTAGTCTGACATTTTTTACTGCTCTCAACCCACTCTTTTTGCGCAGTGTCATGGGTATCGAACCATGTTTTGCCAAGGTAAATTATTGGCCAATTCTCTGACAGATACTTTTTAATTTCTTGTAAATAAGTATGTCGCAAGATTCGTAATCTTTGTGACTCCATCACTACTTGTCTTTTATTGATTTTTCGGAACGCGAATCCCAGTCTTAAGAGAATTCTGTGAAGGGTTGAACGCCACAATGTTTGAACGGCCACAGTCTTAATTTTATTTTGTCTAGTGTCGGCACCAACTGCTCTTCATACATAGAATATATTTTTCTCCTGATGACGTCTTTTTCACAATCGTCTAGATGATGCGTTTGAAAATCTTTCCGTTTTTTTTTTTTTTTTTTTTTTTTTTTTTTTTTTTTTCCCGTTCCTGGGTGATGGTTTCCCTACAATACCCTTAATCGTAGAAACTGGGGTTTTTGTTAGTTCACTAGTTTCTTGCAACGCACTTTGTTTATTCAAATTTCTTTTTATCAAACTGTCGTAAACATTTTTTACTGTTTGTCTAGCGTCAAGTGATAAATGTTTTCTCTTGCGATAGCCACTATTGCAATTTTTCCACGGACGCCACATAACTAAATTAGAACCGTTACGTTATAAGTTGTAAATAAAACTAAAAATAAAAATAATAAAAAGTATTTTTCGAATCTTAATGGGGACCTGTGGTCATAAGGCCTATATTATCAAATACTTAAAGGGCTCCAAACCCGGTTGCCAGGTAGTAAATATATAGGTGAAAATAGATCGAATATGATTGCAAGTGCAAGTAAGGGCGCTATACGTTCATCGTAATACCTGACAACTATGCACAAAACCTTAATAGGGTCGTTTATTGTCCCATTGAAAAAGCAAAAAGGCAGGATCTTATATCTTGGGATTTACTTTAACAGATCAATGATAGATTATGTCCTAACAAACAGAGAAGTACATCCACGCCATATATTTGCTTGACATCAACAAACATAGAAAACGATCATAATTTAGTTATGTATAAACTAAGGTGGAACATAAGAAACACAAAGCAACACCAAAATAAGGAACTAGAGAGGAAGATAAGAATATCTACAGGAAAAATCAACGAGAGTCCTATACCAGAGAAGACTGAAAGAAAAAATCAGAATAAATCAAATAAATGACAATGAGAACATAATTGACAGTTGGTTAAAAATAAAAACAAATTTATTAGTAGCTGCATATGAGGCATTGGGGACTAAAACTGTCAAATGGAGAACAAAACCACCATGGTTCAGTGCAGAAATGCCGTGAAAAGAAAGAAATCTATCTAAAATACAGGTTAATCAGGACAGATGAAGCTTACTAAAGACATAAAAAAATATGAACAGAAACCCACGAATTAGGAGGAAAAACAAAAACGGAATACTGGGAGTGATACACAAAAAAATTTGAATCAGACTTCTATGGTCAACAAAACAAATTTGGAGATTCATAAGAGAGCAGAGAACGGAGATGAAAGAACTAATAGAGTATACACACGTGAAGAAATGAACGTGGGTAACATATCTTATACAATTATATAAAAGGAAACAGAGTATCACACTGACATAAACATTACGAGGCTGGTTTGAAAAGTCCGTGCAAAAATAAAAATTACTTATGTGTTTGGGGTAAACCTTTTTTATTTTTCGACATAGTCTCCTTTTAGGCTTATACACTTCGTCCAACGATGTTCTAGTTTGTTAATCCCTTCCGAATAATAGGATTTCTCCAAGTCTGCAAAATATCCATTAGTGTCTGCAATCACCTCCTCGTTTGAATAAAATCTTTGTCCCGCCAGCCATTTCTTCAAATAGGGGAACAAATAGTAGTCCGAGGGAGCCAAGTCTGGAGAATAGGGGGGATGTGAAACGAGTTGGAATCCTATTTCCATTAATTTTGCACCACAACTGCTGAGGTGTGTGCTGGTGCGTTGTCGTGATGGAAAAGGACTTTCTTGTGGGCCAATCGCGGGCGTTTTCCTTGCAGCTCGGTTTTCAAACGGTCCAATAACGATGAATAATATTCATCTCTAATAGTTTTACCCTTTTCCAGATAGTCGTTGAGGATTATCCCTTGCGAATCCCAAAAGACAGTCACCATAACCTTTCCGGCCGAAGGAACGGTCTTCGCCTTTTTTGGTGCAGATTCCCCCTTGGTAACGCATTGTTTAGATTGTTGTTTGGTCTCAGGAGTATAGCAATATATCCATGTTTCATCCACAGTGACGAAACGACGCTTAAAGTCCTCCGGATTCTTCTGGAACAGCTGCAAACCATCCTTGCAACACTTCACACGATTCCGTTTTTGGTCAAGCGTGAGCAATCGCGGCACCCATCTTGCGGATAGCTTTCTCATGTCCAAATGTTTATGCAAAATATTATGTACCCGTTCAGTCGAGATGCCCACAGCACTAGCAATCTCACGCACCTTAACTCTTCTGTCATCCATCACCATATCATGGATTTGATCAATGATTTCTGGAGTCGTAACCTCCACAGGCCGTCCAGAACGTTCAGCGTCACTTATGCCCATATGGCCAGTCCGAAAATTTTGAAACCACTTATAAACTGTTCTAATCGAAGGTGCAGAGTCACCATAATGTTTATCAAGTTTCTCTTTAGTCTCCTGAGGCGTTTTGCCTTTCATAAAGTAATGTTTAATCACCACACGAAATTCTTTTTCGTCCATTTCTTGAAAATCACTCGACTTCCTTGATTCACACGAATGCCAAACACAAAGAAATATACCAATATGGCTGAAACTTGGTGTGCGTTCATTCAAGAGATGCTACTAACTAAACATGACCTCGGTACGCGCCGGTGGTGCCATCTCTCGGACTTTGCACGGACTTTTCAAACCAGCCTCGTAGATATAACGATAAACGAAGAAACATATCTAACGGAAGAAGACGTACTAGAAACACCGGAAAAATTAAAAAACCGTAAATCTCCCAGCGAAGACCAAATAGCTAATGTACTACTAAAATATAGGGGACACTCTCTTGTTAAGTAACTCCAGACACTTATACAGAGGATTATAAGATCGAATAGAATCCCAGACGAATCTAGAACAGCTACAGTTATATTAATGCACAAAAAGGGAGAAAAAGAAGATTCAAATAACTATAGAGGCATAAATCTACTAAACTGTACACTGAAAGTAACAACAAAGATTATTACAACAAAAATAAACGCAAGAATACAACTGAAAGAAGAACAGCAAGGATTCTGAAGTGGGCGCTCAGGCACCGATGCCATATTCATTGTGAGACAGGTAAAAAAAATCCATAGAATACACCATTCCAGCATACTTTCGACAATCTGCAAATAGAAGACGCTATTCATCTATTATATAACAGGAACATCTCATTAGACCTAATTAAAACTAAATAAAGTAGTCGCAGGATTAGAAGAAAGAATGGTAGAACCAATCAACTATGAATCTGGAATCAGGCAGGGAGACTCTTTAAGTCCTCTTCCATTTAATATTGGCATGAATGAAATTATAAAGAATGTAAAAAAAAAGACAGGATATAGAATGGGTAACAGAGAACTTAAAATTATATGTTATGCAGATGACACGATAATAATGGCTGAGACCGAGAACGATCTGCAAAGGCTGTTATACGAATTCTACATAGCAGCAAAACAATATAATATGTCAACTGAAAAAACCAAGACAATAGTAAAAGCGAAAGAACCGTTCAGGTACAAGCTGGTGGTAGAATATAAACCAATAAAACAGGTGATGGAGGTCGATTACCTGGGCATCAAAATATCTAGTATGGGAAATATCGATGAAGAAGTAAAAGATCAAGTCAACAAGGCTAATAGGATAGCGGGATGCCTCAATGATACCATATTTAGAAATAAATTCCTCTTCGTTGAGACCAAAACAAGAATAAACAAGAGCGTATTACGACCAGTAATGACTTACACATCTGAAGCAAGACCAGATACAAGTATAACACAGAGGATGCTGGAATCAACTGAAATGAGAATACTTAGGAGATGTACAAACAAGACACTGAGGGATAGAGAAAGGAGTGAAGACATAAATCGCACAAGTAATATAGAAAATATCAACCAGTGGAGGAAGAAAAGTAAAATGGGATCCACACATAGGAAGAATGACAAACAACAGGATAGTACAGATAGGAAGAGACAAGTCACCGAATGGAAAAAGATCAATGGGACGTCCAAGAAAGAGATTAAGCGACGATCTATAAAGCAGGGAACAAAGAAAACAGGCAATAGTGCCTAGCTATAAGTCGGAAGAGGAAGACTTTGACTATACTAATTAAATAATGGATCTAAGAGTAATACTAGATTCTAAACGGCCTTTTAGCGGACATTTTGATAAAATTATTAATAAACCAAACAGAATGTTGGAATTTCTTTCGAAGACTTGTAAGGAGTTTAAGAATCCAAAAACTCTTGTTGGCCTATATTTTGCATTTGTACACAGTAAACTCTTATTTGCATCTGTTATTTGGAACCCACAGTATCTTACAATTATGAGAAAAAGATTCTTAAGTTAGTTTCCTTTAAGGTCATTTGTACTGTAGAACTGGCAGCACAATCTTATAACTTATTACCTCTTTCAAACAGAAGGTGAATTTGAGATCTCTGTTTTTTGTTTAAACTGATAAATGCCCTGTTGGATATGCCTGAACTCTTATGTCAAATAAATTTTAATATACCTACCAAAGACGTAAGAAATTTACTTCCATTTAACTTGCCATATCATTACGAATTTGGGATTCAACACCCCCTAACAAGGTGGCAGCGCACTTATAACGTACATCGTCCAGACAGATATTTTTTGACTAAACATTAAGTAATCTAAATATGTAGCAAGAAGACATTTTATAAGTGTCCATATTAGTGGCTTGAATATTTAGATCCTTTACATCAGTTTTTAGGTTAGATTAGGTTAATTGAAATTAATTTTTTTGTAATTATTATATTGTAATTAGTGGATATTTATTCTTTGGAAAACTTTTGTTCGCATCCTGAATGTTTAAATAAATAAATAAATATATGGCGATTAATTAAATTTCCTTTCAAATTTTCAAACCGCAGATTAAATTTATAAATTTAACATTATTGTTACAATAAAAATGTGGAAAACTAACCTTATCTCTGTTAGATAACTTTGGACTTATTTTCTTTGAAGTGCAGTCTTACCTCTTGTATGTATATTTGGAATATCACTCAACTCTTTACGTCATCAGCAAAACTAAAAACTTAAATTCCTTCGTCAACTGCTTCCAACTACAGCATTAAAGAGGTGGTGGTGAGGAGGCGTGAATACAAAGTACAATACGTTTACGTGGATTATTGACTAACTTTATATATAATATAACTATATTTTATAATGTAAAGCTGAGCTAATTTTTTTTTTTTCCATTTTCTCTGTAATTTTACGTAATTTTTTACAGTGTGTACACTTAGCGTTATCTACGATGAATTTGTGTTATTTTATGAGATGAAAATCTCAGTAAAACCGAGTATTATGCATAACACAACAATTCGTGAACGAAAGGTATACCTTATTTATAATTAACATACTTTGTGAAATATCAGTCATATGAGAATAATATCTCACAATATATTGTTGGATGCCGTTGTGGATATCACGCTCCATATGCTTTGATTTTGTAGTTTATCCTTTTGCATTAATCCATCGTTGAAATACTAATAATGATTGTTCTGTATGTGTCTAATTTTATTTGGCCCATAATATATTCCCTTTCCTTGCGGAAAGGACTCTGAAATGAATAAGAGTTGTTCAATACCACTTAAAAAACACACTCGAATGAGCAAGTCCTCAACCCAAAACTGCCGATCCAATGGCTGGTAGGGATTGTCCTGTAGATATACAGGATAAGTGGGAATAAGGCATAGCCAAGTAAAAACCAACTGATCAACTGTGAATATAGTACAAGGCAGCACTTATCTGATTGCTGAGTCAAGGCTGTGAGAATAATACCTGTATTTCGCCACAGGCTTGATTCCACACAATTATCGGCTCTCATACTACGAAGAGGAAGGCAACGGGAAACCACCTCATCATCCTCCCCAAGATAATCTTAGCATAACTGGAAACAACGCTGATAATAGCCAACGTCCGTCGAGGATCTGGTACTTAAAGAAGAAAAATAATACATTGCCACACGAGCCAGCAAGACCTCAAAAGACTTCTTGCATTTTTTAGTTGAGTCAATAAAGTTCATACAAAGCAACAAACAATAACAATTAGTTCAGGTTAGTTCAGAAATTACGGAATTACAGTGATATCGTTTTCATATCTACCAATCTCTCCGTCGAATCAAATAACTCTCCTAATTTTTTAAAATCTCAAATAACATTCAAAATTTGTTTAGAACAAGTGAAAATCTATCCGAAGACATTAAAAAACAATTACAGACCAACATAAAAAAATGTGAATTCAGAGATTCGACCAGAAATTAGTAAGTCGTGAATTAAGAGGGTATTGAGAAAGATAAAAAACAATAAAGCATCCTGTACTCTATTATCTCCAGTTGAACTTCGAAGTTTTTTATTCAGTCATAACTGTTACGAAAATTACTGAAAAAAGGTGGTTCATGAAAACCTCTTGCTTATAGGAGAAAATATTAGAATTGTTAATGGCGCTTATAAACTTAATTAAACTTATCATTTATTACTTCCTAGACCGCTTCTTCAGCTTTAATTATTTTAGATAAAATTGTATATATTATCAATTTTTTAACAAAATACATTATATTTTTTCAATAATTAACACTCATAAACAACATACGTTTCACAATTATCCGAGAGCTAACTTTCTTTTGGATTAACAAAAACTTGTTTCTAAAGCTTACCACACACTATCCTTTTTGTCCCGTTTACGGGTATGAGATTATAACGAAGTCCGATTAATTTAGATGTATTCATATCATCGATATATCTACTATGGTAAAGTAGAGAAATTTACAATATATGAAGGGCGGTTTTTCGGGGGATCCACATCAGGCATATGTGGTTTTTCGGAGGATCCACATCAGGCATAGGTGGACCAAGCAATCTACCCACTGTTCTCTCAATTGTCAATCCATTCCGCGCTATCACTCCTTATCAGTCGGCCTAGGATCGACAAACAAGAGAACAGAATTTCTAGTACTTGTGCCGATACTTACGTAATATAATGGTAATATTCAACGAATTGTACAAAATTTAGAACGCATACCTAGTACGCCAACGGAAGCCAACTGCAGCCACGAGCCGATAGAGTGGTAGTAGACTGCCACACTCACTGCACTGCAGGTATATATATATATATATATATATATATATATATATATATATATATATATATATATATATATATATATATATATTATATATATATATATATATATATATATATATATATATATATATATATATATATATATATATATATATATATATGAGTGACCGGATCTCATAGAGGGGGAAAAAAAATGTCGCAATCTTGTTCGTCTGGACCCCACAAAACGATTCCCTTTCCAGATATTGAGATAGCCGAAATTTGAGCTCGATTAAACGACGTTAACCCGTGCCGCTCGTCGCTCAAAGTTTGAAAAAATCCAAATTTTTGCCAAAAAAGTTGACATATGGAGCCATAACTCCAGAACGGTAAATAATAGAAACACGCTTAATATCTCAAAAGAAAGCTAATGTTGTTCTTCAAAATTTATATTCTATACATAATTGTTGTTATTTTAAGTCAAACCGAGTTACAACAGCCTTTAGTCCCAAAAACGTGAGCTGGTACCACTAGGAGCATACTTCGTATATTTTGTTATTAAGTGATAAATTTTGCTTTTTTTTTTGGTATATTTTTGAGTTTAAAGTAGAAATATAATAAAAAAACAAGTAATACTGATAAGTCTAATGACATTTTTTATTTTAAAATATAAAAATTAGGTATATAATACATACAAAACAGACACAGAAAAGATACAGACGTAGTACCTACATGAGTTGATAATTTTACATAGTTATCTAATCTATTCTAGAACTTTTGTTAAAGTAGGTTTTTGAAACGTCAAGATATAATGCTCAGCATTTACTTACAACTTGCAGGACATATTGCTTTTGGTCTTCATCTTTTGTCAGAAGGTCGTTAAAGTCGGTTATTAATTTAACACCACGCTCAGCCATATCATTAACTACTTTTAATGTTTTGACAATTTTCAATCCTTCTTGGAAGTCATTATTTTGAGGCCAGGTGTTTGGATGTTGTCTTAGGAAATCTGTTTTTATATTAAATTGGTCAAAGAATGTAAACGTTTCTTTGGTAAGTAAATTTACCAATCCTCCATCAACTACCTCTTTTAAGTTTTCTTTCCTAACTTTTGGATTTACAACCCTAGCGTGCTGTGATGGTTCATCTGTGCTACTGAGCAATTTATTAGCCATTAACAACTTTTCATCGTCTGTAATGGTGGGATCAAAAAACGATAATCCCACCAATTTTGCATTCAAATACCACAAATGGTTCGAAAATTTGGTCAGGGCTATTTCTGCAATGTCGTTGTCACATTCTTTATAGTGTAACAGACTATGCAAAATACCTAAATCTTGCTTTGGTGCAAGATGAGCTTTTGGAGCATTGAACCAAGCTTTACAATAAATTTTAACTAGGAAAACAGAAATGGCACGCACAGAACTTTCTTCTTCTTTAGACATCTTAAATTGACGACGAAAAATGAACATTTTTAAGCAGTAAATAGCTTTTGCCATCCACCTAGCGTGATGAATGGCTCCTGGAGTTCTAAAAGCCCACAACATTGCCGTCTAGTGATCCAACAAATACGAGAACCAACTGCAATAGTTCCTTGTAGTCATCTCTGGGGTGGCTCTCAGTTAATTTGGTCTCGAATTCAGCAGTAACATTTGCAATTACTTCTGGAGTTAGCTGCTTTTGTTTTAGATTGTCACTGATACCTGTGTCGTATTTTCCTTTGTCTATCTTGGGCCACGCAGTGAGGAATCTCTTGAAAATGTCTGGATGAGGTCCAGTGGTTGATCCCCAACATCTCTATCACTCGGGGTGGCTCTCAGTTAATTTGGTCTCTTCGAATTCAGGCAGTAACATTGCAATTACATATTACATCTGGAGTTAGCTGCTTTTGTTTTTAGAATGGTCACTGATACCTGTGTCGTATTTTCCTTTGTCTATCTTGGCCGACGCAGTGAGGAATCCCATTTTTGTGTCGAATACGCCTCTAAACAGAATTTCCAAGATATGGTGACGGCTCCAATCCAATATGACGCATGCTCCTTTGAGTCTTCCCGTGTTGGATGCTGTAGTGTCGAAGCACATCGCCTTGACGGTGTTGAGAAGACCCCATTCATGTAGGCATTCATATACGGCTACGGCTTGCTCCTCTCCAGAGCTGTTTGCTGTTACATTGTTCATTTTTTAAAACACCCGGTAAAAGTTTACCGTCCCAATGGACAACCACGGGCTCTTTTTCAGGAATGTTTACTTTATCAAAAATTTTTTTATTATATTGTTCTCTGAACATTTGCCTTCTATCATGTAATAAAGTTTTCGAGACTTTGTACTCAAGAGGGTCAAGGTTTAGTGCTTCTAGAGTAACTATTAAAATTCTCGTGGCATTTCTGTCGGATAACTTACATCGATCTAATAAAATGGACAATTTCATGTTTAAAATCTCTTTAAACGCCCCTTGCAAATGAAACTTTCATCCTCTTGCTCTCAGATGGTCCTGGATCTTCTGCAGCTTCTTCAGGGATGTCCATTTCCTCCAAGCTCTCAAGTTCCTAGTAGATGCTGTCCTCTTCAGTGTCTTAAAATATCTTCACTAGATAATTGTTCGATCTAACCAGCTCAAAGGCACTTTAGAAACTAAACTGAATAAATAAAAGGTCGGTTGTACGCTGAAGTAAAATCACCATCCCTAAAATAGAAATTAGATTCACCCTCCTTTTTACCTGTCAAACGGGTCTTTCTTTGGTAAACTGGTCAGGTAATCCCCATATAATAAAAGATTAAATTTGAACAAAAGGCTCTTTATGTTTGAAAATTGAGTTCCAAAATACTTTTTAACAAAAAAATGTTAATTCCGAGACACATTATGTTAAACCCGTAAAATTCTTAGAATACTCCCAAACTGGCTCCTACTGGTACCAGGTCACGTTTTTAGGGCTAAAGGCTGTTGTAACTCGGTTTGACTTAAAATAACAACAATTATGTATAGAATATAAATTTTGAAGAACAACATTAGCTTTCTTTTGAGATATTAGGCGTGTTTCTATTATTTACCGTTCTGGAGTTATGGCTCCATATGTCAGCTTTTTGGCCAAAAATTTGGATTTTTTCAAACTTTGAGCGACGAGCGGCACGGGGTTAACATCGTTAAATTTCGGCTATCTCAATATCTGGAAAGGGGAATCGTTTTGTGGGGTCCAGACGAACAAAATTCCGACATCGATTTTTTGCGGTCACCCTAATATATATATATATATATATATATATATATATATATATATATATATATATATATATATATATATATATATATATATATAGTTAGTAACAGTTAGCTTCGAGCAGCAGCAGCGCAAGATCACAGTATCGAGTAGCAGCAGCAGCAGCAGCAAGAGCACTTAAAAATGCCAAATGAGATTTTGGCGAAACGTTGTGCAAATTCACTCTTAGACAAACGGATTGACACCCGCAATTTTAAGGTATTACATATATATATATATATATATATATATATATATACGAGGCTGGTTTGAAAAGTCCGTGCAAAAATAAAAACTACTTATGTGTTTGGGGTAAACCTTTTTTTTTTTCTACATAGTCTCCTTTTAGGCTTATACACTTCCTCCAACGATATTCTAGTTTGTTGATCCCTTCCGAATAATAGGATTTGTCCAAGTCTGCAAAATATCCATTAGTGTCTGCAATCACCTCCTCGTTTGAATAAAATCTTTGTCCCGCCAGCCATTTCTTCAAATTGGGGAACAAATAGTAGTCCGAGGGAGCCAAGTCTGGAGAATAGGGGGTATGTGAAACGAGTTGGAATCCTATTTCCATTAATTTTGCGACCACAACTGCTGAGGTGTGTGCTGGTGCGTTGTCGTGATGGAAAAGGACTTTCTTGTAGGCCAATCGCGGGCGTTTTTCTTGCAGCTCGGTTTTCAGACGGTCCAATAACGATGAATAATATTCACCTGTAATAGTTTTACCCTTTTCCAGATAGTCGATGAGGATTATCCCTTGCGAATCCCAAAAGACAGTCGCCATAACCTTTCCGGCCGAAGGAACGGTCTTCGCCTTTTTTGGTGCAGATTCCCCCTTGGTAACCCATTCTTTAGATTATTGTTTGGTCTCAGGAGTATAGTAATGTATCCATGTTTCATCCACACTGACGAAACGACGCTTAAAGTCCTCCGGATTCTTCTGGAACAGCTGCAAACCATCCTTGCAATACTTCACACGATTCTGTTTTTGGTCAAGCGTAAGCAATCGCGGCACCCATCTTGCGGATAGCTTTCTCATGTCCAAATGTTTATGCAAAATATTATGTACCCGTTCAGTCGAGATGCCCACAGCACTAGTAATCTCACGCACCTTAACTCTTCTGTCATCCATCACCATATCATGGATTTGATCAATGATTTCTGGAGTCGTAACCTCCACAGGCCGTCCAGAACGTTCAGCGTCACTTGTGCCCATATGGCCAGTCCGAAAATTTGGAAACCATTTATAAACTGTTCTAATCGAAGGTGCAGAGTCACCATAATGTTTATCAAGCTTCTTTTTAGTCTCCTGGGGCGTTTTGCCTTTCATAAAGTAATGTTTAATCACCACACGAAATTCTTTTTCGTCCATTTCTTGAAAATCACTCGACTTCCTTGATTCACACGAATGCCAAACACAAAGAAATAGACCAATATGGCTGAAACTTGGTGTGCGTTCATTCAAGAGATGCTACTAACTAAACATGACCTCGATACGCGCCGGTGGTGCCATCTCTCGGACTTTGCACGGACTTTTCAAACCAGCCTCGTATATAAATATATATATATATATATATATATATATATATATATATATATATATATATATATATATATATATATATATATATATATATATATATATATATATATATATATATATATATATATATATATATATATATATATATATATACAAACAGAAAATATTTCCATATCAGTATTAAAACAACTTTTTTTACCGTTCATCTGAATAGGGATTTTACACTTTTTACATATCCTAAGGATATCTGACGGGGATGCCGAAATATACATTTTTTATATTTCACGTCACGTTTTAGACAACGCGGTAGTGCTGCCACGGACGTTATAGCATTTTATACAACAACTACTACCTACGTATCTGGCCAAGCCAAATATACTTAAATGAATTAATAAATAAAAATCTACCGACTTGCCGGGATTGAACCCGAGACCTTCTGCATCGCAAGCAAGTAACTACACCACGGAGCCACAGGCCACCACATATGCAACATTCGTCGACCCCTACCCCTTTCATCTCCCTTGTCGTACCAACAGAACAACAAATTATGAATAAAGAATGCTCCAAACTTAAAGCTTCAATATACTAAACGATTTTCATAACACCATATATATATATATATATATATATATATATATATATATATATATATATATATATATATATATATATATATATAAATATATACATATATAAATATATATATATATATATATATATATATATATATATATATATATATATATATATATATATATATAAATATATATATATATATATATATATATATATATATATTTATATATGCATATATATATATATATATATATATATATATATATATATATATACATATACATATATAAATATATTAACTGTTTCATTGTATTTATTCAGATTACTCTGGCACGTGTTTCGGTGTCGCGACCATTTTCGAAGTAGTTTACAATGACACGAAACTTAAATTCTAAAGGATATTACATGTGGATGATTAATTGGTACTAAATTTAAATGAAGAGGTAACAAGAGTTCATTACAGGTAGTCTATCTTAACACGGCGTCTAATATTGAGGTATTTCCAAATTCTATTTGGGTGTCTGGTATGCCAAAAAGAACGGATATAATCCAACATAAAACATAAAAATATACTTGAACAATTCTACGCACCAGACGTAAAACACGAAAACAAAAATGGTTTACTATCAACTATATCGATGGTACTAGTAGCAAAATCAACAATAGCCTTAATAAGTTAGAAATAAACTGTATAGGTGTTAAGAAAAACAATATAGCCCTATATCTAGTTAATAACAAAGAAAGATTTAACAAATATGGAAAACGGGGTATATATGAACTTAATTGTGATGACTGTGACGCTGTCTATGTGAGGCAAATGGGCCGGAGCCTACAACGAAGATTAAAAGAACACAGGCTCTCTATTTTACATAAACAAAAATTAACAGGCTTTGCTAGACACAGCAGAGACAATAATCACCTTTTTAATAACGAGATTATTTAGAAATTCTTAGCATAAAAAAAAGCCATTAAAAATAATATAAAAATAACAAACACCCAAATAGGATTTGGATATACCCCCATATTAGACGCCGTGTTAAGATAGACTACCTGTAATGAACTTAATTTTATTACCTTTTAATTTAAATTTCGTACCAATTAACCATCCAAATGAAATATCCTTTAGAACTTAAGTTTAGTCTTATTGTAAACCTCTTCGAAAATGGTCGCGAGACCAAACGAAGTGTCAGAGTAATCTGAATAAATTCAGTGAAACAGTTATTTTATTAAATATTAAAGTATAAACGATATTTCACCTAGAACCGACCGCAAACTCCATAAATTATATATATATATATATATATATATATATATATATATATATATATATATATATACATATATATATATATATATATATATATATATATATATATATATATATATTTTATATATATATATATATATATATATATATATATATATATATATATATATATATATATGTATATATATATATATATATATATATATATATATATATATATATATATATATATACACATATATATATATATATATATATATATATATATATATATATATATATATATATATATATATATATATACATATTCTTGCACTTTTACTTGCATTTTTAGCTTCATTTTAGAGCTTGATATAAATCAGTACCGTAACGCTATTCAAAATTTACTCACCGCTAGTTCTTTTACACCTTTCTTCTAAAGCGAACCGAAAGTGGTATATGGGTACCAAGTAGTTTGAAGAAACCGGTATTTTGAAAGTTATTTTGCCAATCGACAAAATGACGGACCAGCAGATGGAAATTAGGAGACCTTTGTTATCGTCTATGGACCACAGATCATGATAGAACTCAAAAATTTCACAGGGTGATTATTTATGGATAAAGCACTTACAAAAACATAGAAAACTAGACACAATATCACCGATACTCAATAGTTTTGTCCAAACTATTCCAATATTCAAGACTAAAACAATAAACACATTAGGAGAAAAAAGAGAGACAAGAAACCGCGTCTGTGGCCAGCACAAAAACCAGAAATTTATCTTTAACATTTTTAATAAACAACATTAATAATTGTTCATCAGGTCTACAACCTGCAGAGGAAACAGCTTCACAATAGAGTAGAAAATCTGGTTTCATTGAAAAATGTCTGCCTATTATTATGCTCCTCGATAATTGCCAACAACTATTTATTAATGTTTTATAACTGGTTATGGAAAAACAAAAGCGACGCAGCATGGTCTTTAAATTATTTACGGATCGCAATCTATTAGTAAAATGACATCAAATAAAAACCAACAGTTTATAATTGATTTTGTTTCCTGTTATACCACATCTAAGCGTGAGAACGCTTTGTTCATCACAATTTTACTATGTATTTTTAATAGGAATATCAGATAAAAACATAAATACACATAGATGTTTAATTTGATGCCGTACGAAAATATTCCCGGACATTGAATGGAAACTTACTGTTTCTCTTTCATATTTGGAGAAGCTGCATTAAAATAGCAAGTTTTTCATTTAAACAAATACAAATATCATCAACAGGAGGTTCTTTAACATATGTCATACATCGTTGCGCTTGATATGTCCAAGGCATTCAACCCTACTTGTCATAACAGAGTGATTACTAAACTTCGTTCTTATGGTATGTACAAAGCGTTTGGTTTATGGCTTTTTAGGTACCTCGATTATGATTTTTTTTGTAGAAGATTAATGATGTAATTTTTGCCGATACCTTCTCACCTACTGCCTCTTGGTTACCTGTTCCTTCTTTTATATTGAACTTTAATGAAAGCCTATTTTTTGGGTTTAACTCAGGCATCAACAGAACCTACCTCAGCTTCACGACTCCATTCAGTACCTCTCAGCCTACAGGCGAACTGATACACTTGGGATGATAGAGAGAAAAAATAATAGCGCTGCCGTTATGTATTCAGTAATGTTAGAGTGTCATTCTTATAAAACTACAGTACAAATTCCATAATTATTAAAATTATTCTAACTTAACTTAATCTTAAACTAACCATTTCTGACACTTTAATATGGTAAGATATACTATACTGTACTAAATATGCTTATTTCGGCTTCTCGGAAGTTTCTAACCATTCTTTCCTCCCACTCTCAGTTGTGATCCCAAACCCTCGCTTTTACTCTCTCCAACAAGAGCATGCCATCATATATTTGACTTTTTCCCATATATCCATGTGGCGAAACCTTAACAGATACTATTAGGCATTGCTATATAAACCATCAGAAACAGGATTTCATTGAACATCAGTAGTACCCTTCGATACCCGCTTCCCGAGACACGTATATGTAGATTCCCACTTCTAGCTATGCCTCACTCATTTCATGTTCTTTTCAATAGCATCTGAACTTCTGTGTATAAGCAGCACATTATTACGCTTGGTTATTGAAGGCCCTTATTCCGTTTGGCATTTCTGTGAGTTTTCTGAATATACATGGTTGATAAATCAGCCACAATAACATAATAGGAATCAATCCCACTAGCAATAAATTTCGCAAATTAAATATGAATAAAAAGATGCAAAAGTAATAGTTACTAATAATGAACAACGATTTAAATAAAAAAAAATAATTTAAGAAACTATTAGGTGTTCCTAAACTAAATAGGAATTCACACGCCGAATACCATAGTTGATATGGATCGGAAGCTTTCACGATCTTGGTTAGGCGAGGCAAAAAGCGATTCTTTAGTTTTGACTGTATTCATTTAGAAAATTTTACGACATTTTTGCCTATAATTGTACAGGGGCAAGACGCCATGTGCAATCAGAGACAAAACGTCGGTCATAATTGACCAGATAAGTCAACAATTCAATAATTGGTGAAAAAATTTAAAAAAAAAAACTGATTCTGTTCACAATATACCAAAGCCAGGAAGACTAAGACGTGCTAATTCGCTTGAAAACATTGCTGCTGTTCATGAAAATGTTTCTATTCGACATCGACTCCACGTCGTCCCAAAACATTAGGTATTTTTGGTAGTATGTGGTGAATTATAGATAAAGATTTGCTTTTTGCAATTATAAAAAACTCACTTGACAAAAGGATTGTAAAAAATTAGATGGTTTTATGAAAAATCAAATATTCTCGTTTTCCTGAAAAATTATCTATAGCGACGAAGCAGATTTCGAATTGGAAAAACACGCCAATAAATAAAAATCCAAGGATAATTCAAAAAAAATTAAACGTTTAGTAAGGATTTTGATTTTGAGGAATAACTGGTTCTTATTTTTTCGATAATACTGGCAATGCTGTTACAACTGATGCTGCACGTTACTCAAGGATGTTAAATCAATTTTCCTTACGAAAAATTAATGGAATCGAAATAATAATATCCATTTTTAACAGAATATTGCAATAGCATACACAATACGCGATAGTATTGCTCTATTAGGTTCTGTTTTAATAGATATGTACACGTAATTTTGAGAAACGTTTGTACCAATCGGCCACAGAAATCATGTAATTTGACACCATTAAACGTTTTTCTTCGGGACTATCTTCAAACTAAAGTTTATGTCAACAAATCAAAAACATTTGATGAATTAAAAAACAACATCCGAGCTTAAATTGCTGAAATAAACCCTACAATGTCATTGAAAATTACGATCTGGAATGCTTGTAAACCTGGTCATTGTGATTATTTGAACGATATTGAATTTCATATAATTGTCGGCGATCATACCACCAAATAAAAAAAAACTTCGAAAGGTTTGAAGTATTTTGTGTTTTATTAAAAAAAAAACTGGGCAAGTGCAAGTCAGATTTGCACAATTAGTGTCCCGTTCGATGGTTACTTTTAAAGTAACATAAAAGCTGTACTAAGACTAAGTTAATTAGGTTGACAGTATGTATTTTCACGTTTTCTTAGGCAATAATGTATAATAGTTACAGCTTCTTAGCTACCTAAGAGCCAACAAATGAAATCTAGCTCAATATAGAACCTAGTAGTAAAAGTTTAAAAACAAATATTTGCTATGTAAATATTTGTTTAACTATTAACAAATAAAATAAAATTATTTTGTCTCTATACCTTACTGAGGAGTATATAAGTATATTACTGATTGGACCGAATACGTATTGATATTTCCTAGCTCTAAGTCCCCGTTAAATTGACAACTTTTGGCCATCTTCTCACGTAACATGTTTTTTTTTTTTATACCAGATGAATTATCAAAGGTAGTGCACTCGTGATAATTCTTGCTCAATCTGCACTTTATGAACAATATTCCAGAATTTTTTCAAAATTTTGTGCCAAATTTCAACTTTCTTTATCAAATATTCTCGGAGAAAATCGATATATATATATATATATATATATATATTATATATATATATATATATATATACATATATATACATATATATATATATATATATATATATATATATATATAATATATATATATATATATATATATATATATATACATATATATATATATATATATATGTATATATAATATATATAAATATATATATATATATATATATATATATATATATATATATATATATATATATATATTGTAACATTTTTTCCTAGATTTTAAGAGCATGAAATGTTACTGATTTTTGGCTTTATAATGTACTTCTTTTCATTTTTGTATCGAGCAGTGTATTTAGCAGAAATTTCTAGCCGCTCGTGGTACAGTGTGCAGTGCGGTTTCCGACCAAAAATTCGTGGTACGTCGCGATAGATCGGATATTTGTTTCCGATGTTTGTTTCCCGGAAGCCTGCCATTTTAGAGACGTAGTTCTCACGGATTATTTAAGGGTCCGGAGAACGCAGATCGAGGCTTTTTTTCCATCCAGCCGCAGTCGAGGCTTTTCCCATCAAGCCGCTGCCGAGGCTTTTTTTTCCCATGAAGCCGCCGCCGAGGTGCTTTCCAACATGTAGCGGCAGAAGGCTGTTCAGCAACCAGTAGCCGTAGTTGGTTTTTTTTCCGATCAAGCCGCAGCCAGGGTTTGTCCATTCCAGCCGCAGTAGAGGCTTCTTCAATTTTATCGAGAGCCAAGTCGAGTACGAGTTTTTTTAAAGTGAAGCCGTAGTGGGCTTTGTTTTTTTAACATGAAGTAGCCGTTGTAGGCTCTTCTCGTCATGAAGCAGTAACCGATAAACTAGTGATGGAATGTGAGAAAGCGGTTTTAAGTGTTCAATTTAAGGCCTAGAAGCCCGTAGGAAAACCGTAAGTCACTAAAATATACATCAGTAGACCTATTTCCCGCATATAAGTGATTTAGCATCGAATTGAACTGATAAATCGTGAAGTGAACGTCACGAAGTTTCAATATCGGGGTGTAGCAAAATTTTAAAAAGTAAAATGTCTAATTTCAGAACTCTATTTAGTAATAACTACCTTTAAGGCTAGAGTTTTTGTAATTACTAAACTGCAAGAGTTAGAACTTTTTTAATTTAAATCATTAATAAACCTTTTTTTTTGTTGATTAAAGCTAGTGTCTCACTGAATACCTATCTTACTTTTCAGGATAAAAGGGGTACCAGAAAAATTCTTTTTATTAACAACTGCATAACACTTCAGTATTTTTTCATTTTTTTAGCTGAAAGTAGATCCTTTCTATTTTAAAATGAATGGTGCCCAAAATTTAGTACAACCGAAATTTTTAACAACGATAGAAACTAATTCAAAAAGACGTACAACAATTATCTCTTACCCATATAACTCTACCAAGAAAAACTGAGCTAGTGTATGTTTAATTTCTTTAGTTCTTTTAAAATCAGTATTCACTCAATCCATTCTCAGAAATTAAAACGGGCAGTAAAAGGTGCGCCTCCAAGTACGGGCGAGTTGCAGGCTACAATATATATATATATAATATATATATATATATATATATATATATATATATATATATATATATATATATATATATATACATATATAATATATATATATATATATATATATATATATATATATATATATATATACATATATATATATATATATATATATATTATATATATATATATATATATAATATATATATACAGGATGTCCCAGTATTCCCTGTACATTGTCCACCGTGGATTTCTGGGATGAAAATATGAACATTTAACCCAACTTACTTTAGTCCAAAAATTTGAGATACCAGGTGTTAAAGTTATACTTTTATTTTAGATTTTCTTCAGTAGCTTTCTTAATAATTGTGTTATTTGTATAAAATTCGGTGCTAAGGGGTTCTCTGAGATGAGAAATCGAAATCAGCTCACAGTTTTGTTGTATATTGTAGGGGGCGCCACTTATTGCGCTGTATATACTTTTAAATTGTCATAACTTGTTATACCACTCTGTATGATATGTTTTTTAATTAAATATTCGTATTTTCCTCCCTTTTCTATCTAAAAAAGCTCACTTGGTAATGTTGATTCGAGCAACAGTTTCTGTGACAATGGGATGTTTGTTTCCATTTTTTAATTTCATCTACACTTCATCCATGCTTAGGACAGGTCCAAAAGAATAGTCTTTGAAATTTGGAGCATGCTTAAAGGCAAACAGGCTAACAACAATAATAAGTTTAAAGAGCAACGGGTCAACAACAGTAAGAATGTAAAAACCAACTGGCTAAGGGCATAAAAGATTACCCGCTAATTGATAAATTTGTAATCAATAAATAAAAACATTCCACTATCTCACACACTGTTGCTCGGAGCAACATTTACCAAGAAAGCTTTTTAGACAGGAGAAGGTGGAAAGTACGAATATTTAATTAAAAATATCATACAAAGGGGTATAAAAAAGTTATGACAATTTAATAGTATACACAGTGCAATAAGTGGCGCGTCCCCCCCCGAAAATTTACAACAAAAGTGTGAGCTGATTTCGATTTCTCATCTCAGAAATCCCCTTAGCACTGAATTTTGTACAAATAGTACAATTATTAAGAAAGCTACTTAAGAAAAACTAAAATAAAAGTATAACTTTTGACACCCTGTATCTCAAAAATTATGAATTTTTAGACTAAGGTAACTTGGGGTTAAATGGTCATATTTTCATTTCAGAAATCCAAAGTAACCCTATGTACACGGAATACTGGGACACCCTGTATATATATATATATATATATATATATATATATATATATATATATATATATATGTATATATATATATATATATATATATATATATATATATATATATAATATATATATGATGTTTTGGGAAAATTTGAACTTGGTTCACTTAAATTCAAATTATTTTGGTGTAGCTTTTTAGAATTTTTCTAGGAATAAATATTAAATTTTTATAGCGTAATTTCTACAAAGATTACAGTTGTGATACAGCTAATTTATTATAATTGTTAATAAAAACATAAGCTTCTAATATTCTGGTTTGACAAGTTTTTGTTAATTTGAAGAGGAAGTTATTTCATAGTTAAGATTTACATAGTACGTTTTCCCAGACAAGAAATTATAAATTATAATATATATTGAAATAATAACCAAAGACGAACCTAAAAAAGTAGTCCGAAGCACCAACAAACAGATACATTAATATATGTTGCTTAATATGCTAGTGAGATTATTTATTAAACCTTTTGCAATATTTTTTTAAAATGTAATTAAGAAACACAGTTTCAGTATTAAATTATTGATGCTGAATTAATAATGATTGAATAAGAAATAAGACAAGCTTAAAGGACTTAATTATAGTAGTAAATTCAAATAGAGAAGTTGAAGAAGAAAAGCACGGCTATCACATTGAGTCCAAGTATTCAAGTCTGTGCCATATAAGGGTCTGCAAAAACCCTACTTAAAGGAACTTATAAAAACAAGCTTAAAGTAAACTGAGAGCTGGTAAAATCAAAGAATAATTAACTAAGTTGGGAATGTGGAATCTTTGGCACAATGATACTACTCAGTATATATCACCACTACACCAAACACTTTATTTTTGCACTCGACGCGCGTTGTTTCGCTAACCATGTTAGCTTCATCAGGAGCGATGATTGAGTCAATCATCGCTCCTGATGAAGCTAACATGGTTAGCGAGTCAATCATCGCTCCTGATGAAGCTAACATGGTTAGCGAAACGCGCGTCGAGTGCAAAAATAAAGTGTTTGGTGTAGTGGTGATATATGTTATACTGAGTAGTAAAGAATAATTAAAAAAAATATAGGAGCGATATAAGTTTTAAACAAAATTAGTAGGTTAATCAGTTATAGTGGATTTGAAAGAAATTTAAAGGAAGCATTAAAAGTTCAACAAAGAATAGATGAGACTTGTGTATAATGCCCTATTCCACAATATGAAAAGATGAAAGAAATTTTCAAATGGAAGATATATTTAACCGGTCTTACTGGAAATGAAGCTTTTCAGAAAAAACTAGAGGTTGTAGAAAATTTATGGACTAAAATATATGATTCGATTGAGCACTGAGACAGTAAAACACAGAATGCAAAAACCATATAAAGAACAAAATTTTGATTTTTTTAGCCAATTTGTTGGCGGTTGTACAGTACAATGACTTTTCAATCTAACTTAACTAGAGCTATTTCATATATCAAAAGTAGTTTTTATGAGTCCAGAACACGCCCTCTCTAGAGAAGTTCATATATAAATCGATTTTGAATATTGAGGTATGGAGTATGTTTAAGAGCAAAACCCCCAACAAGGGAGCAATGTTCCATCGGTGGTCTAATTTGAGGTTTGCATAGTGTTAAAGCAGTTGTAGATTTACAGCTTTTTAGTAAGAACTAATTCCTAGCTTATAAAAAGTTTCTTTGGTGTGTATGTAATCTGACGTGTGTGCAAATTAACGCCTAGTTGAGTGGCCATGCTACTAACAGGGAGCGCGCTGACATAACTAGAGCGAGAGATTATTTAAAATTAATCAGTTACAGCGTCTTATTTTAGGGAAATAAACAATATCGACTTAAGTCGATTGTTTATGGTTTCCAACTGATTTTGTAACATTAACTTTATTAGAAAAAAAAAAAACCGATCAAGTACAAGTTGGACTTGAGTAGTGTTCCGTACGTCGATTGCTTTTAGAATAAAACTTCTTATTACGGAGGTATAAAATGATCAGTGACTTCACAAAACACACCCAAAATGAATTTTCAACCAAGTTTTTTTCCGATCTTTACTGAAAAACTGATAATCTTGAAATTTCTGTTTTTTTTATACACCAGATAAATTGTTAAAGGTAAGGCACTCGTGATAATTTTCGTTTAATCTACACCCTGTGGAGAATATTCCAGATTTTTTTCAAAATTTTTTGAATAGTACTTTTCTAGATAAGGAGGGGTACAGCGATTTTTTAAAAATAGTACGAAGAAAAGTGTGCGCAAGTATTACACTGTATATATTTTTGAACTCGTGTTTTGACAAGCTTTCATTTGACATCCCACTAGATGATCTGGTAAAAAAAAAAAATTTGCACTTCCGATTTAACCCCCCAAAACTAAACCCTTAAGTCAAAATTTAACATTCACAACTACGCGGCTCTGATGAGGTCATCAATTAACATTAGTACCCAATTTCAAATTTCTGTGTCAAATAGTTTCGGAGAAAATCGGGTGTGACAGACAGATAGACGGACAGAGGGCAGTCGAGCAGACGGGCAGGCAGACAGACGGACAGACAGACAGACGAACAGGCAAAGTGATCTTATAAGTGTTCTCTACAGAACACTAAAACCGGTACCTAGGGTTTTCTTGCCTTAAATCTTACTTGATTACTATCACAAGACAGATTTTTTTCTAACTTTTTGAGAAAGCATACAACTTCTTCCTATTTGTCGGTATTTGGATGAGTAGCTGGAGTTTGAACATTCATGCCATAGGACCAAAGAGCGTTGCCCATTGGATTTCTACATTTGAGCCAAATCTCTTTCCCTGGTGCCACTTTTTCAAATTTGAAAAGAGGTAATAATCGGTGGGTGGTTAATACGAAGGATAAGGGAGCAATTTATAGCCTAGTTGGTCCAATTTCACCATCGATTTTCTAGAGTGATGAGCGAGTGCGTTAATTATACCATTCAATGGCTGTATTTTCCCCCAACAAAAAGCATTTTTTAATCAACATACGAAATCTTTTTGTCCATCGTTTTCCAAAAATCAAAACTAGCATCACCCAAACAGCTGTAATTTTACACGACTTGACACTAACTGAAAATTATCTGTTTTTTTTTTGTTTATGCTGCCATCTCTTGAAAAATCTCGGGACCTTTCGCTCCGTGTTAGTGCATATATATGATTTTCATGCGGAAACGCCTTAAAAAAATCACATATCCTTTTAGAAACGCAATAATTTAAAACATCAAAGAAAAAATTTCATTTAAGCTAATATGGATAATTTAATAAATAAATCATAATTTCAAATACCATAAATGGACATACAATGTATTTCTAGTGTATGTAGGTAGCTTCGTAGAATCCAAATACCAATACCGAATATACCTACATTTCTAGCAGAACCTCTTATTATGCTACAATATTCTATGAGCCGGCACGTTCATAATCTGCCATTCAATAAATGCACTAAAACTAAATTCCTCCATCTTGACAAGATAAATAACCTTCCAGTTGCCAAGGAACTGTAATATTTTAGCATTAATATTTATATGTACGGGACAAGAAGCAAGCTACTAGGTTGAAAGCCTTTGGAAATGTATCAAAGAATAGGCCATTATTTATTATATACTTGTTTCAAATAAATAACAACCTTAGAAATCTATAATTTAGCATAATATTACATGGTGCTGGTTATAAGGTGTATGTATTTTATAACAACAGAAATTACAAAGTGTCTAGCCCTTTTATCAATTAGGATGACAAATGATCTATACAAGGCACCTTTAAGGTTGGGCCATAATTTTGATCTGATTATAATAATATTCACTACCTTCAATTCATAACTTTTTTAAGTAAAACCAATTCTAGAAATATTTTTACACATTCTTTTGGCTAACTGTCTGTTGAGTTTTCTAGTGAGGTTTTCTGTATCATTTTGACTCTTCTTCTCTCGAAAAATTGCCCTTTTAACCGCAAGTCTTGGTTTAATTGGATACAAAGAAACTGTTAATTCCAAATATCTTGCCAACGTAAAAATCCTTAAATCATAGATCGTAATATCTGTTTTATTGCTCAAAACATATACAAACAAATAATGAACAAAACTAAGGAGATATACAATCAAAGAATTAAAAACCAAACTTTTTACTTGTCCCAATAATTCAAGATACATTTTGGTCGGTTGAGATAGAGAGTGGAAATTTTATTCAATCTATTATATCGCTATATTTTTTGTAACAACATCTGTTGAAAAAGCCAACTTGTTAGCTGAAGTCTTCGTTCCTCATTCTCCTGTCAATTTTCGGGGAAAAATATCATCTACCGTTCCTAATGTACAATCTAAAGCACTCATAAATGTGTTCAGACAACTTATCATAAAATGTATCTAAATAAATCTAAATACCGAAAAATTAGACAAAAGGCAAGTATAACGAGAATATACAATCATGATCATCATCATCATCATTAGCTTATTCCAACCATAGTCGGATGTAAGCCTCCCCAAGTTGTCTCCAATTAACTTTGTTGTTTGCTTTTTGCATCCAATCGTGTCCTGCCAATCTTTTTATATCGTCTGTCTATCTTCTTTGTAGTCTACCTCTGCATCTTTTGTGTTCTCTAGGCATCCATTCAATTATACGGCGTGTTCATCTGTTATCATTCATCCTTGTGACATGCCCCGCCCAATTCCACCTTAATGTACATATTCGTTGTATTGCATCTGTCACTTTTGATCTTCTTCGTATCTCGATGTTAGGAATATAATCTTGGCGTCTAATATTTATCATTCTCCTCTCTATTGCTCTTTGGGTTACCTGGAGTTTATTTATTATACTTTTATTTAAAGCCCAAGTTTCAGTGCCATGTGTTCATACCGGCAGTACATATTGATCGAATACTCTAACTTTTATTGTATTTGGGATGTCTAATTTAAATGTAAATTGTAACCTTTCGACCGCACACCAAGCTAACGAGACTCTTCTATCCAAGTCTGCCTTTAAATTATTTTTTGATATTTCGATTTTTTGTCCTAAATATATGAATGTTTCCTTTCTTTCACTTTCTATTAATAATTCCTGGCTGTTATCTTCACTCTCGTTGTTCAAGTATTTGGTTTTGGTGAAGTTTATTTTTAAATCTATTTCTCTAGACTTGTTATTTAATTTCATCAGCATCTATAAGATATATAAAATGCAACGTCTCTCTGTCTGTCTATCTGTCTGTCTGTCTGTCTGTCCGTTAGTGCGCTTATCACTGGAGAACCACTTATCCGATTTACGTACTTTTTCTTTTAAAACATACATATGTTCTCTGGCCAGGCTATAGGCTATATTTTATTACGATAGGTAGCATGAGGAATGAGCAGTGACGTAAAATAGTGAATGAAGTCGGAAAAAAGTTTGCCGCTACCCCGTTCCCTTGCAATACACTGCCTAAACCATTAAATATGGAACAATATTATGTGGCAAAGAATATCTATAATCTATATTCTATCTATAATATATATAAAATGCAACATCTCTCTGTCTGTCTGTCTGTCTGTCCGTTAGTGCGCTTATCACTGGAGAGTACCACTTATCCGACTTACGTACTTTTTCTTTTAAAAACATACATATGTTCTCTGGCCAGGTTATAGGCTATATTTTATTACGATAGGTAGCATGAGGAATGAGCAGTGACGTAAAATAGTGAATGAAGTCGGAAAAAAGTTTGCCGCTACCCCGTTCCCTTGCAATACACAGCCTAAACCATTAAATATGGAACAATATTATGTGGCAAAGAATATCTATAATCTATGTTCTATCTATAATATATATAAAATGCAACGTATCTCTGTCTGTCTGTCTGTCCGTTAGTGCGTTTATCACGCGAGAAGCACTTATCCGATTTACGTGCTTTTTTTTAAACATACGTATGTTCTCTGGCCAGGTTATAGGATATATTTTATTACGTTAGGTGACATAAGGAATAAGCAGTGACGATAATAGTAAATCAAGTCGGAGAAAAGTTTGCCGCTAGCGCGTTCTCTTGCAATACACTGCCTAAAGCATTAAATATGGAACAATATCATGTAGCAAAGAATATAATATATATATAAAATGGAACGTCTCTCTGCCTGTCCGTTAGTGCGCTTATCACTTGAGAACCACTTATCCGATTTACGTGTTTTTATAAATTTATGTTTAAATGTTCTATATAATTCGATATAAGCCTGGATAATGGGAGATAAGGTGAGATAATGGGAGATAAGGAGAAATAATCGGAGATAAGTCGAGATAAGCCTCGATAATAGGAGATAAGTTGAGATAATGGGAGATAAGTATAAATAATGGGAAATAAGGAGAACTAATGGGAGATAAGCAGAGATAAGTCTAGATAATGGGAGTTATGGTGAGATAATGGCAGATAAGGAGAAATAATGGGAGATAAGGAGAAATATTGCGAGATAAAGTGAGATAATGGGAGATAAGGAAAAATAATGGGAGATAAGGAGAAATAATGGGAGATGAGCAGAGATAAGCCTAGAGAATGGAAATTATATAGAGATAACGGGAGATAAGAAGATATATTGAGAGATAAGGGGAAATAATGCGAGATATTTTATTACGTTGGGTAACATAAGGAATAAGCAGTGACGATAGTAGTGAATCAAGTCTACGCGAGCGGAGCCGCGGGCTCTGCTAGTTTCTTATAATTCTTTTTTGTGTTGGCGATCAGAGTGACATCATCTACGAACCTTAAGTGATTTAATCGTTCACTGTCCATTAGTATTCCTTTATTTTTCCATTTTAACGATTTGAACATGTCTTCTAGAGTCAACGTGAACAGCTTTGGGGATATCGAGTAGCCCTTTATTCGTTTTTTCTTCAAGCATTTTTTGAGATGTTGCATTTTTACATATGTATTCAAGAAGAGTTGTGTATCTTTCGTCGACACTGCTGTTACTTAAGGCGTTAAGGACTGCCCATAACTCTACTGAATCAAATGATTTTTCGTAGTCAACCACTGCTATCTAGAAGGTGACCTTATATTCATTTGCTTTTTCCAGTAGTAATCTAATTGCTTGAAGATGGTCCAAAGTGCTGTATCCTCGTCTAAATCCGGCTTGTTCACGTGGTTGATAGCTGTCTAATTTATTGGTTAATCTATATGTTATGATACTATTGAGGATTGGGTATAGTACCGATAACAGGCTGATGGCTATGTAATTCTTCAATTTGAATTTGTTCCCCTTTTTGAAAATCACGGCGTTTATCCAAGGTGATTGTATTTTACTTTCTATTAGGCACCTGTTAAATAGAACTTGAAGAGATTGTATTATCGATGCCCGTCCATACTTTATCATTTCATCGTCCCCTGGTTCTTTGTTGTTGTGTATATATTGTAGGGCGTTCATTATTTCATCCGTTGTTACATCACTCTATTTCCTTTTTCTTTCCCAGACGGTGACGATACTTTCGTGTCATACAGTGTTTGATAATATTTCTCTGTAGTGTCCTTTATCTCTCTGATTTGCGCAATCTCTTGATTATCGTTATTTATAAGTTTTATTATTTGATGTCTCCCTTCATTCATTTGTTTGTTTAGATGTGTAAAACTTTTTCCTTCTTTTACAGTTTCTTCTATTTTTGAGTTTCTGTACTGTCTGACGGCTTCTCTGATTTTTTTCTTTATTTTTCTGTCTATTTCTGCCAATTCTAATCTGCCATTTGTAGAATCATTTCTTAATAGTTTTCTCTGTTTCATAAGATTTTATGTCGCTTTACTTAATTTCTGTGTTTTCTCTTTTTTTGCTATTTGTTTTGTAGTCATGAGTAGGCTGTTGGTTATTTATGCGGATTATACAATACTTTTGTGAAAATAAAGAACAGCCCCTAGGTTTAAATACATTTCCAAAGTATATGAGCATTTCCGTAAATTATTGGTGTATTAGCGGTTCAAAAATGAGAATTTTTTTTGAAAGTGACACACATAAAATAATTATTTACGGCTTACAGCCAATGTATATATTCATTAGCTGTAAGATTAATATCTTTAAATTTACCATTTTTAATTTACGGCCATTTCTGACCAAAAAGTAGCTAAAATCTGATCATAACTTGAAAGCGATATCCTAATATTAACAAGATATATAATAACCGGTCAAGTGCAAGTTGAACTTGCGCAATTAATGTTCCATACGTTGATTGCTTTTAAAACAAAAAATTTTGTTACGGTGGTATAAAATGATCAGTGACTTCACAAAACACACCCCAAATGAGTTTTCAACAAAGTTTGTTTCCAATCTTCACTGAAATCTGATGACCTTGAAATTTTTGTTTTTTTTAAATACCAGATAAATTATTAAAGGTAATGCACTCATGATAATTTTCGGTCGATCTACATCCCGTGGAGAATATTCCAGAATTTTTTCAAAATTTTTTAATAAGTACTTTTCGAGTTAAGACGGGGGACAGCGAATTTCGGGATTTTTTAAAATAATACAAAGAAAATTGCGCGCATTATATATATTTTTTACTCGTGTTTTCACAAGCTTTCATTTGACACCACACTCGATGACCTAGTAATTTTTTTTTTTTCACTTACGATTTCACCCTCCAAAACTAACCCCTTAAGTCAAAATTTTACTATCAAAACTACATGGCTCTGATGAGGCCATCAATTCCTATATTATTGCCAAATTTCAACTTTCTATGTCAAATAGTTCCGGAGAAAATCGGGTGTGACAGACAGACACCGAAGTGATCTTATACTACTAAAAAATTTAACCATTTTTTCTGCAAAAATATGGATATTGAACTGCAAAAAAAGGACCTTAAAAAAGTCGTGTTAAGCTGTGAATAATTGTTTCTAGAGGTCCAAGGAACGATTTAAATCGAGGCTAATAGGTGTCACTTTCAAGAAAATATTCTCTCTTTTTTGAACCGCTAACACACCAACAATTTACGGAAACGCTCATATAACACATCTTAACTGACACAACGTTAAAATAATGATAATACAAAGTAGTGAAATATATCAGAAACTGGGATCAAAAAATATAAAACAAAAAGTTTGTTCATATGATTCTAAATGTGGTATTATTACTATTACAAATAAATTAAAAACTGATTATGAAAAATGCTTAACCTGTCTCTCAATCTGTTAAACTGATCTACTAAAATTGGTTTTTATCTTTTTACGCATATCATAATAATTCCTTCGCCTTTATCATTTAAAGTTACAATCTTATGTGTAATTTTCTTCCTTCACTGTTAAGTTTTTTTTCATCTTTTAACCTATCTTATAAACTGCCCTATAAAAATCTGAGCTATTTGGTAACTATCTTAATCTTCCAAACCTGCCAAACCATTAAGGGAAACCTTTATTAAAAAATCAGTAACTGGCATGATGTTGAGTGGTAAAAACGGTGCCGGATTACTTAACTTTTATTATGTGGTACCAAAGAAATATTCATACTTAGAAGCGACGCTTCCATTTACTCCCATCGTGACAATTTAAGTGCCTGTTTAAAGCCCACAATAACAGATAGCGTCACAGTCAGTTTTAAGTTAGTTAACCTCTAGCTACCAAACCAAAAGCTCAACACAATCTATGAAGCGCAACTTAAACTATTAATTTTCAGGACATTTGTAATTAAAATTACGCTCTAACCAAGTTTCTTTAACTATGTACTAATTATCTTTGCTTAAAAAAATTATTGACTAGAACTAGATGGGGTCACATGAAAACGAGGCGCTGTTTTTGAGCAGTTTTAAGAATCAAGGTATATTTCAATCTACGGTTGTACCAAATTTTGAACAATTTCCTTTGTGGTGTTATATACACGCATCTCGCATATTTAAATTTATATGATACTGATGATGGTGTTTCATTTCTCGTATTGCTCAGGGATTTTTGTTAGTCCAAAGGTGAATATTTCTTCTATTAACAACTTCGACTGTTCAGAAAACTAACTTATCCGTTTAAAACAACTTTATTGAACAGTTGCGCATCTTACTCGATACGTAGTATTATCTTCCCTGACTTTGAAACGTAATTTATTATTTTCTTGGTTTAAGGTAAATCTTTATATAGGTGATAACCATGCTCTTGTAAAGTACTTTAAATCCTGCAATACATTTTTCTAAGCTCTTCAACCGCATGTGTTATAAAATCGTCTGAATTTTCGAAAATCAAGAAACTAGTTAATATTGGTTTTCGTTTAGTTTTTCATAATAGTAAGATACCTGAAAAATTCAAAAGCATTCCTAATTCTCCATTTTTGTTATTTTCTTCTCTTTGTGTAATATGTTTCTTTGTTTCAGTTAAGATGTGGTTAAATATTCTTGAAAATATATTTAAGCTAGGGATTTTTCTTTGCCTAGTATAATGCTTTGTATATTTATGTTATGTATACCCTTTGTTAATAAATTATTCTTATATATTTTTTACCCTCCGAAAAGCATTTTTATACTAACACTTGGTGTGAACTTACTACTGTCAAAATTCTTAACATAAACAATTTACGTTATTTTCAAACGTGCGTAGCCAACTTCGCCAAAGTTAGAACAAGAGTTTTTTCAAACGAAAAGCACCATTAATTAAGGGTGTCATCGAAACTGAAGAGTAATATACAGGGTATTTTATGTAAAAAGTAGAAAGTTTGGGTGGTATGTCAAGAACATGATGCGAGTTTGTTTCTATTTTAACCCGGTAAAAAATCTTTAGAAATGCTGCAAGTCCTGTATTTTACATTTTTGTCAGATTTCAAATAAGCGAGTAAGAAGTGTGGTCCATCTATAACACAGGGGAACAGCTGTTTTTTGGTTGTCGAGGTTTTTTGAGCTGATTCTATATCAATTTGATGTCCTGAATTCAAATAACGTATTCATTTGTACCTAGGAGCTCAAATTTTTAAGATATACAATTTTAGAGAAATATAAGTTACATTATTGTAACTCAAATCCGTAAGTGTAGTAAACAAAAGTAGATACGAAATTTTTATTTTAGTTATACAAAATACAATATTATGTCGTACTTACAAACAAAAAAAAAACATTGAAGAAATGAAATAGTCACTCAACACTTGGAAAGCTTCTTTTCCGCGACATTCTTGAATGTTTTTTTAAATAGCCCCTTTTTAAACTCCAGCAGTAATCTGCCATCATGTGCATGTCCCATCTTCCTTGGTAGCGGCCCTCCATAACTTTAATATCTTGGTGAAATCTTTCACCTTGTTCCTCACTCATGTCTCCTAAATTTTCTGGAAAACGGTCTAAGTGGCTGTGTAAATAGTGTATTTTAATACTCATATTGCACCCTAAGGATTTGAAACTATTAAGCATCTTGTTAACCATTTCAACATAGTTTTGAGCTTTATGTTTGCCTAGAGAATTTTCTACAACTGCAACAAATGATGTCCAAGCTTCTCTTTCAACTCGATTCATTGAATTTATGAAGGCAGGATCCTTAATTAATTGTCTTATTTGTGGGCCGTCAAATATCCCTGCTTTGAGTTTTTCTGTGCTCAACTGATGCATTTTTACCCCTATATATGCAAAACAAGACCCATTCTTATCAAGAGCCTTTACAAATTGCTTCATTAAGCCCAACTTTATATGTAACGGAGGAAGTATGATTTTTTCTCTTTCAACCAAAGCGTCGTTAATGACATTCTTTTCCCCAACGTCCATGTTTTCTCTCTGAAGCCAATCTTTTCTAGCCCAGTGGTGTGTTTTGTCCCTACTATCCCAGAGGCACAAGAAACACGGATATTTCGTGTAACCACTTTGCTGCCCAAGAAGAAAGTTTACCATTTTTAAGTCTACACAAATCATCCATTGATGTTCGTAATACTTTATCTTCTGCAAGACCAAAGCTATGGTATTATATTCTTCTTTCAGTTTCGTTGAGTGAGCTAGTGGTATTGAACCATATTTATTCCCATTATGTAGAAGGACACATTTTAAACTTCGCTTTGAACTGTCAATAAATAGGCGCCAATCATCTGGAATATATTCAGAAAGTCCCATTTCTTTCATGAGTCCCCTAATTTCGTGCCAAAATACAAGATTGTCTTCTTGAGAAAAGAATGGTAGCAGATCTTTTTCTCTTGTACGGTAAAAGGTAATTTTGGTTCCTTGTTCCCGTAAATTTTTGTCCTTCAACCTAGAAGCCAGTACTTCAGAAGCTTTTTTCGATAAATTGAGATCCCTGGTGAGATCATTTAATTCATTTTGATTGAAGCGTAGAGGAACTGATGACGTCCCCTCATAGTCACTGCTAGTTTCATTAGCATCAGAACTTTTATTAGCATCAGAAGAGCGATCAGAGGGAAAATATTCGTCATCAGAGATATGTGGTAGCTGATGAAATGTTGGAATCGGTATTTCATCTGAGTGCGGGATAGGGCGTATTGCCGAGTCTAAATTGGGATAAGTCCACTTACTGCGGTTATTTCGATTGATTCCATTAGTATTTACTAAACAGAAATAACAATCATTGAAGTGGTTTTTTGGTTCTCTCCAAACCATTGGTACGCCGAATTTTAGACATTTTCTTTTCCCAGTAGTCCACTGCCGTAAATGCTCTGTACAAGTTTTACATACGAGATGCGGGGCCCACGTTTTGTCCTGATCACCAAGCTTAACTCCAAAGTATCCAAGATACGCTCGCTTTACAAAGTCAGTAATAGTTTGTCTGTTTTGTTGAAACATGTATTCTCCGCATATATAGCAAAACACATCAGGTTGATTTACACAACTTCTTCTTGAACTGGAACCTGAACTCATTTTAATTCTGTTCAATAACACAAAAACACTCTTTTCTTAACATAAAATAACACGCCGAATTCGATCTACTCTCATTAGTAAGAACGCACAAACTGACGAGACTTACCCGAGTTAGGTGATTAAAAGGGTCAGTTCAGGTACCTGATAGGCAATGGTTCCACTATTTATAGATTTACCTGGAATTTACTCAATTACAGACTGACAATAAAACCATTGTACCTACATTAATGAATATATAATAATTTTAGAACTCTCATAAATGAATATACTGAATAAAAACCACATTGGTAGATAAGTTGATGTATCTAAAAAAGTAGAGCTGATAGAGAAAAACGGATTGCATGTATAGATTTAGCGTCCTAAATATAGTTAAAATCAGCTCTAAAATCCCAGGCACCAAAACAAAAATATTTTTTTGTTGCCCTGTGAATCAATAACCCTGTAAACGTCAAGTACATCGTACTAATACCTCACATCCGTATATGTGAATAGAAATGAAACAAAGGGTCTTGTTAAGATTTCCACTTTACTTATTACATTATTAGGATGATCGTTTCGACAACACTGTAACTTCTTCAGATGACTTACAACTACTGATATTCGTATCCGCATAAGGCTTAATTTGTCACTCCTCGACTATCATGCCTGCTTAACTATGTATTTATGAAAAACTTAGAGACTCATGCGTGAAAGAAGACTTTTAGATTTTTCGTTCTGGAGTTTTACCTGCACATACATGAAATTTATATATTTATAAATTTTATAGTTGCCTATTTTTGCGGAATTTTCGTTGTGAGGAAATTTATGCCTGACAAACTATGATTCTGATTTGCGAACCTCGGTGACAGCTCCGAATGCAATAGTCAATTTATGCACATGTACATATATCGTTGTTTATTACGGTGTTCAGAGTATTATCGAGAAATAAATAGGTTGTTTTTCCTATATCCAATTTGGATTTTAGACGAATTATTTTCTTAATCTCCATAATTATCAAAGAAGAAAAAATTTAAATGTTCAAATAGCTAACTCATTGTGATTATTAGATTATATTGTAAATTCAGGCACATACAACGAGAAAGGTCCCATTGTAAAGTAGTTGTATGATAATAACCCTCAACAATAGACAAACATCTTTAAAACACAATTCACAAACTCTAAGGACGGAGGCCCTTTTCAATGGACCATTGTGCCGTCATTATTTGGAAATTGATTGTATTATTCCAGATAAAACGCGTCTTTTACATGTTAAGCCATTCTTCCACCCTCAGTGTTCTTAAGGGACACCTTCTGAATTTATATGAGGACTATATGAAGTCTTTATAAAATGAGGTTAATAAGATGCATTTTATTCATTATTTTGTTTATATTGAAGTTTCTTATTATACAAAAAAAAGCTCTAAATTAACATACCTAGTGCTTTCCTGGCAAATACGAAATTCTAAAATAAGAGCTAAATTTGACTTTTTCTGCGCACCATAGTACAAGGAGTGTAAATTAATTTTGAAGGATTTCTAAGAAAGGGCGTAACGTATTATATCACATCGGAGCAAACTGTTGGTGAAGCACCATCATTAGACTTTAATTTTTAATATATGTTATTTTGCCGGAGTGTATGTTGAATTACGTGCCAACAAAACACCATTTGCAGGAAGCATTACTTTTCTTGTTTAATTGGAAGTAATGCGCTGCTGAAAGTCATCAATTGCTCTCGAAAACCTATAGTGATTGTATTCCATTGATAAAAACATGTGAGTACTGGTTTCGACGCTTTAAAAGTAGTGATTTCGACCCGTGTCAAATGAAAAAAGAACTTGCAGAATCATTAGGAGTTGATCACACAATCATTTTCAAGCGCTTCCATGCACTGGGAATTATTCAAAACCAAGGAAATTGGGTGCCGTACGAATTGAAACTGAGAGACGTTGAAAGGCGATTATTTACCTGTGAACAACTGTTTCAACTGCATAACCGATAAGATTTTTTAGCATCGTATCGTAACTGGTGATGAAAAATGGATACGCTACGATAATTCGAAGCCTGGTGAACCGTCAACATCCTTGCCAATGCCGAATATTCATGACTCCAAGCTTATACTGTATATCTGGTGGGATCAGGTGGGTGTAGTGCAGCGTTTCTCAACCTGTGATGCGCGCCCCACTGGGGGGGGGCGCGAGCGTATCGAAAAGAAATTATTATAAAAACATTCACTAAAAACATTTAATATAATTTATTGAAACGAAAGCAAAACAAAATACATTCTGACATAATAAAAAATAAAATACACATTTACACTGATATAATACACTTATAAATAGGATTGTATTAGTACTGCACAATGTATTTACCTAATAATTAACATATCAGTACCAAATTAAAAACAAGTTTAATAGTTATTAGTGACTCCCTTGGGCCTGTTTTGCAGAGCAAAGTTTTTTCGAAGGATGATTTAATATTAGAAGTAGACACTCTGAGTTCTTTTTCTGTATTTAATTGAGATCTATATTTTGTTTTCAAAGCAGCCACCACAGGTTTCGCAAAGGTAGGATGTTGAAATGGTAATAGTATACGAAATGCTCTTGTTTTCAGTGCAGAAAACTCATTATTCAGAGAGTGATTTATTATTAAATTGGTACCAAGTTGTCGTCAGTAAGAAAATACTTTTTAAAATTCTTTGTCAACATGGCTAGAAGATTTTCAATGGTTACTAAAACAACTTTCGCATGTTGTTCTTCAACCTTGTATGTTTTTTTAACACATTCACCCACATTTGCAAATATTTCTAGGTTTTTTTGCTTTACATTGCTGCTCCACAATTCCAATTTTTCTACAAAAAGCATTAATTTTATCACTTGTATTGAATATATGTGTATTGTTCCTTGGAGTTGAAGATTTAAGGTATTTACTTTCTCGAATATATCGATCAAGTAGCTCAATTTGATCACAAATAAACTATCTCGAAACTTCTCGGCTTCCAGTCGGTTTTCCTCTTCTAGAAAAATGGCGATTTCATTTCTGAATTCATAAACACGTTGCAAACATTTCCCACGTAATAACCATCTTGCCTCGCAATAAAATAGTAACGCTGAATATTTGGCACCCCTGTCTTTACAAAGTACAGAAAAAATTCAATATTTTAGGGTCTCATTTTAATATAATTTACTACGATTACAACTGTAGTGAGCACAATATTCAGAGCAGGACTCATTTCTTTGGAAGCCAGAGCTTTTCTGTGGATCATAAAATGTGTCCACACACATAGTGGAGATTTTTGTTTCAAAAGTGCTTGTACACTTTGAAATCTTCCAGACAATGAATGAACACCATCGGTATATATTCCGACGCAATTTTTCCATTCCATATTTGCCTCGTTTATAAAATCATTTAAGATAGCAAATAATGGGAGTCATGTTGCTTTGAGTTCTATTGGTTTGCAGAAAAATAGTGCTTCTAACTACTAACATACCATCACAAAATCGAACATAGGCAATGAAATAAGCATCTTTATTGCTATTTGTTGCCTCATCAAGCTGAATTGAAAACAATTCCGCAACGCAACTTCCCGAAAAGCTGATGTTGTACATCTTCAGCTATATCACCAATTTGACAGGCAACAGTATCATTTGATAAAGGTATACATAGCAATTGTTTGGCAAAATTATGTCCAAACATAGTTTCTACAATCACAATTGCTGCTGGCAAAACAAGCTCTTCACCAATGGTGTTGGGCTTTTTACATCTGACTATTTTATATGAAACTTTATAAGAGGCAAGTAAAACTTTTTCATTCACAAAGTTTTTTTAAAAAATGATTTCTGCTCTACATATGATTTTAATTTTAATTAAAAGAATTCTCGGGGTTTGTTAAGGTACTCACTATGAAGCGTTTCCAAATGTCGTTTAAGTTTATTTGGTTTCATGCTATCTACTGCCAAGATTTTTGAGCAAATAACACACAGGGGCCTTTCTTCTTCATTTACTTCAATACTGGTAAACCCTAAATTTAAGTATTGAGAATACTTTCTTGACTTTATTTTCGGAACCACGCTCGTCTGTGCACTTGTTGATGCTTCACTATCGTCTAATGCTCGCTTACGCCCACTTAAAAATTTATCCATGATTCTGTATAAATTTACTGCCGTGAATTCTTAATACCTTGAATTTCAATTGACACTTAAGTTACAACATACACAAGGATCAACTCGACTGAGACGGGCTGTAATTGAACGAAGTGCAGCATTTATATACTTTTGGGCAGACTTTCCGAATGTTTGAGACGACTCGGAACTTCTTGCGAAGCCGCTACCGATAAGGTGGACATGACAGAGAGCAATAGAGAGGCATCAATTCTAGTTTTGTCAATGCAGCAGCGATGTGTTGCCAAATATGAATAAATTTACTTATTCTTGGTAGTTTGTAAGGTTTGTAATTAAGGTCATAGTGTAGCTTTAGCATCAAAATACTGAAATTACATTATTATTGCATGCATTGTTATTGTATGAGAGGGGGGAGGCGCAATGAAAATTATGTTTGAAAATTGGGTTGCAAATACTGAAAGGTTGAGAAACGCTGGTGTAGTGTATTATGATCTGCTCCAACCTAATGAAACTATTACTGGGGAACATTACCAATAACAATTGTTGCAATTGAGCCGTGTGTTGAAGGAAAAACGACCGCAATATGCCAAAAGACACGACAAAGTGATTTTTCAACGTGACAACGCTTGGCCACATGTTGCAAAACCCGTCAAGGAAACGCTAGAAGCGGATAGATCGGATATCCTACCCCACTCGCCATACTCACCAGGCACTGGTCCTTCTGATTATCACTTGTTTCAATCAATGACGCACAGCCTGTCTGAACACCGCTTCCATTATTTATAAGAATACCAAAAAATAGATCGATTCGTGGATAGTCTCAAAAGATGAGTCGTTTTTTTAAACGTGGTTTAACATGCTGCCACAAAGATTGGAGAAAGTAGTGGCTAGCAATGGACAATACTTTGAATGATGAATTTGTAACCACTTTTCTACAATAAAGCGATATTTTTACCGAGAAATCCCTCAAAACGAATTCACATACCAATAAAATGCAATCAAATTACTATAAGTCTAGACTGTAGATGTTAGGTACGCATATTTTGACAATTCCAAAAATATATTTCGCTTTGCGAGATCTGGCGATTCTTTGCCACATTTTAAAACCAGCCGCTCTTAAAGGTACATATTGCTCATATTTTTACAGGAAGTAATGAATTTATAAAAAAAAATCTCCTTCTAAGACTTTTGTTTCCAATTTCCGTTGGTCTGTCGCTCTATTAATCTATCTATCTATCTCTTAGCACCATAACTTTCCCAAAAAAAATTAGATGTTGATTTCAGATTTGGTATACAAAAAAAAGATTGATTCTGAGCGATATTGTTTCGTGGTAAGGGGTTGGATAGTATTATAAGAGTTTCTCTTGGTTTTGATTGAATAATAAATAAATTTCAAGCATAATTACTCAG
>CM032449.1:143356606-143499034 GCA_019049505.1 Pachyrhynchus sulphureomaculatus | reverse complement strand
TCGATTATGATTTTTTTTGTAGAAGATTAATGATGTAATTTTTGCCGATACCTTCTCACCTACTGCCTCTTGGTTACCTATTCCTTCTTTTATATTGAACTTTAATGAAAGCCTATTTTTTTGGGTTTAACTCAGGCATCAACAGAACCTACCTCAGCTTCACGACTCCATTCAGTACCTCTCAGCCTACAGGCGAACTGATACACTTGGGATGATAGAGAGAAAAAAAAATAGCGCTGCCGTTATGTATTCAGTAATGTTAGAGTGTCATTCTTATAAAACTACAGTACAAATTCCATAATTATTAAAATTATTCTAACTTAACTTAATCTTAAACTATCCATTTCTGACACTTTAATATGGTAAGATATACTATACTGTACTAAATATGCTTCTTCGGCTTCTCGGAAGTTTCTAACCATTCTTTCCTCCCACTCTCAGTTGTGATCCCAAACCCTCGCTTTTACTCTCTCCAACAAGAGACATGCCATCATATATTTGACTTTTTCCCATATATCCATGTGGCGAAACCTTAACAGATACTATTAGGCATTGCTATAAACCATCAGAAACAGGATTTCATTGAACATCAGTAGTACCCTTCGATACCCGCTTCCCGAGACACGTATATGTAGATTCCCACTTCTAGCTATGCCTCACTCATTTCATGTTCTTTTCAATAGCATCTCCACTTCTGTGTATAAGCAGCACATTATTACGCTTGGTTATTGAAGGCCCTTATTTCGTTTGGCATTTCTGTGAGTTTTCTGAATATACATGGTTGATAAATCAGCCACAATAACATAACAGGAATCAATCCCACTAGCAATAAATTTCGTAAATTAAGTATGAATAAAAAGATGCAAAAGTAATAGTTACTAATAATGAACAACGATTTAAATAAAAAAAAATAATTTAAAAAACTATTAGGTGTTCCTAAACTAAATAGGAATTCATACGCCGAATACCATATTTGATATGGATCGGAAGCTTTCACGATCTTGGTTAGGCGAGGCAAAAAGCGATTCTTTAGTTTTGACTGTATTCATTTAGAAAATTTTACGACATTTTGCCTATAATTGTACAGGGGCAAGACACCATGTGCAATCAGAGACAAAACGTCGGTCATAATTGACCAGATAAGTCAACAATTCAATAATTGGTGAAAAAATTTAAAAAAAAACTGATTCTGTTCACAATATACCAAAGCCAGGAAGACTAAGACGTGCTAATTCGCTTGAAAACATTGCTGCTGTTCATGAAAATGTTTCTATTCGACATCGACTCCACGTCGTCCCAAAACATTAGGTATTTTTGGTAGTATGTGGTGAATTATAGATAAAGATTTGCTTTTGCAATTATAAACAACTCACTTGACATAAGGATTGTAAAAAAATTAGATGGTTTAAGAAAAATCAAATATTCTCGTTTTCCTGAAAAAATATCTATAGCGACGAAGCAGATTTCGAATTGGAAAACACGCCAATAAATAAAAATCCAAGGATAATTCAAAAAAAATTAAACGTTTAGTAAGGATTTTGATTTTGAGGAATAACTGGTTCTTATTTTTTCGAAGATAATACTGGCAATGCTGTTACAACCGATGCTGCACGTTACTCAAGAATGTTAAATCAATTTTCCTTACGAAAAATTAATGGAATCGAAATAATAATATCCATTTTTAACAGAATATTGCAATAGCATACACAATACGCGACAGTATTGTTCTATTGCGTTCTGTTTTTAATAGATATGTACACGTAATTTTGAGAAACGTTTGTACCAATCGGCCACAGAAATCATGTAATTTGACACCGTTAAACGTTTTTCTTCGGGACTATCTTCAAACTAAAGTTTATGTCAACAAATCAAAAACATTTGATGAATTAAAAAACAACATCCGAGCTTAAATTGCTGAAATAAACCCTACAATGTCATTGAAAATTACGATCTGTAATGCTTTTAAACCTGGTCATTGTGATTATTTGAACGATATTGAATTTGATATAATTGTCGGCGATCATACCACCAAATAAAAAAAAACTTCGAAAGGTTTGAATTATTTTGTGTTTTATTAAAAAAAAAACTGGCCAAGTGCAAGTCAGATTTGCACAATTAGTGTCCCGTTCGATGGTTACTTTTGAAGTAACATAAAAGCTGTACTAAGACTAAGTTAATTAGGTTGACACTTAAGTATGTATTTTCACGTTTTCTTAGTCAATAATGTATAATAGTTACAGCTTCTTAGCTACCTAAGAGCCAACAAATGAATCTAGCTCAATATAGAACCTAGTAGTAAAAGTTTAAAACAAATATTTGCTACGTAAATATTTGTTTAACTATTAACAAATAAAATAAAATTGATTGATATTTCCTAGCGCTAAGTCCCCGTTAAATTGACAACTTTTGGCCATCTTGTCACGTAACATGTTTTTTTTTTATACCAGATGAATTATCAAAGGTAGTGCACTCATGATAATTCTTGCTCAATCTGCACTTTATGAACAATATTCCAGAATTTTTTCAAAATTTTTTGATCAGAATTTTTCGAGATTTTTTGCCATTTTTTTAAAGTAATATGAAGAAAAGTTTGCGTGAGTATCACATCATATATATTTTTGAAATCGTATTTTCACAAGTTTTTATTTGACGCTCCACTCGATGGCCCATTTCCCCCCAGAAAATTTAACTTTCAAAACTACACGGATCTCATTGGGCCAACAATTCTTATATTTGTGCCAAATTTCAACTTTCTTTATATTCTCGGAGAAAAATCGGGTGTCACAGACGAACATCGAAGTCATCCCATAAGTGTTCCGTACGAAACACTAAAAAGATTTTTTTGAATATATGTATATATATATATATATATATATATATATATATATATATATATATATATATATATACAGGATGTCCCAGTATATACATATATATATATATATATATATATATATATATATATATATATATATATATATATATACATACAGGATGTCCCAGTATTCCCTGTACATAGAGTTACCGTGGATTTCTGGGATAAAAATATGACCATTTAACCCAACTTACTTTAGTCTAAAAATTTTGAGATACCAGGTGTTAAAGTTATACTTTTATTTTAGATTTTCTAAATGCCGAAATTGCCATCCTGGGCGACTTTAATGTCCACAACATCAACTGGCTTAAATATTCAAATACTACCGATGAACAAGGTCGTGAAGCAGAATCATTTTCAATCAGTTGTGGCTTAACTCAGCTTATTGACGAACCAACACGGATCCCTGATCGAGACGGAGAGTTTGACAGACTTCTTTGATCTCTTTTTAACCACCAATCCGGAGATTTACATAGTCAGCGTAAATCCGCCGTTAGGTTCTTCCGACCATAAACTACTTTCGACATCGAGTATTCTACCAATCAATGACAGAGAGGCGCCTAAACCGCGCAAGATTTGGCACTACAAGTCTGCTAAATGGGAAGATCTCATGGAATATTTTCGAACTTTCCCTTGGTTGGACGTTTGTTTTCGATCCGACGACCCATCTGACTGCGCCAGGGAGGTTTCCGGTGTTATTTTGGCCGGTATGGAGGCTTACATCTCTTTTTCGAAGAAATGCCCTTCCAACGGCAAGCCTTGGTTTGACCGAAAATGCAAAGAAGCTGTTGCTTCTAAACATCTTGCATACCGACAATGGCGCGAAAATCCATAAATCGTAACACATTCGTTCGTGCCAGGAACAGATGCAAAGAAATTGTCGACGAAACCAAGGAGGTACACAATCAACGGATTAGAAACAAACTTCTCGCCTGTCCCGGCAATTCAAGGTCCTTTTGGTCGGTCGCTAAGGCAGTTAGTCAAAATTTCACCAAATCCACCATACCACCACTCACACGGCCAGATAATTCTATTGCAACGACACCTGTTGAGAAAGCGAACTTGTTGGCTGAACTCTTTGCTTCACATTCTACTGTCGATTTCCAAGGAAAAACACCACCTACTATTCCCATAGTGCAGTCAAGGATGCTCGATGTTGTCTTCAGACAGCGTATTATAAAGCGTATTCTGATGAAGCTAGACACCAAAAAGGCTTCTGGCGCTGACGGAATACCTGCCATAGTTCTTAAAATCTTTGCGAGGGAACTAACACCAGTTTTCTGTAGACTTTTCAACCTATCCTACAGAAAAGGAATATTTCCTTCCTTCTGGAAATGCGCTACAGTTCAGCCGATACCTAAAAAAGGCAAGAAGACCTTGCCAAATAACTATCGACCAATCGCACTGCTTTCAATAATATCGAAAGTCATGGAAAAGGCTATCAATCAGCATCTTCTAAATTATCTTGAAGGATTCAACATTATTAGCGATCACCAATATGGCTTTCGTAAAAATAGATCAACAGGAGATCTTCTGACTTATGTAACACATGTTTGGAACAATGCAATTGAACACTTTGGAGAATCTCGAGTGGTTGCTCTGGACATATCCAAGGCATTCGACCGTGTTTGGCACGATGGGCTGTTGGCTAAGCTACGTTCTTATGGTATGTCGGAAAAGTTCTGTTTGTGGCTCTCAGAGAGCGTTCTTTACGAGTGGCAGTCGACGGATTTCTTTCTAACACCTTCACTATCAACGCCGGTGTACCTCAAGGCTCCATACTGCCTCCTACTCTTTTTCTGATTTACATTAACGATCTGCTGGAAAAGACCGAGAATCCAATCTACAGCTTTGCAGATGACAGTACACTTATCTCTTCATTCACTTTGAACGCTCGGACATCGGCTACCCAGACGAATATCCGCAGACAGCAGGAAGTCGTTCAACGTAACAAAGACCTGGCAGAAATTCTATCTTGGGGTGACAGTAACCAAGTGGAATTTAACGCTACAAAAATCCAGGCGGCAGTTTTTTCTAAACAAGTTAACGTTGCTGAACCCGACATAGTTATGTCGGGGCACTCCATTCCTCTAACATCGTCATTCAATTTGTTGGGCGTTAATTTGGGAGCAAATATGTCCTGGCATGAACAACAAAAAAAAAGTTGCAGGCATAGCAAGGAGAGCTTCTCAAAAGTTGGGAATATTATTTCGAACCAGAAAGCTTTACACTCCACAACAACTGTTAATTCTCTACAGGGCTCAGATTCGACCAACTATGGAATACTGCTCCCATGTTTGGAGCTCCTCTCCCAAACATACACTGCATTTGTTGGATTCTATTCAGAGAAGGGCTGTTCGTCTGATTGGAGACCCGGAACTGACCGTCGGCCTTGATTCGCTGGAACATCGAAGAACGGTTGGCGACTTGAGCCTATTCTACAAGTACTTTCATGGAAAGTGTTCGAAGGATGTGGCCCGCTTAATTCCTCCCAGAGCGGTGCATGTTAGAAGTACACGTCGCGCTAATTCTTCACATCCGTATGAGGTTCAGCTTGTTACTCCCCGTACAACACTTTTCAAGCAGTCTTTTATATGGAGAACATCATCCCTTTGGAATAATTTGCCCAGGACTGTGTTTCCCACCGAGTACAATCTACAGCGATTCAAGAACAACGTGAATCGCCTTCTCCGCACACGTGTCGCTCCTGTAGCGCTTTAGGGACTTCCCTGTAGCACGTGTGCTAGACCCATAAAAAAAAAAAAAAAAAAATTGTATTATTTGTATAAAATTCGGTGCTAAGGGGTTCTCTGAGATGAGAAATCGAAATCAGCTCACAGTTTTGTTGTATATTGTAGGGGGCGCCACTTATTGCACTGTATATACTTTTAAATTGTCATAACTTTTTTATACCACTCTATATGATATTTTTAATTAAATATTCATATTTTCCTTCCTTTTCTGTCTAAAAAAGCTCACTTGGAAAATGTTGATCCAAGCAAAAGTTTCTGTGACAATGGGATGTTTGTTTCCATTTTTTAATTTCATCAACACTTCATCCATGCTTAAGACAGGTCCAAAAGAATAGTCTTTGAAATTTGGAGCATGCTTAAAGGCAAACAGGCTAACAACAATAATAAGTTTAAAGAGCAGCGGGTCAACAACAGTAAGAATGTAAAAACCAACTAGCTAAGGGCATAAAAGATTACCCGCTAATTGATAAATTTGTAATCAATAAATAAAAACATCCCACTATCTCACACACTGTTGCTCGGAGCAACATTTACCAAGAAAGCTTTTTTAGACAGGAGAAGGTGGAAAATACGAATATTTAATTAAAAATATCATACGAAGGGGTATAAAAAGTTATGACAATTTAATAGTATACACAGTGCAATAAGTGGCGCGTCCCCGAAAATTTACAACAAAAGTGTGAGCTGATTTCGATTTCTCATCTCAGAAATCCCCTTAGCACTGAATTTTGTACAAATAGTACAATTATTAAGAAAGCTACTTAAGAAAAACTAAAATAAAAGTATAACTTTGACACCCTGTATCTCAAAAATTATGAATTTTTAGACTAAGGTAACTTGGGTTAAATGGTCATATTTTCATTTCAGAAATCCAAAGTAACCCTATGTACACGGAATACTGGGACACCCTGTATATATATATATATATATATATATATATATATATATATATATATATATATATATATATATATATATATATGATGTTTGGGAAAATTTGAACTTGGTTCACTTAAATTCAAATTATTTTGGTGTAGCTTTTTAGAATTTTTCTAGGAATAAATATTAAATTTTTATAGCGTAATTTCTACAAAGATTACGGTTGTGATACAGCTAATTTATTATAATTGTTAATAAAAACATAAGCTTCTAATGTTCTGGTTTGACAAGTTTTTGTTAATTTGAAGAGGAAGTTATTTCATAGTTAAGATTTACATAGTACGTTTTCCCAGACAAGAAATTATAAATTATAATATATATTGAAATAATGACCAAAGACGAACCTAAAAAAGTAGTCCGAAGCACCAACAAACAGATACATTAATATATGTTGCTTAATATGCTAGTGAGATTATTTATTAAACCTTTTGCAATATTTTTTAAAAAATGTAATTAAGAAACACAGTTTCAGTATTAAATTATTGATGCTGAATTAATATGATTGAATAAGAAATAAGACAAGCTTAAAGGACTTAATTATAGTAGTAAATTCAAATAGAGAAGTTGAAGAAGAAAAGCACGGCTATCACATTGAGTCCAAGTATTCAAGTCTGTGCCATATAAGGGTCTGCAAAAACCCTACTTAAAGGAACTTATAAAAGCAAGCTTAAAGTAAACTGAGAGCTGGTAAAATCAAAGAATAATTAACTAAGTTGGGAATGTGGAATCTTTGGCACAATGATACTACTCAGTATATATCACCACTACACCAAACACTTTATTTTTGCACTCGACGCGCGTTTCGCTAACCATGTTAGCTTCATCAGGAGCGATGATTGAGTCAATCATCGCTCCTGATGAAGCTAACATGGTTAGCGAAACGCGCGTCGAGTGCAAAAATAAAGTGTTTGGTGTAGTGGTGATATATGTTATACTGAGTAGTAAAGAATAATTTAAAAAAATATAGGAGCGATAAGTTTTAAACAAAATTAGTAGGTTAATCAGTTATAGTGGATTTGAAAGAAATTTAAAGGAAGCATTAAAAGTTCAACAAAGAATAGATGAGACTTGTGTCTAATGCCCTATTCCACAATATGAAAAGATGAAAGAAATTTTCAAATGGAAGATACATTTAACCGGTCTTACTGGAAATGAAGCTTTTCAGAAAAAACTAGAGGTTGTAGAAAATTTATGGACTAAAATATATGATTCGATTGAGCACTGAGACAGTAAAACACAGAATGCAAAAACCATATAAAGAACAAATTTTGATTTTTTAGCCAATTTGTTGGCGGTGTACATGACTTTTCAATCTAACTTAACTAGAGCTATTTCATATATCAAAAGTAGTTTTTATGAGTCCAGAACACGCCCTCTCTAAAGAAGTTCATATATAAAGCGATTTTGAATATTGAGGTATGGAGTATGTTTAAGAGCAAAACCTCAAACAAAGGAGCAATGTTCCATCGGTGGTCTAATTTGAGGTTTGCATAGTGTTAAAGCAGTTGTAGATTTACAGTTTTTTAGTAAGAACTAATTCCTAGCTTATAAAAAGTTTCTTTGGTGTGTATGTAATCTGACGTGTGTGCAAATTAACGCCTAGTTGAGTGGCCATGCTACTAACAGGGAGCGCGCTGACATAACTAGAGCGAGAGATTATTTAAAATTAATCAGTTACAGCGTCCTATTTTAGGGAAATAAACAATATCGACTTAAGTCGATTGTTTATGGTTTCCAACTGATTTTGTAACATTAACTTTATTAGAAAAAAAAACCGATCAAGTACAAGTTGGACTTGAGTAGTGTTCCGTACGTCGATTGCTTTTAGAATAAAACTTCTTATTACGGAGGTATAAAATGATCAGTGACTTCACAAAACACACCCAAAATGAATTTTCAACCAAGTTTTTTTTCCGATCTTTACTGAAAACTGATAATCTTGAAATTTCTGTTTTTTTTTATACACCAGATAAATTGTTAAAGATAAGGCACTCGTGATAATTTTCGTTTAATCTACACCCTGTGGAGAATATTCCAGATTTTTTTCAAAATTTTTTGAATAGTACTTTTCTAGATAAGGAGGGGTACAGCGATTTTTTAAAAATAGTACGAAGAAAAGTGTGCGCAAGTATTACACTGTATATATTTTTGAACTCGTGTTTTCACAAGCTTTCATTTGACATCCCACTAGATGATCTAGTAAAAAAAAAATTTTTGCACTTCCGATTTAACCCCCCAAAACTAAACCCTTAAGTCAAAATTTAACATTCACAACTACGCGGCTCTGATGAGGTCATCAATTAACATTAGTACCCAATTTCAAATTTCTGTGTCAAATAGTTTCGGAGAAAATCGGGTGTGACAGACAGACAGACGGACAGACGGGCAGTCGAGCAGACGGGCAGGCAGACAGACGGACAGACAGACAGACGAACAGGCAAAGTGATCTTATAAGTGTTCTCTACAGAACACTAAAAACGCTACCTAGGGTTTTCTTGCCTTAAATCTTACTTGATTACTATCACAAGACAGATTTTTTTCTAACTTTTTGAGAAAGTATACAACTTCTTCCTATTTGTCGGTATTTGGATGAGTAGCTGGAGTTTGAACATTCATGCCATAGGACCAAAGAGCGTTGCCCATTGGACTTCTACATTTGAGCCAAATCTCTTTCCCTGGTGCCACTTTTTCAAATTTGAAAAGAGGTAATAATCGGCGGGTGGTTAATACGAAGGATAAGTGAGCAATTTATAGCCTAGTTGGTCCAATTTCACCATCGATTTTCTAGAGTAATGAGCGAGTGCGTTAATTTTACCATTCAAACCTTTCAAGTCATTGTTAGGTTCTGGCTGTATTTTCCCCCAACAAAAAGCACTTTTTAATCAACATACGAATTCTTTTTGTCCATCGTTTTCCAAAAATCAAAACTAGCATCACCCAAACAGCTGTAATTTTACACGAACTGAAAATTATCTGTTTTTTTTTTGTTTATGCTGCCATCTCTTGAAAAATCTCGGGACCTTTCACTCCGTGTTAGTGCATATATATGATTTTCATGCGGAAACGCCTTAAAAAATCACATATCCTTTTAGAAACACAATAATTTAAAACATCAAAGAAAAATTTTCATTTAAGCTAATATGGATAATTTAATAAATAAATCATAATTTCAAATACCATAAATGGACATACAATGTATTTCTAGTGTATGTAGGTAGCTTCGTAGAATCCAAATACCAATACCGAATATACCTACATTTCTAGCAGAACCTCTTATTATGCTACAATATTCTATGAGCCGGCACGTTCATAATATGTCATTCAATAAATGCACTAAAACTAAATTCCTCCATCTTGACAAGATAAATAACCTTCCAGTTGCCAAGGAACTGTAATATTTTAGCATTAATATTTATATGTACGGGACAAGAAGCAAGCTACTAGGTTGAAAGCCTTTGGAAATGTATCAAAGAATAGGCCATTATTTATTATATACTTGTTTGAAATAAATAACAACCTTAGAAATCTATAATTTAGCATAATATTACATGGTGCTGGTTATAAGGTGTATGTATTTTATAACAACAGAAATTACAAAAGTGTCAGCCCTTTTATCAATTAGGATGACAAATGATCTATACAAGGCACCTTTAAGGTTGGGCCATAATTTTGATCTGATTATAATAATATTCACTACCTTCAATTCATAACTTTTTTTAAGTAAAACTAATTTTAGAAATAGTTTTACACATTCTTTTGGCCAACTGTCTGTTGAGTTTTCTATTGAGGTTTTCTGTATCATTTTGACTCTTCCTCTCTCGAAAAATTGCCCTTTTAACCGCAAGTCTTGGTTTAATTGGATACAAAGAAACTGTTAATTCCAAATATCTTGCCCACGTAAAAATCCTTAAATCATAGATCGTAATATATGTTTTATTGCTCAAAACATATACAAACAAATAATGAACAAAACTAAGGAGACATACAATCAAAGAATTAAAAACCAAACTTTTTACTTGTCCCAATAATTCAAGATACATTTGGTCGGTTGAGATAGAGAGTGGACATTTTATTCAATCTATTATATCGCTATACTTTTGTAACAACATCTGTTGAAAAAGCCAACTTGTTAGCTGAAGTCTTCGTTCCTCATTCTCCTGTCAATTTTCGGGGAAAAATATCATCTACTGTTCCTAATGTACAATCTAAAGCGCTCATAAATGTGTTCAGACAACTTATCATAAAATGTATATAAATAAATCTAAATACCGAAAAATTAGACAAAAGGCAAGTATAACGAGAATATACAATTATGATCATCATCATCATCATAAGCTTATTCCAACCATAGTCGGATGTAAGCCTCCCCAAGTTGTCTCCAATGAACTTTGTTGCTTTTTGCATCCAATCGTGTCCTGCCAATCTTTTTATATCGTCCGTCTATCTTCTTTGTAGTCTACCTCTGCATCTTTTGTGTTCTCTAGGCATCCATTCAATTATACGGCGTGTTCATCTGTTATCATTCATCCTTGTGACATGCCCCGCCCAATTCCACCTTAATGTACATATTCGTTGTATTACATCTGTCACTTTTGATCTCCTTCGTATCTCGATGTTAGGAATACAATCTTGGCGTCTAATATTTATCATTCTCCTCTCTATTGCTCTTTGGGTTACCTGGAGTTTATTTATTATACTTTTATTTAAAGCCCAAGTTTCAGTGCCATGTGTTCATACCGGCAGTACATATTGATCGAATACTCTAACTTTTATTGTATTTGGGATGTCTAATTTAAATGTAAATTGTAACCTTTCGACCGCAGACCAAGCTAACGAGACTCTTCTATCCAAGTCTGCCTTTAAATTATTTTTTGATATTTCGATTTTTTGTCCTAAATATATGAATGTTTTTACCTTTCCTAATCTTTCACTTTCTATTAATAATTCCTGGCTGTTATCTTCACTCTCGCTGTTCAAGTATTTGATTTTGGTGAAGTTTATTTTTAAATCTATTTCTCTAGACTTGTTATTTAATTCCATCAGCATTTCTTATAATTCTTTTTTTGTGTTGGCGATCAGAGTGACATCATCTACGAACCTTAAGTGATTTAATCGTTCACTGTCCATTAGTATTCCTTTATTTTTCCATTTTAACGATTTGAACATGTCTTCTAGAGTCAACGTGAACAGCTTTGGGGATATCGAGTGTAGCCCTTTATTCGTTTTTTCTTCAAGCATTTTTTGTGATGTTGCATTTTTACATATGTATTCAAGAAGAGTTGTGTATCTTTCGTCGACACTGCTGTTACTTAAGGCGTTAAGGACTGCCCATAACTCTACTGAATCAAATGTTTTTTCGTAGTCAACCACTGCTATCCAGAAAGTGACCTTATATTCATTTGCTTTTTCCAGTAGTAATCTAATTGCTTGAAGATGGTCCAAAGTGCTGCATCCTCGTCTAAATCCGGCTTGTTCACGTGGTTGATAGCTGTCTAATTTATTGGTTTACCTATATGTTATGATACTATTGAGGATTTTGTATAGTACCGATAACAGGCTGATGGGTATGTAATTCTTCAATTTGAATTTGTTCCCCTTTTTGAAAATCACGGCGTTTATGCAAGGTGATGGTATTTTACTTTCTATTAGGCACCTGTTAAATAGAACTTGAAGACTACTCAGTATATATCACCACTACACCAAACACTTTATTTTTGCACTCGACGCGCGTTTCGCTAACCATGTTAGCTTCATCAGGAGCGACGATTGACTCAATCATCGCTCCTGATGAAGCTAACATGGTTAGCGAAACGCGCGTCGAGTGCAAAAATAAAGTGTTTGGTGTAGTGGTGATATATACTGAGTAGTGTCATTGTGCCAAAGATTCCACATTCCCAACTTAGAACTTGAAGAGATTGTATTATCGATGCCCGTCCATACTTTATGATTTCATCGTCCCCTGGTTCTTTGTTGTTGTGCATATGTTGTAGGGCGTTCATTATTTCATCCGTTGTTACATCACTCTATTTCCTTTTTCTTTCCCAGACGGTGACGATACTTTCGTGTCATACAGTGTTTGATAATATTTCTCTGTAGCTTCCTTTATCTCTTTGATTTGCGCGATCTCTTGATTATCGTTATTTTAAGTTTTATTATTTGATGTCTCCCTTCATTCATTTGTTTGTTTAAATGTTTCAAACTTTTTCCTTCTTTACAGTTTCTTCTATTTTTGAGTTTCTGTACTGTCTGACGGCTTCTCTGATTTTTTTCTTTATTTTTCCGTCTATTTCTGCCAATTCTAATCTGCCATTTGTAGAATCATTTCTTAATAGTTTTCTCTGTTTCATAAGATTTTATGTCGCTTTACTTAATTTCTGTGTTTTCTCTTTTTTTGCTATTTGTTTTCTAGTCATGAGTAGGCTGTTGGTTATTTATGCGCATTATACAATACTGTAGTGAAAATAAAGAACAGCCCCTAGGTTTAAATACATTTCCAAAGTATATGAGCATTTCCGTAAATTATTGGTATATTAGCGGTTCAAAAATGAGAATTTTTTTTGAAAGTGACACAATAAAATAATTATTTACGGCTTACAGCCAATGTATATATTCATTAGCTGTAAGATTAATATCTTTAAATTTACCATTTTTAATTTACGGCCATTTCTGACCAAAAAGTAGCTAAAATCTGATCATAATTTGAAGCGATATCCTAATATCAATAAGATATATAATAACCGGTCAAGTGCAAGTTGAACTTGCGCAATTAATGTTCCATACGTTGATTGCTTTTAAAACAAAAAATTTTGTTACGGTGGTATAAAATGATCAGTGACTTCACAAAACACACCCCAAATGAGTTTTCAACAAAGTTTGTTTCCAATCTTCACTGAAATCTGATGACCTTGAAATTTTTGTTTTTTTTAAATACCAGATAAATTATTAAAGGTAATGCACTCATGATAATTTTCGGTCGATCTACATCCCGTGGAGAATATTCCAGAATTTTTTCAAAATTTTTTAATAAGTACTTTTCGAGTTAAGACGGGGGACAGCGAATTTCGGGATTTTTTAAAAATAATACAAAGAAAATTGCGCGCATTATATATATTTTTTACTCGTGTTTTCACAAGCTTTCATTTGACACCACACTCGATGACCTAGTAATTTTTTTTTTTCACTTACGATTTCACCCTCCAAAACTAACCCCTTAAGTCAAAATTTTACTATCAAAACTACATGGCTCTGATGAGGCCATCAATTCCTATATTATTGCCAAATTTCAACTTTCTATGTCAAATAGTTCCGGAGAAAATCGGGTGTAACAGACAGACACCGAAGTGATCTTATACTACTAAAAAATTTAACCATTTTTTCTGCAAAAATATGGATATTGAACTGCAAAAAAAAGGACCTTAAAAAAGTCGTGTTAAGCTGTGAATAATTGTTTCTAGAGGTCCAAGGAACGATTTAAATCGAGGCTAATAGGTGTCACTTTCAAGAAAATATTCTCTCTTTTTTGAACCGCTAACACACCAACAATTTACGGAAACGCTCATATAACCACATCTTAACTGACACAACGTTAAAATAATGATAATACAAAGTAGTGAAATATATCAGAAAACTGGGATCAAAAAATATAAAACAAAAAGTTTGTTCATATGATTCTAAATGTGGTATTATTACTATTACAAATAAATTAAAAAACTGATTATGAAAAATGCTTAACCTGTCTCTCAATCTGTTAAACTGATCTACTAAAAATTGGTTTTTATCTTTTTACGCATATCATAATAATTCCTTCGCCTTTATCATTTAAAGTTACAATCTTATGTGTAATTTTCTTCCTTCACTGTTAAGTTTTTTTTCATCTTTTAACCTATCTTATAAACTGCCCTATAAAAATCTGAGCTATTTGGTAACTATCTTAATCTTCCAAACCTGCCAAACCATTAAGGGAAACCTTTATTAAAAAATCAGTAACTGGCATGATGTTGAGTGGTAAAAACGGTGCCGGATTACTTAACTTTTATTATGTGGTACCAAAGAAATATTCATACTTAGAAGCGACGCTTCCATTTACTCCATCGTGACAATTTAAGTGCCTGTTTAAAGCCCACAATAACAGATAGCGTCACAGTCAGTTTTAAGTTAGTTAACCTCTAGCTACCAAACCAAAAGCTCAACACAATCTATGAAGCGCAACTTAAACTATTAATTTTCAGGACATTTTGTAATTAAAATTACGCTCTAACCAAGTTTCTTTAACTATGTACTAATTATCTTTGCTTAAAAAAATTATTGACTAGAACTAGATGGGGTCACATGAAAACGAGGCGCTGTTTTTGAGCAGTTTAAGAATCAAGGTATATTTCAATCTACGGTTGTGTACCAAATTTTGAACAATTTCCTTTGTGGTGTTATATACACGCATCTCGCATATTTAAATTTATATGATACTGATGATGGTGTTTCATTTCTCGTATTGCTCAGAGATTTTTGTTAGTCCAAAGGTGAATATTTCTTCTATTAACAACTTCGACTGTTCAGAAAACTAACTTATCCGTTAAAACAACTTTATTGAACAGTTGCGCATCTTACTCAATACGTAGTATTATCTTCCCTGACTTTGAAACGTAATTTATTATTTTCTTGGTTTAAGGTAAATCTTTATATAGGTGATAACCATGCTCTTGTAAAGTACTTTAAATCCTGCAATACATTTTTCTAAGCTCTTCAACCGCATGTGTTATAAAATCGTCTGAATTTTCGAAAATCAAGAAACTAGTTAATATTGGTTTTCGTTTAGTTTTCATAATAGTAAGATACCTGAAAAATTCAAAAGCATTCCTAATTCTCCATTTTTGTTATTTTCTTCTCTTTGTGTAATATGTTTCTTTAGTTTAAACCTTGTTTCAGTTAAGATGTGGTTAAATATTCTTGAAAATATATTTAAGCTAGGGATTTTTCTTTGCCTAGTATAATGCTTTGTATATTTATGTTATGTATACCCTTTGTTAATAAATTATTCTTATATATTTTTTACCCTCCGAAAAGCATTTTTATACTAACACTTGGTGTGAACTTACTACTGTCAAAATTCTTAATATAAACAATTTACGTTATTTTCAAACGTGCGTAGCCAACTTCGCCAAAGTTAGAACAAGAGTTTTTTCAAACGAAAAAACACCATTAATTAAGGGTGTCATCGAAACTGAAGAGTAATATACAGGGTATTTTATGTAAAAAGTATAAAGTTTGGGTGGTATGTCAAGAACATGATGCGAGTTTGTTTCTATTTTAACCCGGTAAAAAATCTTTAGAAATGCTGTCCTGTATTTTACATTTTTGTCAGATTTCAAATTAGCGAGTAAGAAGTGTGGTCCATCTATAATCAATAACCCTGTAAAAGTCAAGTACATCGTACTAATACCTCACATCCGTATATGTTAATAGAAATGAAACAAAGGGTCTTGTTAAGATTTCCACTTTACTATTAGGATGATCGCTTCGACAACACTGTATCTTCTTCAGATGACTTACAACTACTGATATTCGTATCCGCATAAGGCTTAATTTGTCTCTCCTCGACTATCATGCCTGCTTAACTATGTATTTATAAAAAACTTAGAGACTCATGCGTGAAAGAAGACTTTTAGATTTTTCGTTCTGGAGTTTTACCTGCACATACATGAAATTCATATACGAGGCTGGTTTGAAAAGTCCGTGCAAAAATAAAAACTACTTATGTGTTTGGGGTAAACCTTTTTTATTTTTCGACATAGTCTCCTTTAAGGCTTATACACTTCGTCCAACGATGTTCTAGTTTGTTGATCCCTTCCGAATAATAGGATTTGTCCAAGTCTGCAAAATATCCATTAGTGTATGCGATCACCTCCTCGTTTGAATAAAATCTTTGTCCCGCCAGCCATTTCTTCAAATTGGGGAACAAATAGTAGTCCGAGGGAGCCAAGTCTACAGAATAGGGGGGATGTGAAACGATTTGGAATTCTATTTCCATTAATTTTGCGACCACAACTGCTGAGGTGTGTGCTGGTGCGTTGTCGTTCTTGTGGGCCAATCGCGGGCGTTTTTCTTGCAGCTCGGTTTTCAAACGGTCCAATAACGATGAATAATATTTACCTGTAATAGTTTTACCCTTTTCCAGATAGTTGATGAGGATTATCCCTTGCGAATCCCAAAAGACAGTCGCCATAACCTTTCCGGCCGAAGGAACGGTCTTCGCCTTTTTTGGTGCAGATTCCCCCTTGGTAACCCCATTGTTTAGATTGTTGTTTGGTCTAAGGAGTATAGTAATGTATCCATGTTTCATCCACAGTGACGAAACGACGCTTAATGTCCTCCGGATTCTTCTGAAACAGCTGCAGACCATCCTTGCAACACTTCACACGATTCCGTTTTTGATCAAGCGTGAGCAATCGCGGCACCCATCTTGCGGATAGCTTTCTCATGTCCAAATGTTTATGCAAAATATTATGTACCCGTTCAGTCGAGATGCCTACAGCACTAGAAATCTCACGCACCTTAAGTCTTCTGTCATCCATCACCATATCATGGATTTAATCAATGATTTCTGGAGTCGTAACCTCCACAGGCCGTCCAGAACGTTCAGCGTCACTTGTGCCCATATGGCCAGTCCGAAAATTTTGAAACCACTTATAAACTGTTCTAATCGAAGGTGCAGAGTCACCATAATGTTTATCAAGCTTCTCTTTAGTCTCCTGAGGCGTTTTGCCTTTCATAAAGTAATGTTTAATCACCACACGAAATTCTTTTTCATCCATTTCTTGAAAATCACTCGACTTCCTTGATTCACACGAATGCCAAACACAAAGAAATAGACCAATATGGCTGAAACTTGGTGTGCGTTCATTCAAGAGATGCTACTAACTAAACATGACCTCGATACGCGCCGGTGGTGCCATCTCTCGGACTTTGCACGGACTTTTCAAACCAGCCTCGTATTTATAAATTTTATAGTTGCCTATTTTTTGCGGAATTTCCGTTGTGAGGAAATTTATGCCTAACAAACTATGATTCTGATTTGCGAACCCCGGTGACAGCTCAGAATGCAATAGTCAATTTGTGCACATGTACATATATTATTGTTTATTACGGTGTTCAGAGTATTATCGAGAAATAAATAGGTTGTTTTTCCTATATCTAATTTGGATTTTAGACGAATTATTTTCTTAATCTCCATAATTATCAAAGAAGAAAATTTAAATGTTCAAATAGCTAACTCATTGTGATTATTTAGATTATATTGTAAATTCAGGCACATACAACGAGAAAGGTCCCATTGTAAAGTAGTTGTATGATAATAGCCCTCAACAATAGACAAACATCTTTAATACACAATTCACAAACTCTAAGGACGGAGGCCCTTTTCAATGGACCATTGTGCCGTCATTATTTGGAAATTGATTGTATTATTCCAGATAAAACGCGTCTTTTACATGTTAAGCCATTCTTCCACCCTCAGTGTTCTTAAGGGACACTTTCTGAATTTATATGAGGACTATATGAAGTCTTTATAAAATGATGTTAATAAGATGCATTTTATTCATTATTTTGTTTATATTGAAGTTTCTTGTTATACAAAAAAAAGCTCTAAATTAACATACCTAGTGCTTTCCTGGCAAATACGAAATTCTAAAATAAGAGCTAAATTTGACTTTCTTGCACCATAGTACAAGGAGTGTAAATTAATTTTGAAGGATTTCTAAGAAAGGGCGTAACTTGTATTATATCACATCGGAGCAAACTGTTGGTGAAGCAACATCCTTAGACTTTAATTTTTAATATACAGTCCCTGGCCAAATTATTAGACACACTGCAAGATTTCATGTAAAATATTAATTACCGAGTGATATTGTACCGTTTTATTATTTTAAATTGATTTGTTTTTTATTTTTATATTATCCAATCAATTACCTATTTATTTGACATAAATAAAACAGCATTAATTTAGAAAAGCATAAGTTTATTAAGTTTTAAAGAAAAGTGAAATTAATGTTAGTAAAAGTCAATATTTAGTTGAGCCACCTTTAGCAGCTATCAAAGCAGCATGCTATCAATGTAAGATTGTACTGTCTCCTGCATTTGAGGATGATGATTCCACACATGAATAATCTTTTCTAGGAGCTGGGTTTTGTTGGTAATCACATCTTTAGCCACTTCTCTTTTCATCAGCTCCCACACATTTTCAATGGGGTTCATATCAGGGCTATTACCCGGCCAATCCAACAGAGGGATATTTTTTTCTGCCAAAAAAGCTTTAACAGACCGAGCAGTGTGGCAGGGAGCTCCATCTTGCATGAAAGTGAATGGTTCCCCATTTGGAAACCATTCTCTGAGCTGCGGAATCAACCGATTTTGTAATACTTCTTTGTACTGATCTTGCCTCATTATTCCTTTGACGACGTACAGACGTCCAGTGCCCTTGCCGCTGATGACTGACCAAATCATCACTTTGGTGGGATGTTTAACCGTCGGGACGACACAATCAGGATGAAACTTTTCTCCATGACGACGACGCACATACTGAGCTTTATTCTGCAAAATTTCGAATGTGCTTTCGTCACTGAAGCAGACCTGTCAAAAATAGGAAAAATATATAAACTTCCATGTTTATTTGCTTTATTTAACTGAAAATGATAATAATGTATCAATTATTGATTAAATTGCTGTATCTTACCGATCTCCAGAAGTCCACTTCTTTGTCTTGCCATTGTTTGGCCCACTTCAGGCGCTTTGCTTTCATTGCAGCTGTTAACTTGGGCTTCCTGGCGGGGCGACAGGCCTTAAAATCTAATTCTTTCAATTTTCTTCGAACAGTGCGCTCAGAAGCATTTACGCTAGCATCCTGGAGTTGTGATTTTATTACCTTTGTGGTAGCAAATCTGTTTTCTACACAAATTTTCTTAAAACATCTCTCTGACCGTGGAGTGAAAATTGATTTTCTACCGCATCTTTTCTTTCTTTTCGGGCTTAATTCCTTCCCTGACTCAATTTTCTTTTTTTATGCGTCGTACACTAGCTTCAGAAACCTCCAATCTTCGTGATATTTCTCGGTTTGTAAATGTTTTCGCAATCACAAGGGCCTTCACTTCAGCTTTTTTACATGGTGAAAGATCGCCTTTTCTACTCATAATGAAAATAGTCCAATTACTTTTTTTAAAACACTGCATACAAAATAAACTAATAACCGAGTAGTATAAAACTGTTAAACAAACAATCACAGTCCATAAAGCCACAGAAACACGTCCGTACCTGACTCGATTCCGATCGCGACTGATACAGGTTTGTACTTGTTTACGTTCATGTATCACTTTGTCAACACAGTGTTGCCGTATGTTAAAAATAAATACAAATATGTAGTCTACAACAATTCTTTTAAATAAAAATCAATAATATTGTAGTTTAAAATATACCATTATTGCATAAAAACTCTTAAGAAACATAAAATTACTAAAAAAAAAAAAACAGTGCGTCTAATAATTTGGCCAGGGACTGTATGTTATTTTGCCGAAGTGTAAACAACATATTTTTTTTAAGCATTAAATATGTTGAATTACGTGCCAACAAAACACCATTTGCAGGAAGCGTTACTTTTCTTGTTTAATTGGAAGTAATGCGCTGCTGAAAGTCATCAATTGCTCTCGGAAACCTATAGTGATTGTATTCCATTGATAAAAACATGTGAGAGTACTGGTTTCGACGACGCTTTAAAAGTAGTGATTTCGACCCGTGTTAAATGAAAAAAGAACTTGCAGAATCATTAGGAGTTGATCACACAACCATTTTCAAGCGCTTCCATGCACTGGGAATTATTCATAACCAAGGAAATTGGGTTCCGTACGAATTGAAACTGAGAGACGTTGAAAGGCGATTATTTACCTGTGAACAACTGTTTCAACTGCATAACCGATAAGATTTTTTAGCATCGTATCGTAACTGGTGATGAAAAATGGATACGCTACGATAATTCGAAGCCTGGTGAACCGTCAACATCCTTGCCAACGCCGAATATTCATGACTCCAAGCTTATATTGTATATCTGGTGGGATCAGGTGGGTGTAGTGCAACGTTTCTCAACCTGTGATGCGCGCCCCACTGGGGGGCGCGAGCGTATCGAAAAGAAATTATTATAAAAACATTCAGTAAAAAACATTTAATATAATTTATTGAAACGAAAGCAAAACAAAATACATTCTGACATAATAAAAAATAAAATACACATTTACACTGATATAATACACTTATAAATAGGATTGTATTAGTACTGCCCAATGTATTTACCTAATAATTAACATATCAATACCAAATTAAAAACAAGTTTAAAAGTTATTAGTGACTCCTTTGGGCCTGTTTTGCAGAGCAAAGTTTTTCGAAGGATGATTTAATATTAGAAGTAGACACTCTGAGTTCTTTTTCTGTATTTAATTTTTTTTTTTTTTTTTTTTTTTTTTTATTGGTCTAGCACACGTGCTGCAGGGAAGTCCCTAAAGCGCTCCAGGAGCGGCACGAGTGCGGAAAAAGCGATTCACGTTGTTCTTGAATCGCTGTAAATTGTACTCGGTGGGAAACACAGCGCTGGGCAAATTATTCCAAAGGGATGACGTTCTCCATATAAAAGATTGCTTGAAAAGCGTTGTACGCGGAGTAACAAGCTGAACCTCATACGGATGCGAAGCACCAGCGCGACGTGTATTTCTAACATGCACCGCTTTGGGAGGAATTAAGCGGGCTACATCCTTCAAACACTTTCCATGAAAATACTTGTAGAACAGACTCAAGTCGCCAACCGTTCTTCCGGTCAATTCCGGGTCCCCAATCAGACGGACCGCTCTTCTCTGAACAGAATCCAACAAATGCAGTGTATGTTTGGGAGCGGAGCCCCAAACGTGGGAGCAGTATTCCATAGTTGGTCGAATTTGGGCTTTGTAAAGAATTAACAGTTGTTGTGGGGTGTAAAGCTTTCTGGTTCTAAATAATATTCCCAACTTTTGAGAAGCTCTCCTTGCTATGCCTGCAACATGTTCATGCCAAGACATATTTGCTCCCAAACTAACGCCCAACAAATTGAGCGACGATGCTAGGGGAATGGAGTGCCCCGACATAACTATGTCGGGTTCAGCAACGTTAACTTTTTTAGAAAAAAAACTGCCGCTTGGGTTTTTGTAGCGTTAAATTCCACTTGGTTACTGTCACCCCAAGATAGAATTTCTTCCAGGTCTTTGTTGAGTTGAACGACCTCCTGCTGTCTGCGGACATTCGCCTGAGCAGCGGATGTCCGAGCGTTTAAGGTGAATGAAGAGACAAGCGTACTGTCATCTGCAAAGCTATAGATTGGATTCCCGGTCTTTTCCAGCAGATCGTTAATGTAAATGAGAAAGAGAGTAGGAGACAGTATGGAGCCCTGGGGCACACCAGTGTTGATAGTGAGGGTGTTAGAAAGAAATCCGTCGACCGCCACTCGTAAAGAACACTCTCTGAGGAAGCATGAGAGCCACAAACAGAACCTTTCAGACATACCATAAGAGCGCAACTTAGCCAACAGTCCACCGTGCCAAACACGGTCGAATGCCTTGGATATGTCAAGAGCAACCGCTCGAGATTCTCCAAAGTGTTCAATTGCGTTGTTCCAAACATGTGTTACATAAGTCAGAAGATCTCCTGTTGATCTATGTTTACGAAAACCATATTGGTGATCGCTAATAATATTGAATCGTTCAAGATATTTTAGAAGATGCTCATTGATAACCTTTTCCATGACTTTCGATATTATTGAAAGCAGTGCAACTGGTCGGTAGTTATTTGGCAAGGTCTTCTTACCTTTTTTAGGTATCGGCTGAACCGTGGCACATTTCCAGCAGGACGGAAATATTCCCTTTCTGTAGGATAGGTTAAAAAGTCTACAGAAAACTGGTGTTAGTTAGTTCGCTTGCACAGTTTTTGAGAACTATGGCAGGTATTCCGTCAGCGCCAGAAGCCTTCTTGGTGTCTAGCTTCATTAAAATACGCTTTATGATGCGCTGTCTGAAGACAACATCGGGCATCCTTGACTGCAATATGGGAATAGTAGGTGGTGTTTTTCCTTGGAAATCGAAATCTATATTTGTTTTCAAAGCAGCCACCACAGGTTTCGCAAAGGTAGGATGTTGAAAATGGTAATAGTATACGAAATGCTCTTGTTTTCAGTGCAGAAAACTCATTATTCAGAGAGTGATTTATTATTAAATTGCTACCAAGTTGTCATTAGTAAGAAAATACTTTTTAAAATTCTTTGTCAACATGGCTAGAAGATTTTCAATGGTTACTAAAACAACTTTCACATGTTGTTCTTCAACCTTGTATGTTTTAACACATTCACCCACATTTGCAAATATTTCTAGGTTCTTTTGCTTTACATTGCTGCTCCACAATTCCAATTTTCTACAAAAAGCATTAATTTTATCACTTGTATCGAATATATGTGTATTTGTTCCTTGGAGTTGAAATTTAAGGTATTTACTTTCTCGAATATATCGATCAAGCAGCTCAATTTCATCACAAATAAACTATCTCGAAACTTCTCGGCTTCCAGTCGGTTTTCCTCTTCTAGAAAAATGGCGATTTCATTTCTGAATTCATAAACACGTTGCAAACATTTCCCACGTAATAACCATCTTGCCTCGCAATAAAATAGTAACGCTGAATATTTGGCACCCATGTCTTTACAAAGTACAGAAAAAATTCAATATTTTAGGGTCTCATTTTAATATAATTTACTACGATTACAACTGTAGTGAGCACAATATTCAGAGCAGGACTCATTTCTTTGGAAGCCAGAGCTTCTCTGTGGATCATAAAATGTGTCCACACACATAGTGGAGATTTTTGTTTCAAAAGTGCTTGTACACTTTGAAATCTTCCAGACAATGAATGAACACCATCGGTATATATTCCGACGCAATTTTTCCATTCCATATTTGCCTCGTTTATAAAATCATTTAAGATAGCAAATAATGGGAGTCATGTTGCTTTGAGTTCTATTGGTTTGCAGAAAAATAGTGCTTCTACTACTAACATACCATCACAAAATCGAACATAGGCAATGAAATGAGCATCTTTATTGCTATTTGTTGCCTCATCAAGCTGAATTGAAAACAATTCCGCAATGCAACTTCCCGAAATGCTGATGTTGTACATCTTCAGCTATATCACCAATTCGACGGGCAACAGTATCATTTGATAAAGGTATACATAGCAATTGTTTGGCAAAATTATCTCCAAACATAGTTTCTACAATCACAATTGCTGCTAGCAAAACAAGCTCTTCGCCAATGGTGTTAGGCTTCTTACATCTGACTATTTTATATGAAACTTTATAAGAGATAAGTAAAACTTTTTCATTCACAAAGTTTTTTTAAAAAAATGATTTCTGCGCTACATATGATTTTAATTTTAATTGAAAGAATTCTCGGGGTTTGTTAAGGTACTCACTATGAAGCGTTTCCAAATATCGTTTAAGTTTATTTGGTTTCATGCTATCTGCTGCCAAGATTTTTGAGCAAATAACACACAGGGGCCTTTCTTCTTCATTTACTTCAATACTGGTAAAACCTAAATTTAAGTATTCTTGAGAATATTTTCTTGACTTTATTTTCGGAACCACGCTCGTCTGTGCACTTGTTGATGCTTCACTATCGTCTAATGCTCGCTTACGCCCACTTAAAAATTTATCCATGATTCTGTATAAATTTACTGCCGTGAATACTTAATACCTTGAATTTCAATTAACACTTAAGTTACAACATACACAAGGATCAACTCGACTGAGACGGGCTGTAATTGAACGAAGTGCAGCATTTATATACTTTTGGGCAGATTTTCCGAATGTTCGAGACGACTCGGAACTTCTTGCGAAGCCGCTACCGATAAGGTGGACGTGACAGAGAGCAATAGAGAGGCATCGATTCTAGTTTTGTCAACGCAGCACATATGTGTTGCCAAATATGAATAAATTTACTTATTCTTGGTAGTTTGTAAGGTTTGTAATTAAGGTCATAGTGTAGCTTTAGCATCAAAATACTGAAACTACATTATTATTGCATGCATTGTTATTGTATGAGAGGGGAGAGGCGCAATGAAAATTATGTTTGAAAATTGGGTCGCAAATACTGAAAGGTTGAGAAACGCTGGTGTAGTGTATTATGATCTGCTCCAACTAATGAAACTATTACTGGGGAACGTTACCAATAACAATTGTGGCAATTGAGCGGTGTGTTGAAGGAAAAACGACCGCAATATGCCAAAAGACACGACAAAGCGATTTTTCAACGTGACAACGCTTGGCCACATGTTGCAAAACCCGTCAAGGAAACGCTAGAAGCGCTTGGATCGGATATCCTACCCCACTCGCCATACTCACCAGGTACTGGTCCTTCTGATTATCACTTGTTTCAATCAATGACGCACAGCCTTTTTTTTATGGGTCTAGCACACGTGCTACAGGGAAGTCCCTAAAGCGCTACAGGAGCGACACGTGTGCGGAGAAAGCGATTCACGTTGTTCTTGAATCGCTGTAGATTTTACTCGATGGGAAACACAGTCCTGGGTAAACCATTCCAAAGGTATGATGTTCTCCATATAAAAGCGTTGTACGAGGAGTAACAAGCTGAACCTCATACGGATGTGAAGCATTAGCGCGACGCGTACCTCTAATATGCACCGCTCTGGGAGGAATTAAACGGGCCACATCCTTCGAACACTTTCCATGAAAGTACTTGTAGAATAGGCTCAAGTCGCCAACCGTTTTTCGATGTTCCAGCTAATCAAGGCCGTCGGTCAGTTCCGGGTGTCCAATCAGACGAACAGCTCTTCTCTGGATAGAATCCAACAAATGCAGTGTATGTTTGGGAGCGGAGCTCCAAACATGGGAGCAGTATTCCATAGTTGGTCGAATTTGAGCTTTGTAAAGAATTAACAGTTGTTGTGGAGTGTAAAGCTTTCTGGTTCGAAACAATATTCCCAACTTTTGAGAAGCTCTGCTTGCTATGCCTGCAACATGTTCATGCCAGGAGATATTTGCTCCAAATTAACGCCTAACAGATTGAGTGACGATGTTAGAGAGATGGAGTGCCCCGACATAACTATGTCGGGTTCTGCAACGTTAACTTTTTTAGAAAAAACTGCCGCCTGGGTTTTTGTAGCGTTAAATTCCACTTGGTTACTGTCACCCCAAGATAGAATTTCTTCCAGGTCTTTGTTAAGTTGAATGACTTCCTGCTGTCTGCGGATATTCGTCTGAGTAGTCGATGTCCGAGCGTTCAAAGTGAATGAAGAGATAAGTGTACTGTCATCTGCAAAGCTGTAGACTGGATTCTCGGTCTTTTCCAGCAGATCGTTAATATAAATGAGGAAGAGAGTAGGAGACAGTATGGAACCTTGGGGCACACCGGCGTTGATAGTGAAGGTGTTAGAAAGAAATCCGTCAACTGCCACTCGTAAAGAACGCTCTCTGAGGAAACATGAGAGCCACAAACAGAACTTTTCAGACATACCATAAGAACGTAGCTTAGCCAACAGCCCATCGTGCCAAACACGGTCAAATGCCTTGGATATGTCAAGAGCAACCGCTCGAGATTCTCCAAAGTGTTCAATTGCGTTGTTACAAACATGTGTTACATAAGTCAGAAGATCTCCTGTTGATCTATTTTTACGAAAGCCATGTTGGTGATCACTAATAATGTTGAATCCTTCAAGATATTTTAGAAGATGCTGATTGATAGCCTTTTCCATGACTTTCGATATTATTGAGAGTAGTGCAATTGGTCGGTAGTTATTTGGCAAGGTCTTCTTACCTTTTTTAGGTATCGGCTGAACTGTGGCACATTTCCAGCAGGAAGGAAATATTTCCTTTCTGTAGGATAGGTTGAAAAGTCTACAGAAAACTGGTGTTAGTTCCCTCGCACAGTTCTTGAGAACTATGGCAGGTATTCCGTCAGCGCCTGAAGCCTTTTTGGTGTCTAGCTGTCAGCCTGTCTGAACACCGCTTCCATTATTATAAGAATACCAAAAAATAGATCGATTCGTGGATAGTCTCAAAAGATGAGTCGTTTTTTTTAACGTGGTTTAACATGCTGCCACAAAGATTGGAGAAAGTACTGGCTAGCAATGAACAATACTTTGAATGATGAATTTGTAACCATTTTTCTACAATAAAGCGATATTTTTACCGCGAAATCCCTCAAAATGAATTCACATACCAATAAAATGCATTCAAATTACTATAAGTCTAGATTGTAGATGTTAGGTACGCATATTTTGAAAATTCCAAAAATATATTTCGCTTTGCGAGACCTGGCGATTCTTTTGCCACATTTTAAAATCAGCCGCTCTTAAAGGTACATATTGCTCATATTTTTACAGGAAGTAATGAATTTATATAAAAAAAATCTCCTTCTAAGACTTTTGTTTCCAATTTCCGTTGGTCTGTCGCTCTATTGATCTATCTATCTATCTCTTGGCACCTTAACTTTCCCAAAAAAAATTAGATGTTGATTTCAGATTTGGTATACAAAAAAAAAGATTGATTCTGAGCGATGTTGTTTCGTGGTAAGGGGTTGAATAGTATTATAAGAGTTTCTCTTGGTTTTGATTGAATAATAAACAAATTTCAGCAGCATAATTACTCAGCCAAATATATAAAGGGTTCAAAGGGAGCTAGATGGGCCGCTTTGAATATATCAGATTATACGTTTTTTTCAATTCGAAGTCGACTAATCTATAAAGTTTTTTTATTATTTGTGATTTTAACCAAAATTCCATGCTGACGAGAATGCCATGAAAATGCCTTTTTTGACTACTGGCAGTCAACGGACTCAATTTGATGGGCAAATATGTCTTGAAATGAACATGTTGCATGAATAGCAAAGAGAGCTTCCCAAAAGATAGGAATATTATTTCGAACTAGAAAGCATTACACCCCACAACAAATTTTAATTCTGTATAAAGCTCAAATTCGAAGAACGATGGAATACTGCTTACATATTTGGGGTTCTGCCCTCAAACCTACACTGTATTTGTTAGATTATATTCAGAAGCTGTTCATCTGATGGAAAACCCAGAACTAACCAGCATTCTTGGTTCCTTGGAAGATCAAAAAACGGTTGGTATTTGCATGGAAAGTGTTCGATGAATGTAGCCAGCTTAATTCCTCCCAGACTGGTGCATGCCAGGAATATACGTCGTACTAAGACTTCACTTCCATGTAAGAGTCAACTTTTTACTCCTCGTATAACACTTTTCGAGCAGTCTTTTATATGCAATGATTTTCCCAGGAATCGATTTTTCTGTTCACGCATCTCTTCTGTAGCTCTTTCAAGATTTCCCTGTAGCTGTAGCCTGTGCTATTTCCATAAAAAAATATCAGTTCTAAATATCTTTAAAAACCTTCTTCTATACACTACTTTTTAGTGTTCCGTAAGAAACGCTTATAAGATCACTTCGGTGTCTATCCGTCTGTCTGTACCTGATTTTCTCCGAAACTATTTGACCTAGAAAGCTAAAATTTGGCACTAATATAGGAATTGATGACCTTATCAGAGCCGTGTAGTTTTTAAAGTTAAATTTTGACTTAAGGAAATAGTTTTGAAGGATGAAATCGCGAGTGTAGAACACGAGTTCAAATATATATATATATATATATATATATATATATATATATATATATATATATATATATATATATATATATAAATATATATATATATATATATATATATATATATATATATATATATATATATATATATATATATATATAATGTAATACTTGCGAGAAAAAACGCTGCCTCCCTCCCTTATCTTGAAAAATTTAAAAGAAATTCTGAAATATTCTCCACAGGATGTAGATCGAACGAAAATTATTACGAGTGAATTATCTTTAATAATTTATCTGGTATAAAAAAAAACAAAAATTGCAAGGTCATCAGTTTTCAGTAAATATTGGAAAGAAACTTTGTTGAAAATTCAGTTGGGGTGTGCTTTCTGAAGTCATTGATCATTTTATACCTCCGTAACAATTTTTTTTTATTTTAAAAACAACAAGGTACTAATTGCGCAAGTCTGACATGCAATTGTTCGGTTTTTTTAAATTAATATCTTACGATAAAACATTCGCCAATAAAATATCGAGTTCTATTGCTTTAAGTTATTATTTAGGGTGAAAAAGTCAATTTCAGCATTTATTTTAAAATAACATATTTTCAAGGAAAATATAGTGTAAGTAACTTTTGCATTCTTTCTTAAACTTAGGAATATTTAATAATATAATTAATGGCTAAAACTAGGACAGGTAGCCAATATTATTTATTTATCGGCAATAACTTCGAAGTTTTCCAAATTACAAATGTCCGTGGCATTGAGAGAATACCGCTTTAATCAATAAATAAAAATTAATTGACGGAATCCTGCTGTTTTAGATTTTGTTAAAGGACTTGTTTGTTCATAATTCAGTTAATTTTATGTAAATAATCTAACTTTCCCGCAAGGTGATTCGCTTCTTACACTGATGCAAAACCACGGGATTGAAGTGATTATAACGTGAAACAAAAGAGAGAAAATAAAATTACTTAGTTTAAATTCCATCCAGTATATCATTAAATAGATAGTTTTTATAAGTATTGGTGAATACATCTCAAAAAAAGCTAGATCTAGTTTAGCTGGTGGTTATTGCCCTAAACTTTACTAACATAAATAACTCTATAGACCCCCCTTACATCATTTTTAGGGCTCCGTACGGAACCCTTATGGGATCACATCGGAGTCTGTCTGTCTGTCTGTCCGTCCGCCCGTCCGTCTCTCCGTCTGTCCGCCTGTCACACTCTATTCTCTCCGAAATTGTTTAACATAGAAGGTTGAAATTTGGCACAAATAGAGCAATTGATGGCCCAATCAGAGCCGTGTAGTTTTGGAAGTTAAATTTTCACCCAAGGGGGTGAAATCGAAAGTGAAAAAATAAATTACCAGGTCATCGAGTGGGGTCTCAAATGAAAGCTTGTAAAATGAGTTCAAAAAACATATATGACGTAATACTTTTGCACACTTTCCTTCATATTATTTTTTAAAAATGACCAAAAAACCCTGTCCACCCACCTTATCTCGAAAAGCGCTGAGTAAAAAAACAATTCTGGAATATTCTCCATAAGGTGTAGATTGAACGAAAATTATCACGAGTGATACACCTTTGATAATTTATCTCCTATACAAAAAAAAAATTCAACGTCATCAGTTTTCAACAAGATCAGAAGCAAATTTTGTTGAAAACTCATTTGGGGTGTCTTTTGTGTTACTGATCATTTTATACCTCCGTAACAAAATTTTATATTTTAGAATCAATCACCGTACGGAATGCCAATTGAACAAGTCCGACTTACACTTGACCGGTCTTTTTAGTGTACGTACGGAACTATCTATCTGTCCGCCTGTCACAGCCGATTTTCTCGGAAACTATTGGACACAGAAAGTTGAAATTTGGCACTAATGTAGGAATTGATGGCTTCATCAGAGCCGCGTAATTTTGAAAGTTAAATTTTGACTTAAGGGGATAGTTTTGGGAAGTGAAAAAAACAATTACCACGTCATGAGTGTAGTGTCAAATGAAAAGTTGTAAAAACAGTAGTTCAAAAATATATATAATGTAATAACAGCACACACTTTTCTTTGTATTATTTTTAAAAAGTTGCGAAACATCGCTATCCCTTATCTCGAAAAGTACTGATCAAAGAATTTTGAAATAATTCTGGAATATTCTCCACAGGGTGTAGCTTGAACGAAAATTCTCACGAGTGCATTACCTTTAATAATTTATCCGGTATATAAAAAAAAACAAAATTTCATTAAAAATCTCATTATATCTCATTAATCCTGGTATTAGAACGACGAAAATCTTAATTAAATCTTATATGTTTTAATATAAAACATCCCTGTAAATGTAAATTATATCCTTTAGATCAGGCAACGAGTTGTGGAAGAGTTGACTGCAGGTAGTTCCAAATTTGCGATTTCATCTCTGAAATTTAAAGCTGTCTAAGTCTGTTGTCAAATCCAAAAAATATAACAGAAGTATAGTCTGTCAAGTAAGAACGTGTCCGCGATAATTCATTTTTGGTACTTGAGGACTTTGACTCAGTTGTCTTGCCAGATAAGAATACGAGCGGTCACGTTCTTACTTGACAGACTGTAAAAGGCATTATTGGCATCTGCACGTTACCGTAAACTAAAAAGAAATGGGGACAAAAAATATTCGTCAGATATTACCACCATAAGCTGACAGTTGGTAGTAGTAGACGTGTAAAACTGTTGGAATTCGTTTATTCAGACTTAATTTAGTGCGCCTTTAATGTGAGTGAAATTTCTGCAGATTTTAGCTAAATTTTTTTTCGATAAAGACACAACTGCTGCCCAGGCCTGTCAAGAAATTTGTGATGTTTATGGTCAAGATGTGTTACCAAAAGCGACAGTCGCTTTCGTTCTGGAAATTTCGATGTCAAAGATTTTCCTCGCACTCGTCGACCAATGACAGAAAAAGTAGATAGAATTTTGGCAAAACTTAAGCAATATAAGTAGCTATGACATCGTCAAGAAACTAAACATCCATTACCAGACAGTTTTTATACATTTGTAGAAAGCTAGCGACAAAAAAGAAGCTCGGTGCCACATGATTTGACGCTAAAACATTTACTCGATCTAATTTCTATCTTCGAAATTACGGAAACGCTACTAAATCGAGCGATTTCTGAAGAGATGGATCCTGGATGATAAAAAGTAGAACACTTCAGATAATAATGTGCAAAAATGATCGTGCTCAAAGAAGGATGAAGCTCAACAATAGATGGCAAAGCCCTGATTGACGTCAAAAACGGTGATGTGTGTTTAGTGGGATTGGAAGGGGATCGCGGACCACGACCTACTGCTACCTGGCCAAATGATTGATTTTGCACTCTACTGTTAGCAATTGTCAAGACTGAAGCACGCGATTAAAAGAAACGGCCGGAACTAGTAAGCAAAAAGGGTGTCGTCTTCCACTATGACAACGCCCGGCTACTCCCATCTTTGATGACTCGGCAAAAATTTAGAAAGCTTAGCTGGGAAGTTTTAATGCAGCCCCGGATCTTGCCCCGTCAGACTCTCGTTTATTTTCGTCTTTGTAGAACTCCCTGAAAGGTGTTAAGTTAGTTTGAAAAGAGGCCTGTGGAAACCACTTATAGTTTTTCCCCAACAACTACAGAAGGTCTATAGTGACTGAATTATGGTGTTGTCATAAAAAACGGCAGAAGTTCATAGAACAAAATGGCCTACATTTGGATAAATAAAAGTTATTTCAAAATTATAGTTATCGCAATTCTAACTTTAAAAGGCTTAGTACTATTTCGGCAACCCTCCATACCAGAGTCATCTACAGTGAACTATAAATATATAATACAAAACACATACAATAAAATTAAAGATTTTTATGGAAAAGCCGATAAAATCAATGAAAGCAGCAAACACAAGTAAATCCGATTATATCACATATATAACCGGTCAAGTGCAAGTTGAACTTGCACAATTAGTGTTCCGTACGTTGATTACTTTTGAAATAAAAAATTTTGTTACGGTGGTATAAAATAATCAGTGACTTCACAAAACACACCCCAAATGAGTTTTCAACAAAGTTTTTTTCCAATCTCTACTGAAAACTGATGACCCTGAAATTTTTGTTTTTTTTATATACCAGATAAATTACACAGGTCAACATTTTATCTAGGCTTGTACTCGGTAAACCAACTAGGTATCTTAAGGTTTTTGGGGTCGCTGATCACGATGAAGGGGTCGGTTAACCTTCATCAGGTCAGGTTCAAGGTCATTTGAAGGTCAAATTGAGCCAATGCAGCCAAAAAATCTGAAAAAATTCATACGTATGTTTTTTGGGTCACTGAATCCGAATCCGGTGTTACTTTTTTCATATAAGGTCTCCTGAAGGTCACTAGAGGTTACTTCAAGGTCATTCTGAGGTTATTTGGAATAAAACAGTTATGAGCAGGCCAAAAAATCTGAAAAAAATGGTGTATACGTTTTTTAGGTCTCTGGTTCAGAATTAGAGGTCGGTTAGCCTCCATCAAATCTGGTTCAAAGTCATTTGAAGGTCAATTTAATTGATAGCGGCTGAAAAATCTAAAAAAAAAAACGATACCCACCTTTTTTGGGTCACTAATTCTTAATCTGTGTTCTTTTCTTCCCTACCATTTTTTCCATAGATCTTTTCAAGCAGGAATACTAGAACATGGGTAGAGGAAAAGGTTATGATCAAGTGCTACTAGTATATTTCAGCATTATACTTGCTTCGAGGTCGGTTTATTTTATACAGAAAGTTTTTGTCTCAATCTCAAAACTCCACTAACATTTCCATAAAGTTATTTGATATGCATATTTAATAAATGTGGGCTAATGAACTAATACTTGTAGTTGCACCCAGGACACCTCCACGCGGTGACGGTGGGCAACGCAGTTGTTCCACTATCCGGCGAAGTCCCTGGGTTATGGCTTCCATGCCGTTATGGCATCTACAAATAAAACTTCTACGAGACAGGGGCTCGTAACCCCAGAATCGGCGGTTGGTCAGGGTGGGAAAGCGGGCCCGCAGCCGTCGTCATCCAGCGACCGTAGCTCTTCAACGGTGGGAAACTTGGCTTTTGAAGAGTTTAATGTTACAAGTCAAGGATTTTGTAAGAATAATGTAAACTGATTTTGTATCGTTTGTGGGCTGTATACTCCCAAAAATAAATTTAAATTTTCTGAGACTTTGAAAACAAAATATAAAACTTTGTTTAATATCGACACGAGTTCCTTGAACAACTCTTATACTCCGCATGTCATCTGTAGTAAATGCCGCAATATTTTGTTTAGAACAAGGGCACAAATATTTTCTGCACCGATGAAATGGAGAAATCCATCAGACCATACGTCTAATTGTTATTTCTGCTTAACGAATCTCAAAGGATATAATCGTAATAACAAAAACTCTGTAACTTATCCGTGCGTAGAATCTGTAACATTGCCCATATATATAGAAACTGCACCTGATAATGATGACAGCAGGCATAGCAATGCAGAGCATTTTGAAGTTTCTGATGATATAGAAATGCATGATGAATCATTAGATACATCGCAAGATGGTGAAAGTGAAGCCTACAATGTATCTTCAGGCTCGGAAGATGAAGGTATGTCAGAACAAACACATTTTAACCAAGGTGACCTGAGTGATCTCTGTAGAGACTTAGGACTTTCAAAAGAAGGTTCTGAACTTTTAGCATCGAGATTAAAAGGAAAAAATTGTTTAGCACCAGGGACAAAAGTAACATATTACCGTTCAAGAGAAAAACCATTCAAAAAGTATTTTACAAAATCTGGTAATTTAATTTATTGCAATGATGTTAGTGGATTAGAATATGGTATCGAATATACAGCTAGTCATTGGCGCCTTTTTATCGATTCATCGAAAAGAAGTTTGAAAGCGATCTTGCTCTTCATTGGGAATATGTATGCCCCTTTGCCTCTTGCTCATTCGGTCATTTTAAAAGAAGAATATTTCAATTTAGAACTCGTACTAGAAAAAACTGAAATATGATTCTCATAAGTGGGAACTTTGCGGTGATTTAAAAATCATAACGATCATGCTCGGTTTGCAATCAGGGTTTGTATCATATCCATGCTTCCTTTGTGAATGGAACAGTCGTGCTAGAGATAAACATTACGTAGTAAAAGTTTGGCCACCAAGAAAAAATCTAATCCCAGGTGAGAAAAATGTTTTAGCAGAAAGTTTGGTACCTCCTCATAATGTTCTATTACCACCATTGCACATAAAGTTAGGTCTGGCAAAACAAATTGTTAAAGTAATGAGTAGAAACTAGCATATCTTTGAAGTATTGCCAAAACTTTCGGAGGCGAAAATAAATGAAGGTGTCTTTACCGGACCTAATATAAGAGAACTTTTCAAAAATGTAAAATTCGAAAGAAAGATGACTGACAAAGAAAAGGCAGCTTGGAGAAGTTTCAAAGAAGTGACGAAAAAGTTTTTGGGAAACAATAAAGATCCAAATTATAAAGAAATCGTTGCGAAAATGGTAAATAACTTCAGGGAACTAGGATGTCTGATGAATCTCAATTCTGAAAGTATTTGAACAAAGATATCATGGAGTTTGGGGTACGAATATGTTAGCTGACTACTGTTGGAGCCTTAAAAGAGACACAAATGTAAACAATAAAAGAAAATCAATTCGGAGGTCATTTGAATCCCAACGCAAACGTGCTAGAATTGATGATTAGCTTAGTATATTTAGTTATACCAAAGATAAGGACATTAATTTTTTATGTAAATTTTTAATTTCTGATTATACATTAAAATCATTTTTGTCGTCGCCACCGCCGCCGCTGACAGTAGCTCCCTCCAAAAGTTGATGACCCTCCAAAAGTGAATCCCTCTTCACAAATGAATCCGTGAGTGCCTGCGTGTGTATGGGTGTGAATTACTGAATTTATATGTGGGTGTCTGTGTGCGTATGTTTGTGTATTGATGTGTGTGCCTATGTGGGTACGTAACTGTTGTGCTTCTGTGTGTATTACTGTGTGTGTGTGTGGGTATTACTGTATCTGTGCGAATCCGTATGTATTACTCTGTGTTTGTATGTGTCTGTGTATATATTACTGTATGTGTGTCACAGAGTTTGTGTGTGTGTATGTTTTATTTATATGGGTGTGCCTGTGTGTATTGTTGAGTTCGTGTGGATGTGTGTGTCTTTGTGTGCGTGTGTGTGTGCCTGTGCGTGTGTGGATCACTGTGTGTGATTATGTGTGTATGTCTGTGTGTTTTATTTCGTGTGTATGAGTGTGTGTGTGTGTGTGTATTACTGTGTATGTCTGTGTGTTTTATTTCGTGTGTATGAGTGTGTTTGTATTACTGTGTATGTCTGTGTGTTTTATTTCGTGTGTATGAGTGTGTGTGTGTGTGTGTGTATTACTGTGTATGTGTGTGTGTGTGTGTGTGTGTGTGTGTGTGTGTGTGCGTGCGTGCGTGTGCGTGCGTATGCGTGTGTGTGTGTGTATTTAAACGAATTATAAGTCAGCAAATTCTAAGAATTCTGGGAACACGCTAGGGCTCTTGTACAATTCTCCATAAACTTCAAACTTGAGATGTAGGATTGGTCAACGGAGCGATCAGAAGGGTGAAGCGAAGAGAGAAAATTCTTGGATGATCAGAACAATATTTTAATATTTCACAAGAAAAAAACGATTTCACTGTCTTTACAGTGTGATATTTTTACCTTTTTTGAAAATAGGGTGACTCTTGGATTTTTAAACAATTCCGTTTCGTTGTTTTTATATATAGTAGATGCTATGCTATAAAGTCACCCCCTCTTCAAGTACAGATGCACATAACGGGAAATGTGGAGGACCTTACTGGCACAAAGCAAGATGAGAATATTGTCAGAACGTTCCGATGAAGTTCCAGAATCTTACAAAGTATTAAAGTAGACATAACTTCCGGTGTATTCTTGGAGACATGAGTGAGAAGAAGACAAACATTCCGATTCAGAATTCCAACAAACACGTGCAACGGTTTATTTTGGCGGCTATCCAATGATTTGACTTCCAAATGACCTTAATACCGACCTGATGAAGGGTAACCGACCTCTAATTCTGAACTAGAGACCTAAAAAACGTATACGCCATTTTTTTCAGATTTTTTGGCCTGCTCATAACTGTTTTATTCCAAATAACCTCAGAATGACCTTGAAGTAACCTCTAGTGACCTTCAGGAGACCTTATATGAAAAAAATAACACCGGATTCGGATTCAGTGACCCAAAAAACATACGTATGAATTTTTTCAGATTTTTTTGGCTACATTGGCTCAATTTGACCTTCAAATGACCTTGAACCTGACCTGATGAAGGTTAACCGACCCCTTCATCGTGATCAGCGACCCCAAAAACCCTAAGATACCTAATTGGTTTACCGAGTACAAGCCTAGATAAAATGTTGACCTGTGTTATTAAAGGTAATGCACCCGTGATAATTTTCGTTCAATCTACACCCCCTGGAGAATATTCCAGAATTTTTTCAAAATTTTTTGAACCGTACTTTTCGAGATAAGGTGGGGGGACAGCGGTTTTTGGAGATTTTTAAAAATAATACAAAGAAAAGTGTACGCAAGTATTACAATATACATACGTTTTTTACTCGTGTTTTCACAAGCTTTCATTTGACATCACACTCGATGACCTAGTAAAAAAATTTTTTTTTCACTTCCGATTTCACCCCCCAAAACTAACCCCTTAAGTCAAAATTTAACTTTTAAAACTACGTGGTTCTGATGAGGCCATCAATTCCTATATTAGTACCAAATATCAACTTTCCATGTCAAATAGTTTCGGAGAAAATCGGGTGTGACAGACAGACAGACAGACAGACAGACAGACAGACAGACGGACAGACGGACAGACAGACACCGAAGTGATCTTATAAGTGTTCCGTATGGAACACTAATAAATATGTATATACAGTCTGTGAAGCAATGTGTCCTCGATAATTCATTTTTGGTAGATGTGATTCTAGCGATTCAACAAAACATCGGTAGAGGGAACCTTTGTCGACGACACATTTTGGTAAAAGTATCAGTCGGTTCCGAACTTTCCTCGAAATCACGTAAATTCCAAAATGAGTCACTTGTTTATGCGTCGGTTCGAGGCAGTCTTTCTTTGTTCCCATCTAAAGGGGCCTAAAATGACACATTCCGCGGCCGCTAAATATGCTAAAAAGTCGGTATCGTTTGTAAAGAATTGGATAAATTATTTTAACGAGACGAAATATGTCGACGATTTTCCAAAACATGGCTCGGTAGGCAAAGTCGCTCCGAAAGTCGAATAACGAATCGCGTGTTTGTTTGCACAGTTCCTGAAATTGGCGCTTTATCAAGGAGGGGTAAAATTAACAAAATCAGGTTTAAATATGGCCCATGAGACCATTCGACAACATCCTCGTGCTCATGATGTTAAATTCCGAAACATGTTAAAGAAACCCTTGCTGGGTGAAAATCAGGTCGTGGAGCGGCTCGCTTGGGCCCGCGATAAGATACTTGAGTGGTCCTCACAATCGCCGAACGCCAACCCTATTGAAAACGTTTGGTCTCTTTTAAAGTGAAAGCTCAGAGAAAAGACTTTGAGGACATTGACTCAGTTATTTGGCTAGATTCGAAAAATTTGCAGGATATGCAGAAAATCTGGTCGACAGCATGCCTCGAAGATGCCCGGCGTTTATTGATCCAGGAGGCGATTGGACAACTTACTAAGGTAATTGAGCCGTTGTTAACACGCCAAAAAATACATTTATGACAAAAAACGTTCTCAAAACACATTCTTTCAAGAATACGAGCGATCACGTTCTTACTTGACCGACTATATGTATGTACGAAAAATGTATACCTAAGTGGTTCGGATTTATCTGACGCTGTTGCAGTCTCCAATATTTAAAGAGAAAATTTTGTTTGTTTCTGGTGTCGTAATTATGCGTAGAGACATGCCTTGCATGTTGAGTGATGTTCCCATAAAAAGGGAATAATGACAAGGTTAGTTTGCTGTTGTTTATAAAGGTTTCTCTATAATCCAACCTGCACCTATTCTCATTACCCTCCCTTGCAAGCAACAAAAAACTACTTTAAAGGACATTTTGGAACATAGACAGATTATGTAACACAAAGATGTAAGTTTCTAAATAAGCTATTCTGTGCAGATATTTCCGCAAAGTCTGCAGTCTAGGCTAGTAATTCTTGCTAAGGGCACCAAGTCATTATGTGGTATCTTGAGCGTCGAAAAAAGTTTTTTCTATATTAAGAACATGCAGATTTCTCCTTATAGCGCTTTTCTATGCCTCTAGCCTCCTCCAGATTCTGGTGTCGGTAATGGTAGAGACATCCGTGAAGAAAGTGTATTTCGTTAATGAATCAATGTTAGATAGAGCCTTAATATAGATTGAAAAAGTGAGAGTTTCAAAACTAAACTTTAGAGCACTCCTAGAATCACATTTTTCTCCGCTTACTCGTCCCTAAAAACTGGATTCTACCTTCAAATAAGTTTTTAATTTAAGATGCTGGTAGGTAGAAGTGGCCTCATTCTGTTCTTATTTTTAAGAAACTCATAAGAATGTTTTGTTTGAATTCAGTAAAAAAAGCAGCTGTATAATAAAAGCATCAAGAGCATTCACGACTATGCCTAGAATGTCCAGGATGGTATTATGAGCCTCTCTAAAGATAAACTGGCAATCAGTAAATGGCTTAGTTGCAGAAAATTCAGCTATTTTGAAAGTCATATATTTCTCAACAATCTTAGAGAATACAGGTAGAAGAGAAATTGTGTTTTTGTATAATGTAAGTATTCAGTGGATTAGTTTTTCCAGTGACGGTGTGTAACGAAAATCTAGAGGAAATATAATGAAAAAATTTGCATTAGTGGATGTTGAAAGTGTTATATTAAATTTGTTGAAGGCATATATCAGGAAATTGATAACTAAACTAGTACACCACACCACAACTTTAAATACTGGCGTTTATTACCAAGTAGAAAGTTTTAAAGATCAACATTATTTTCAGATAAAGTTGTTACTAATAATGAGTGGACATTTCTTCGTAGAATTGAAACCACATCGTAGATCCATTTGGTGGAATTAATTGCATTTATACAAGAACGGCCAGTTCAATTAATAGAACTAAAACAGTTAGAGGAAACAACATTAAATATATATCACATACATATATTCTCTGGGAAAAAGTTCGTGGCATTTTTTCCGATAGATGGCGTCAATTACAAATAACTCAAGAAACACAGATCGTAGCGACACCACTAAACACTCGTTGGAAAGGTGACACTTCGAGCGTTACTTTGAGTGTAAACATAGAAATTGGTGCAGTGGTTGGACAGTTGTTTGTGTTTGAAAATGGAGGAAAGTAATGAAAAATTGTGCTATATTTTGCAATATTATTTCGACCAAGGGAAGAACGCTGCGCAGGCTTGTGAATAAATTTGTTCTGTGTAAGGTGAAGGTACTTTATCAAAATCTGCTGCGCGGAAATGGTTCGCTCGCTTTCGTTCTGGTCGTCCAATCACTAAAAAAGCTGATGAAATTCTTGAAAAAATCCAGCAAGATAAGTATATCAGCAGTGTCGATATTGGTATGGAGCTAGGCATTAACCACAAAACGGTTTTGAACCATTGATACAAAGCTGGCTACAAAAAGAAGCTCGATGTATGGGTTCCTCATGAGTTAAGCGCAAAAAACATGGGAGACCGAATTAACATCTGCGATGCGCTGCTGAAACGCAATGAAATCGAGCCATTTCTGAAACGTGTCATAATCGGTGATAAATAATTGAACAGGTACGACAATCGGAAGCGTAAAAGATCGTGGACAAGGGTGAGCCGTCACAAGCGTTCGCGAAGCCAGGATTGACGCCGAAAAAGGTGATGCTGTGTGTGTGGTGGGACTGGAAGGCAATCGTCCACCATGAGCTACTTCTAGTTGGTCAGACGATTGATTCTCAACTCTACTGTGGACAACTAGAGAGATTATGCCAGGCAATTGAAAGAAAAGGGCCCGAATTGATTAATAGGAAAGGTATTGTCTTCCATCATGACAACACCCGACCACACAATTCTTTGATGACCCGTCAAAAATTGCGAGAGCTTGGTTGGGATGTTTCGATGCATCCACCGTATAGCCCAGACATAGCACCCTCTGACTATCACTTGTTCCGATCTCTGTAGAACTCTCTCAATGGAATTAAGCTGCTTTCAAAAGAAGCCTGGGAAAACATTTGATTCAGTTTTTCAACCAGCAACCACAGAAGTTCTTCACCGATGGCATCATGGCTCTACCTGAAAAATGGCGAAACAATGTCGATAATAATGGAGCATATTTGGTTTAAATAAATTTATATTCACACTATAAGAAAACCAGTTGAATTTTACTAAAAAACGCCACGAACTTGTTCCCAGACCTGATATATTTTTATTGTTACTATATTTTTACATAAATTTAAAATAATGTAATAAATATATTAAATTAATAAAACAATTTCTTAAATATATGTTTCTTATAAAGTACCCACCTAGCTGTAAAGAAAGAATGGCTTTTTCAAACTTAGGCACCAACGTTTGTCGAGTTGTTTAATTTCATCCAACAAGAATTCTCTTATTTGCGCCTTAAACATCGATGATATTTTTGATGCTTTCCTCTCATCTTCTGAGACAAATTCCCGGCTCCTGAAATCTTCCTACAGATGCTTAAACGATAACAAGTCGCAGGGCACTAAATCAAGATTATATGGTGGAAGTTATAACTCTGTGAATCCACAGCTTTTGGTACTGGCTTGTGTACAAGGTTTGTGAACCCTGTTTTTGTTGTGCAATAGTAAAGTTTTGGTTCTCCATGAATTCGGACGCTTCCCTCTCTATGCTTCGTTTCATGCTTTGTATCGTCATTTCGTAAACCCTTCCAATCATTGAGGAGCCTTTTTCCGTATGTTCAATAAGCAAAATTTCTTCAGTCACAGAAAAAGTTCGCCAACAACTTTCCAGAGAGAAAGAGATTTTTGCCGTCTTTAGGGATGGCGAGATCTTATGAACTTATTTCATTATCAGAGGATACCTTTCTTCATGGAAGAATCCCAACAGAATACCCAAATATAGTCGCTTCTAACGATTCAAACAAAAAACTCCCATCGTTCTCTAAAACGTAGAAATATTCTTAAGAAATTTCTTTACTCACTAGTGTTTGACTCAATCATGCAGAAGCTTTTTTTATTTTATTCATTTTCATGCTCAGTCTTTGAATCTATAGTTTCGGATACTTCAAGTCTTTTAGCTCTTCGATCTGACAGTAGCACATTCTCAATAAGCCTAATGATTTCCTCAGTCCTTGTTTCAACTAGTCTTGGTGGTCTGCATTACAGCAATATTATGATTTTATCCTCTCTGAGGTATCACCAGGAGTATTGTCCTGAGTTTTGGATCTCGAAAAACTTGTGCTCTTTTGTTTATAAACAATTTAAGTTTTCAAAATGCGTTTTTTGAGCGTAAAATGTGAATAACTCCGGTTATATCAGTCCGATCGAGGCGAACAAAAACTAAAATTTCCAACAAATCCTCGTTGGTCTTACTCTCTACGGCATATTTTCTGAAACTTTTAAGCCGATTGGTTCACTTAATCGGCCTGTATGAATAAAAGAAAAAAAAAGTTTTTTTGTCGGTTTTTTCAATTTTGTAGGTTATGTACACATTTGAGCAACTTAAAACTAACGAGGATTTTCTGGAAATTTCATCATGAAGAGTTCGTTTTTTTTTTTGGTTCGATCCGATATACAACTGGAATTATTAGCACTTTAAGTTCAAAAAACGCGTTTTGAAAACTTCGATTGTTTATGACCAAAAGAGCACAAGTTTTTTCGAGGTCCAAAACTCAGGACGATACTTCTGGTACCCTAGAGAGAATAAAATCATAATATTGCTGTATCTAAACTGTGCAATTTCAAATGCTTTTTTTACTGTACTATATTGAAACTACACAATATTTAACCACCCAAATTGCTTTGACTCCCTTTTTGAACCGAAAGTAATAAAAAAAAATTTGAATTTCTCGACTTTAAAAACTTGAAAAGGCCATATACACACGAACCAACCCCTCTAATTCCCCCACCCTCCTTGCACCGCTTTTATGTTTTATTATAAACATTCCTACATAATATTTGTTTATTATTTCAACAAAAAAAAACAGGAAGAATTACCTTATTAGTATTAAAAACCATGCAAAATTTATCGACACCTACCCTTTCATCCTCTTGGCATGAAGCGATATCGTGCAAAAACTATTAAACATCATCCCTTTATTGAGTTGAGCCTTTTATCGAAAGTTATCGTACCACCAAACCGACAGACAGACCAAAGAAAAAAAGTTACTATATTTTTCGTGACGTAGGAACTCTAAAACATGAAAAAAAAGCAAATTGTAATTTTGTCTCGAATACAGTACCATAATAAACATAAAACATAGTAGCGACGCTCAAAAAAATTGTAGGTCCCGTTTTTTATCACGCGTGTGTCTCCTATCATACCAACAACGTGGCTGCCAGCGCGGTCGCGGGTGATATTTACATCTGGATTTCAAGGAGAATTTTTGATAACGTGCTCCGAAATTCATTATTAATAATTTTCCAATAAGTAAATGACTCATTTGACGTTATAATTGTACATAATTATAACAAGATGTCAAGAGAAAGTTTCTGTTGTAGGGTAAGTGCTTATAAAAATATGTGTGGCATCTCCAAAGAAGTTAGTTTTTTTAAAATTTCTCAAGGATCCTAAAACGTAGTTTATTCATAATTCTTTACTTCTATTATTGTGTTTTCATATTAGAGAAATATTTTATTTCTAAAACAGTTGATGTTTTATTATTGTTAAGTATTAGTTTATGTAATTCCCCCCCGAACAACATAAGTTCAACAATGAGATATTTAAATGAATAACGTGCAAAAAGCGTTGAAGCCAAATGTATTTTTTTCTTGTATTTTTTGCCTTTTCCTCCGTTTTTTTGTATATCTGTTTTAATAAGGCCTTAATAAATAAAAATAAAAATGTTTTTTAAAAAAACTTTATTCGTTTTTTTCTTCCTTTCAATCAGCAAAATTCATTTTTATTCTACAGAATACGATTTTTCTTGAAAGAAGGAATTTGAATATTTTAAAAACTCGAGGCATCATATCAGCAATATGGCGATAGGTCATGTGATCATTACAGCCTCGAACCCCTTGAGATCAAAGGGTGGAGTCGGACTGTCGCTACTGTGTTTTATGTTGACTGAGACAGTACGTTCATTCCTAGAAAGAAAAAAAAACATTATTAATAAATGCACTTTTCTTTTTTTATTCGCAATATTACGCTTGTCATAGTGTATTAAGTAGTTATTTCCATAATGCCACGTCTTTCATAGTAATGAAGGTAACTGGAACTTTTATATTGTTATGGTTTTTATGATTTTTTTTAAGAATTAAATTGCTCTGTTACTTGGACTTCGTTGAATTGATCCAAGGCCGTGTAAAGTGTCGCGACTGACCGCAGGTGTAAAAATAGAAAGTGATTTTGTTTTAAGTAAGGTGAATAATGATTTACTTAACATGCACAGATACATTTTAAAACAATTTTCTTCAGTAATTAACAGAGTTAACAGTGTATAGGACGGAATATTATTTCTATGACAGAATCATCCGAGCATGAGGAATGGATGCATGAATAATAATTATGTGGCAGTAGCATAAGGAAAAGAGATTAAACGTGTTGATAAACATTTTATGTAAGAAGAATCAAATGGCTAAATTTCGTTGGATACAGAAACTACCAAACGTAATATAATTTGCTGAGATTTCCTTGATGCTTCAAAATATTTTCTTTCTACTAGCTGCTACAAATCAGACGATACCTAAAAAAGTGCAAAAGTCGATGCCAAACTACTACCTATATATATTGGTATATCTAAACTAGAGGCAATTATTTTGTTTTTATGGATCTTTTTACATTTTACGAGGGTATATTGATAAGTTTCTAACCTAGCATAGAATACACTCCTCTCAAAAACGAAAACTATTTATTCGAAGTAATCTCCTTTCAACTTAACTAAAAAAATGTTTATCTCGCTTTACAAGCAAGTCTTCGGTAAGATTTATTACTTCTATATCTTAATGGAATTTGACTGCTTTTAAATGTTTTTTCAGTTTTGGGAATCGATGGTAGTCAGCAGGCGCTAAATTAGGGAAATATGGGGATGACCAAGCCTAATTCGTTCATTTTATGCAAAACTAACAGCAATTTATGAGCAGGAGCATTATCTGGCAAAAACAGCACCTCTTTAGACACTTTCCTCTGCATTTTTAAGCAATTTTTTGGCGACGTCTACTTAATAATGATAAATAATCTTCTCCAATCACGGATTTGCCATATTCCAAGTAATCTTTTTACAAAAAAAAAAAATAGAATTTATAACTTTTCCTGCTAATTTCTGTAAGGTTTCTTTGTTTGTGGATCATAATAAGGTCCCCTCCCCCATTTCATCTATAGTTACCATTCAATAGAAAAAGTTAGATGAATCCTCTTCAAAACGGCTACAAATTAATTTGGATATTGTAACTCTGTAATGATCCATTTAGCTGATAATTTTTCTACACCCATATCAGAATGGGCAGTGTAAAAAATACGCTCTTATCAAATGTTTACGGGCTTTGCCAGACCTTCCAGCCCAATTTATTGATTCTCCAAAATCATTTCATGCACAGCCTCAACATTCTCTCGGGTACTCTGAGTCAGAAACGAGTCTTCCAGAATGATGTTTATCAGTGATGTCGGTGTTTCTTCAATTGAAATTCGCAATCGAATTTTTGATAATGACCTTGGAAGGATATTGTTCCTTTAATGTATTATGCATGTCGTCTTTAGCTTTCGGTCTTTTCAAAAAGAGGTACTTTTTTACCGATCGATATTCGATTACACTAAATTCACAACTTTTATCATCCTAGCTCCTTCAAAAATTAACATTAAAGAGCATAATAAAATTCGAGTGCCGCTGTAGCGTGTGGTCTAAAATTTGGGATCTACCTTGCTATAACATTGCTATACAATAATAAATAATAAGACTAGCAATTTGTTTTTAATAATGATTTTATTACTAATATATTTACAGCTAATATCTATAAATAAAGGAAATATCCTTTAAAAAGCTGACAAATTGGTCGTCTTCATTCTTCCTCAATATCTTTCAGGATAAATGGTCCAGATGTGATTGAAGATGGTTTAATGGTACTCTTTAAGATGTAAATTTTGGCATCTAGCCACGACCGTTCAATACCTGTGAGCAGATCAACATAGTTTTGCTAGTGATTAACAATTTGATGGTCAAAGCATCACCTGCCAAGATTCATATATGCTAGCCACTTGTCTGAATGAATAACAGATGAAAATTGAACCTCTCTTTCTATAATTTGCATTAATGTATTTTCATCTCTCCTTTCCTTAATAAAATATCGTACTTCTCGTTTTCTTTTCATACCAAAAACCACCCAATCTTCAGATTCAGGTTGCTGATCACCTTGTAAGAGCCTTTCCCTGTTATATATTCGGTGACCCGTGAATCGCGCTTCATTAATTTGTATAGGATCGTCATTGCTGCCGTTAATTGTCCTCTGCGATTGACTGACACAATTGAGGAGCATACTTCGCAGCACATGTTATACCAATCACTTATGATATGTGACGACCTTCCAGTCAGTTTTTCACATGTTGTACTCGGAATGCCTTGCACGAACATAGACACCAATTCCAAAATATGACGTACGCTTAAATTACAATGTAACTTTCCGTACAAATTCGTATAATGGAAGAATTAATTTCCGCATCTAAACAATTCTGTTGTTTAGCAGCCGTTTCTACGACAACGTAACATTGGTCGAAACGCACCTCCACGATCGCTTTTCCTTTTTCTTTGCATTTCCGCACTACCCCTATCACAGATAGGTGTGGTGCGGAAATGCCGTCCTTCTGCAGAAGTAGATTATGAGTTTGCAAAAAAGCCACAGCTGCATGTTCGTTAAAAGTGATATTAATATAAAAATCTCGGGAAAGTATGGCTTCTTTTGAAATATACGTATTAGCAACTTGTGATTGTCATTAATAACTAAACTTACCTTATTATTTTATTGCATTGCTTAGAAATGTATTTATTGCAAGTAGACGCACTCAATAATAAAAATTTGCAGGTAGACTGTCCACTACAATGGCACCAAAATGTGAATCACCAAACTAGGGTGGCTGAATCTATTTTTGGGGTCATTTTTATCATATGCACCCTTTTGAGGTGTGAAAATGGTGGTTGGAAAATAGATTCAGCGACGCCAGAAACCCTCCAGAAACCAGTTTTGAACGCGAAACTCTAATTCAGGAGAATATCGTAATTTCTCCCTCTCCAACCCCCATTTTTACCACTCAAAAGGGTGCGTATGACCAAAATGACCCTGAAAATGGATTCAGCGACTCCAGAAACCGTCGAAGAACCAGTTTTGAACGTTAAACTCTAATTCAGGTGAATATCGTAATTTCTTCCCCTTCAACCCCCATTTTCACCCCTTAAGAGGGTACACGTGATCAAAATGACCTCGAAAACAGATTCAGTGACCCCGGAAATCCCCGATGCACCAGTTTTGAACGTTTAAACTTGAAATCCCTTGAACTTCGAAATTTCACCTTCCGGTTCCGTGCTGCTTTTTGCAATTTAAAAAATTTTTGAGGTTATGTTTTGCAAAACGGCTTCCTTACGTTTGTCCGGAATTCACTTAGGAGTATTTAAAAAAAAAATTCTGATTTCGCTAATAATTGAGGGCTCTAGACAATTTTGAACGAAAAATCAGATTCCTGGCCCATCGTGCGCCGTTTCACCACAGAAAACTGTTTGAACTGTTCTTTGGTCTCTGGTGAGCTGTGATGAATCCATGTTTCGTCGACAATTGTGAAGGAACGCCAAAAATCATTCCGATTGCGCTTTAACATCGCCAAATATTCTTTTGGAATTGACACACGTGCGTGTTTATTGTCAATTGTGAGCAATCGCGGCACCCATCTTGCGGAATGCTTTCTCATATCCAAATGAGTTGTTAAAATGTTTTGCACCCATTCAATTAAGATTAACAATTTACGTCAATCTAAAAGGAGCAGACGAAAAGGCATATTATATAAAAAGTAAATACTTTATTAATTTATTTTTTGAACAGTAACGATTTAACCCACTGTATTATGAAACATTTTCAGTCGAAATTGTCCATAGTAGTAAAATAGTTGTGATCATTTCCATTTCACTCCGTGTACCAAAAAATAAGAAAATATTACTAGTGTAAAACAACTAAAAATAAATAAATTAAACAATAAAAAAAAGTCTTTAAATGCTAAACCCGTTCCTGGTATAATGTCTTAGGTGCGGCTAACATCGGCTTTGTCGAGAGAGAATAGTCGTTGTATCTTCCGCGGAAAGTATGAAAAATGAAAACGCGTTTGTTATTCGATGAATACGGGATGTAAATCAAAACTCGACGCAATTTATCTACTGTATATGGAGAACACTACGTAAGACCGGACTGGCGCCTGTAGCTAATGCAACTACGGTCGAAGGAATTCGCGACTTGCGGGACTTGATCCTATTTAGCATTTTCAATATTCATTCATGTAACTGACAGATGTCTCTTCATTGTTATGTATCAACGTAATGATTAAAAAATTGAAAATTCTTATTTGTGAAAGAAGTGAAGATTAATTTTTTTTTTTTAAATGTATTTTAAAGTTTTCGTGAAATGAATGCTGCGAATAACAGTAAATCATCGATTTTTTCTTCAAAAAATGTAATTTTATTTGCCCAACAAAATCCAGTTACAGAGAATTTTTTTTTCTCTGTGCTGTTCTCCTCACGATTTAATTGTATTCTGCTCTGTCCTACATGTGCGTGTTGATGCTAGTGACGCAAGAAGTGTGGTCGACGCAGGCAATGCGCTTGGTGCGGAGAATGGGGAATGCAACGCTAGCCGGATGACCTAAGTGTCGCTTGGTACCTGCAAAACTTACACACAATTTACCAAAAATTATTAAACCTAATTTTACCTTGAAGAATTGTTGAATTTATATGATTGTTGCTGATCTGATATTTAGATTTTTGTATTTACTTGTATTGGAATTCCCCCACGTCGTCTATCTCGAGCCGGTAGCCACGATGTGCTTTCGGCCCACGACAGGCCAGCCGTGACATTCCTGTATGCATATAGATTTTTTTTTGGTTAAATTTATTTATGAGTTAGAGTTATGGACCCTCAAAATATATTGCTAATCTGTGGTAAAATGGTTTATGTTTGGGATGGTCTAGTTGTCTAGTTTGTGTAATACTATGTGTTAGGGTGGATATTGGTGTTTTGTATTTATAAAATTTGTTAAATATGTCTTCTATGTGTGTCTTATGATTTGCACGTTAGTCATTTAGTGTAGTTCGTTGATGCTTATGTAACATCCAGTTGATGTTACGCATCTTAGTATTCTGTTTTGTTCCATGTATCACTTCGGCGATATAAGTGCATATAGATTTTGCATTGCCACGAATGCTTTTTTTAACATGTGGCTTACGTGTAAATGAAATCTTAATCTTGAGTCAATATTAACATCCAGAGAGTCATTTATTTTAATAGGAACATTTATCTTGTTATTTGTAAACTTTCTGGTTAGTATTATGCCTTCACATTTTGATTCGTTTAGGTTGATTTTCCGAAGTTTCGGCCATGGAAGTATTTTACTTAAATGATTGCAGATGCGCGCTCTAGCTACATTCGCATAATACGAATGTAGCTAAAGCACGAACATGTTGCATCCCACATGAAAAAGAGCTTCTCAAAAGCTGAGAATACTATTTTGAACTAGAAAGCTTTACGCTCCACAATAATTATTAGTTCTGTAAATAGCTCCAGTTTGATCTAGGATGGTATACTGCTTGCATGTTTGGGGCTCTGCTCCCAAACATACACTTTGTTAGATTCTATTCAGAAGAGAGATATTGGCCTGATTAGAGATCCAGAACTCACCAGTAAACTTGATTTCTTGAAACATAAAAGAATTGTTGGCAACTTGAATCTATTATACAAGCATTTTCATGGAAAGTGTTCGACGACTGCAACCAGCTTTCATCCAAAGGGGTGCATGCTAGGAATATACGTCGCGCTAATACTTCACATCCGTATGAGGTTCAGCTTGTCACTTCTTGTACAACCTTTTTTAAGCAGTATTTTATATAGAGAACCTCAACCTTTTGGAATGATTTACCCAGGACCATGTTTGTCAGCGAGTATAATTTACAGCTATTCAAGACTAACGCGTCGCTCCTGTAATTCACTACAGATTTTTCTGCAGCACGTGAGATATGTCCATAAAAAAATTATTGGACAAATCTTAGAATTTTTTTATTATTGTTGAATACATTTCTAAATTATATAAACAAACAATCTCTTGTATCTGGGATGGAGTATTAGAACTTGAAGATGCATAAAATTTAAGGTCAAGCATAGTATACGATCAAAAGTGTCAACATAGTGTAGCAGAAAGTGGGTGAAATTAAAATCGAAATTTTTGAAATAAACATATAGATAATATTAACTGGTTACAATTTCTGAGAAAAATAATCTGAAACCACCAGTAAGTAAACGATTATAATAGTTACTACGACTGAAATCATTCAAAATAATCTCCAATTTTTTAATGCTCTAATTAATCTTGAATAATAATACTTACTTAATTTTTTTTGTAGCAGGTAGTAACATTTGCCAAATCTAATAAGCGTCTGATGTGAGTTTAGCGGAAAAAGGTGGAAGCAATAGGCGCTTCAAAAGTCGTTCGTACTGTGTACGTGTGTTACTTCCACGCGGGTTACCTACATGTAAATGTATTGTTTTGATCTTATCGTTTGCACTCCCGCACGCGCCCCTTACGTGTAGACCAGCTGTTATCACAGCTGCTGAAACATGGTGTTGCTAGTACGATTAGTCGACAAAATATTAAAGTTGTGTGCGGAAATTATCATGCAAGCACGCACCAAAGAAACTTTGTTTCCAAAAATTACGTACCAAGATGATCAATAAGTTGGATGACTTGGCAGGGCTCCCTGGGACTATTCCCAGTGTGCAAGATTAAAAATTCCAATGTAAAGTCCACTTGAGGCCGCCATGATCACCGTACTGAACAAAGCACCAACGCAGGAAATAAAAAATGTTTCGACATGCTAATTAGTCGTTGTGAACGTTATGTTGAAGGAGAATATCGAATCACAGATAAAAAATAGAGAAGAACAACAGGGGTTCCGAACACATAGATCTACCATAGACGTAATATTCATTATGAAGCAAATTAAAGAAAAAGCAATAGAGTACAATACGCGAGCATACATATGCTTCTTAGACTTAACTAAAGCCTTCGACAAGGTCCGACTCAATGACGTATTACAAACGTTGATGCAGAAAAGAACACCGGCAAACGTAGTGGAAGTCACAAGGACCTTGAATATGAACATTAACCTAAAAATAAAACAAGCGAGAACACTACAGGAGGAATTAGACAAGTAGATAGCCTCAGTCTGTTTTTATTCAATCTTTTAATGTACAAAATAATAGAAGACATACAGTCACTAGGAATGGGATACAGAATGAGTAACAACATATTTAGTCTGGTTTGGTACGCAGACGATGCAGCTCTGATCACCCAAAGTGAAGACGACCTACAGAGATAACTTTTTAAGTTTTATCAAGTTTGTCGACAGCTTAGTATGAGCATATCTACTGAAAAGACCAAAATAGTCACTATTGCCGAATATCCCATCAGGGGCAAACTCATAGTTGAAGATATACCGATAAAACAGTTAACCCATTTCAAATACCTTGGTGTAGACCTATCAAGCTTTCTCGACCCAGTTAGAGACCTTAGAGGATTAATTAATAAATCAGCAGTTATCTCAGGCTGCTTAAGAGATATTACATGAAACAATCAATATATGCAAAGAGACAGTAAGGTTAAAATATACAAGGCTTGCATCAGACCCATAATGACCTACAGCAGGGGTGCTCAAACTTGAACTGCTGGCGATCTACCTCAATATTGTTAGACTACGATCGATCGACTCTGAGAGGCTGCAAGTAAGTGTGATGCAGGATTGTCGTCTAGGTAGGGTGTATCGTGGCGTAGATATTAGTTTTCCGCACAATATGCATTTTTTTAGTCAAGATTAGCTCTAAAATGACAATGAAAAAACTCATAATTATTCAAAATTGCTAGTTTATTGGTCCTCAGCATACTTTTCATAAGATGGAACGTAATTACCCAGTGCTAATCGCAAGCATGATGACATATGTTCGTCAGTTAGTCGATTGCGATATTTTGACTTAATTATGCAGACTCGCACAAGTAAGTTGACCCAAACATTGCCGTCAGTTGAAGGGCGATTTGCCTTAGATTCGGATATTTATCTTCAGATATAAAACACCAGAATTTTGTATCAGATGCTGTGGCGTTGAGATGTATATCTGATATAATCTGCACTAACTCATTTTCAACAGAACATGAGTCCATGTTAAACTGACTTGCTATTTCAGTAGCTAATTCATCAATGTTTTTACACGAAAAAGGATAACTCATAAATGATGCGATATTTGCCAATTTACTGAAATCATAAAAACGTATTTCGAACTGGCCCAAAATATTTGATAATTCTGCCTCATAAATATCATAATTCAACTTAGGAATCCTTGCTTTCAAAGACGGAAAATTTTTCAGATCCTTTCTTTTCAGTTGATCTATCATAAGTTGTAATTTACTTTTGAATGCGTTTATTGCGCTAATCATCTCAATAATAGTTTTTCCTTTACCTTGAAGCTCTAAATTAATGGTGTTTAAATGCATTGTGATGTCTGTCAAAAATGCCAAATCGGTCATCCATTTTCCGTTTTTCAGCATCTGAGTGTCATCACCTCTTTCGTCCAGAAAAGCTGTTATTTCGGGCAATAATTCTTGAAACCTTTCTAGGAATTTTCCGCGACTCAACCACCTGACGTCCATGTGAAGAACTAAATCAGTGTGTTCAGCTGACTCACTATCTTCCAACTGCAATTTAAAGAGCCGTCGTTGCAAGCTACGTGCACGGATAGAATTCACAATTTTTATTGCAATGCCCATAATCTCCTCCATGTTTAGAACTTTTGAACATAAAACTTGTTGATGTATAATGCAATGGAAGGAGAAGAAAAATGAAGGGAAATCATCATTAGCTCGACACAATGCCACAAAACCGTTTTTGTTTCCAGTCATTGCTGGTGCTCCATCGGTTGTAATGCACACTAGTTTATACATTGGTAGCTTGTAGTTTGTTACAAAATTGAAGAAAACGTCATATATATCTTCGCCACGGGTCTTTCCTTTCAGAGAAATCATTGTCAAAAACTCTTCCTTAGCCGACATGTCATTGAATACCATTCGAATAAAAATACACAGCTGGGCAGTGTCTGTCATATCGGTGGATTCGTCGAACTGTAAAGAAAAGTATGTACATTCCATGATATCATGTTTTAGTTTATCTGCCATGTCCTGACTCATGACTTCAACACGCCTTGTGACAGTTGGACGAGATAACTGAAGTTCTCTAATAGCAGACATAATCTCTGTTTTATTTTTAAAATCTCCAAATAAAGTCTCACCCGCTTCAATAAATGCTTCCTTGACAACCAATCCATCATCAAATGGTTTCTTGTGTTTCGCCAATATATGAGATATTTTAAATGACACACTCGTTGCAGCTTTTGATTGTTTGGCTGGTCTTGTGAACATGGTTTGTTCTTTTTTCAAACAAGTTATCAAATCACGTACTTTTCGTTTTCTTAATTCACTCTGTGACGGAAAATCCTTTTCATACTTTTTATGAATCGTTTTATGATGCCACTCTAAGTTCCCACGCTTAGGTATTGCAACTGATGCACGGCAAATGAGACAAATGTACTTATACTTTACCATACAAAAGAAAAATTCTTCCTCCCAATCGTTATTAAAATGATAAGTTTTACTTTTCTTCGCCGCACTCATTTTGGACTATTTATTAATAAACTTTGTATCGATGTATCGCCTTCAAGTTACAACTCAGACTGACTCCTATTCCTGCAGGCGCAACGAATTCTCGAATGTTCCCGTCAAACACGCCGCCGCCCGAAGTTTCTAGAAAAATCGACGGGAATCAAAAACGCGGCTTTTCTTGACAAGTACCGCACGTTCCTTTGATAAAGCCGCCTTTTGCCGCTAGCAGGGGGTTATTACGATAAAAGAAAGTGATGAGGGGGTTATTCTGGCCTAATTGTAGATCGAATAAATTTTAGTAGTTTATTCATTACATTTTGTTTTAGTTACCTAAAACAAAATCTGTGAATAGTTCTATATCGGAATTTTTTTCTCGAGATCGACTCAAAAAGAACTCGCGATCGGCTTGTCGATCGCGATCGACCGTTTGAGCACCCCTGACCTACAGTATAGAATCACGAGAAGACACCAATAAAACAAAAAGTATGCTACATACCGCCAAAATGAAAACCCTAAGAGCAATAGTTTGTAAAATAAAGAGGGATAGGATACTAAATATGGTACTAACATCAGACAACAATGTGGTGTGCAAGACGTAGTCAGATGGGGAAGGTAAAGAAGAAGACATTAGCATAACCACGTAAAAAGAATGGAGGAGCACAGACTACCAAAGATCGCCCTGGAAGGAAATCCAGCAAGCGAACCTCCACCGGCGAGACCACCAAAAAGATAACAAGGTAGTTGGCAATCTACCTCTAAAAAAATCGCACAACTTCGAAATTAACAGATCGTCAGATCTATAAAAAAATATAGGAAGAAAAAGAAAAGTGTTATGTTGATGCTGAAGGAGGTTATTTTTAAATAAATAGAAGCTTGTTTAAAAATATTTGTTGTTTTTAATTCTTTCTATGCCGGCCTCGGTAGCGCGGTGGATTGAAAGTCAGCCAAGTGACCCGTAGGTAGCTGGTTCGAATCCGGCGCTCTCGGCTGGGTGTTGTGACGTCCCAGATTTTTAATCATATATACTAACTGGCGAGGCCAATAAAACAAAAAAAAAATTGCCGATGTATAAGTTCTTGTACGTAAACTCATGAAGCAAATGTAGAAAAAATTAAAGCTTGCAGATACTCTCATCTCATAGTAGCAACACAGTGTCATAATTCTTCAAATAATTCTTAAATTGTCATAAAAAATAACCGGCCAAGTGCAAGTTGGACTTGCGCAATTAGTCTTTCATACGCTGATTGCTTTTAAAATAAAAAATTTTGTTACAGAAGTATAAAATGATTAATGACTTCACAAAACACACCCCAAATGAGTTTTCAATAAAGTTTGTTTCCGATCTTTGTTGAAAACTGATGACCTTGAAATTTTTGTTATTTTTTATGTATCAGATAAATTATTAAAAGTAATGAGCTCGTAATAATTTTCGTTCAATCTACATCTTGTGGAGAATCTTCCAGAATTTTTTCAAAACTTTTTGATCAGTACTTTTCGAGATAAGGGGAGACAGCGATTTTTGGCAATTTTTTAAAAATAATGCAAAGAAAAGTGTGCACAAGTGTTGCATTATATATATTTTTTAACTCGTGTTTTCAGAAGCTTTCATCGGACACCCCACTCGATGACCGGGTAATTTTTTTTCACTTCCGATTCAACCCCTTTTATGTCAAAATTTAACATTCAAAACTACACGACTCTGACGGAGCCATCAATTCCTATATTAATGCCAAATTTCAACTTTCTATGTCAAATAGTCTCGGAGAAAATTGGGTGTGACAGACGGACAATCAGACAGACCGACAGACACCGAAGTGATCTTATAAGTGTTCCGTACGGAACGCTAAAAATATCAAGAAATAATTATCAAAATTATCGGTAATTTACCGATATTTCAGAGTTTTTTGCTGGCTTTGGTAATTAAATACCAATTACCGTAACATTTGAATCTGGTAATTTTAAAACCCTATGTACCGGGCTATACCATAGTATAAACCATAACACTAGCATGTGGTTATTCAAATATTATTTACGCAAACCGTATTGGTATTATTGTTCCAATTATACGAAAGAAGTAAACCAAGTAGGTACTCCACCAAATTATATAAAACTATATAAACTAAAGCAGATCACGCATTGATTGTTGTCATGGAACCAAACAGTACCGGTGGGCACAGAACGTCGTCGTCTTCGTACGTGTGCGTGTGTATGTGCTCGCCACTGGACAGAGAAGTCAATAAACCCGGTGCACCTGTTGGCCTCGGGTCACCTATCTACTTATAGCTGTAGCCTCCAGCATCTTCAGTGGGTTTGGACAAAGTGTACAATTGATTCGAATAATAAAGCGTTCTTTTTTAATTTGTTTAGAAAGTTTCTAAAAAATAAAATTATATCATTTTTTAAAATCATGATCTTTTTTTTTTTTTTTTTTTTTACAGGGAGAAATCCACCTTATGGATTCTGGAGCAATCTGCCCCACCATAAGGGTGGCCCAGATTGCCCCAGATATGTGGGGCTCACCAGCCTCAGAGAGGGGGCATACCCACTAAAACTCCTTGTGAGCTGGGCTAGGCCCGTTACTCCTTTTACAATCAAACGTTTGTACTACTGTCTAGGTGTTTTTATTTGAACTTAACTCTAAGGTTAATTTTATGTGATTGGTTCTATGCTACCTAAACCTAAACTAAACCTAAGTCCCCTGTAGAAGGGAGTGTTTTGTTATAATAGTGTTAGTCGTGTGTGGTGTAACACTTTTTACCGTTGGAGTTGCTCAACTATCCTAAGACCTTAACCTTAACTTATTCCTAACTCAAGGCGAGGGGTTTGGACAGTGTTTTAATCGGGAGGTATGGGATCAATGGGGCGAAGATGTCGAATGCCGACGTTTACATCTGCTAGGAAAGTATTAGCTATTTAAATGTAAATTAGGAAGTTTGGGACTTTGAAACGTTTGCCAGGTTTCAAGAACGTGTCTTGAAGGAGGGCAATATCGATCTTATGCTCCTGTAAGAAATGGATTAATTCTTGTTTTTTATTGGAGATGCTACAACAATTCCAGGACATGATGTTGAGCGTCGATGCTTTTAGATGTGCATTCATGCTTGTTTATTAGGGGCTATAGTGGTCATGAGCGGTTTAAGTTGATCCAGGATTGAAGCCGAGATCATCTGAGTTAAATGCGCCATTTGGGCTGCTGAAAGAGGGGCTTCGACAGAAGCGGGGGCAGGGGTTTGTTGAGCGGGCTGCTCTTGGGATTTGTTGGAGGCAAGACCGGAATGATCTTGTTTACCCCAACCTTTGAAACTGGATTTTTTAGGTTTTATTTGCGAAGAATGACGCGGGCACCCGCTGAACGAAGCGGGATGATCGCCCGCGCAGTTAGCACACCTTGCTGGGACGTCCCTGCTTTTTGTGCATTTTGAAGTGTGGTGACTTTCATCACACTTTACGCACCTAGGTGGGATGTGACAGCAGGAAGCAGCATGCCCGTGGTCTTGACAGTTGTAACACTGTATTCCACGGGCTTTTGACTTCTGTGCTTCTGCACGGACTTCAAATGTACAGACAAGCCTAACTTTGTAGATATTAACCTCAGACTTGGGGAGGAGGATCAATGCCATCGGCATGGGCTTGCCATTAGAGTAGAACCATCTAATGACTTTTTTTGGGCTGAAGCCCTGGAGGGTGAGATTAGCAGCAATCTCTTCACTTGTTAGGTGGATTGGTATACCACGCAGGACTACATGATTGAGTTTCTCTTCCGGGAACCGGAAGGTGAAATAAGGCTTTTTATGTTTGTCTAGGAGTGCCGTAGCCTTCCTATAATCGGACTCAGTCGTGGGGAAGATTTTAATGCCATTCCTCAGAATGGTAGCAGAAGAATATTGGATTTTGTGTTCTCTAAGATGACCAGAGATGCTGACGAAGTTACCAGCATTAGAAATGACAATGGGGGGGATTTGTTTTGGCCTGGGGGGCCTCTTAGCAATTTGGGGCACTTGAGGTGTGGGCGAAGCCACCTTGACTTGGGTAGTGGGGGCTGCAGAAGTACCTGCAGCAGGCTTTGGGGAGGGTAGGGGGGGGAAAATCGCAATTGTTATCAGTGATTGGTAAATTGATAGGATCAGGCTTACCCGTTTCTGTCCTAGTTTTTTTCGCCTTCTTGGCTAGTACTGCTTCAGGCGTCCTTATTGGCGACCTTACTGGTGAACCAGACGGCGACTCACTTTGAGTCAGTGCTCTCTTGGGAGCGCTTTCATCATCAGAGTCTCCATTGATTCGTTAGAAAGGATGGACGAACGATCATCGTCTATCTCATCCTCCGGTTTCCTACCCTCGTCCTCAAGAGAGGAGTCGTCGGGCGTGTTCTCTTTTCTTTCAGGTTCCGGCTCTTTTTTGTCCAAGAGCTTTTTAATGGTGTTTTTGAGATCTTGGATCTCAACGAGCAGGTTTTGGATCAGTTGGTCCTTCTCAGCTTGGGCCAACTGTAGTTTTTCGATGATGCTTTGCTTACTAGCAGCATCATCTTTGAGAAATTTCATCATCGCCTTCATGTCTGGGTTTGTGGCGCCTCTTACGCGGCTACTTCTTCTCGATAATCCCATTTCTGGGATTACCTAATGTCTTTTAAACCTTTACACTGATAATCCTTAATCACTGTAATCCTTTCGGCTTAAATGCACTTAACTTGAAAATAGGGATTCCCGGTCTTTCCACCGGGTATCGCTTGACTCGAACGACCGTAGGTAAAAATCTCGACCCTTACCGTACCGAGGTCTGAGAATGAAAATCATGATCTACGTTTTCTGAATATTATAGCATAATTCGAAAGGTAACAAATATACCGTTGATTGGCGTTAAGTATAAAGTTGCAGTACCACAAATCCGTTAAACCATGGGTACCACATTCCTGCAACACATCCACCGATACGTTATAGCAAGGATACATACCTACCAAACATCAAAGTGACCATCCATTTCCTAATATTAATTGTTTATCAATAGTCCATACGGCACCTAAAGGGTCAAAACTTAATTTATTAGAATCGTTAGAAATTTACAGATATTCAAAGAATCATAATATAAATTTACTAAATAGTCAAGTGGACGTCGGAAATTCCGTCCTTTACCAACTTTTATGGCACCTAAGATACCGACATCTTTTCACTATATAAAAATAAATACGAAAAATCTGTTTTAGTCTTAGTTAAGCATTTGAAAATGTAGTTATACTACGAAATGGCGATAACGCATTTGTAAATCTTTACAAAAATCTATTTAGTGTCAGTTAATAAAGTAAATAAGTAATTTTATTGTTAAAATGTACTGTTACAAGTAACGGACCAATCAATCAACTCTTTTCGTAGTTAAAGGAAAGCTTGCGCGAACTCAACTCAAGTCTTCATATATAAAACATAACTAGTCAACATGTTCTGCAATATTAATACCCTCTGGCAACTATCGAAGGAATCTGGCTGTGAGACAAGTAAACTTTGTGGACAATTATCTCTTAAGCCAAAACCTGCAATTTGATGGCTCAAATAGTAAATGGTTCATTAGCTGAGATTGGCATTGGTCTGATAAGAAATTATTATTTTATATTATGTCAAATTACAATAACTTTTTGACGTTTCGCCTATAGTTGCATCTTCATGGATCTTCGGTTTCACTTATATTGATAATATAGTGCAAGTACAGTAGTCTGGTACAGTTACAGTTAATTGTACATTTAGTTAATATTTTGTTTTTGACATGAGTATATCTTTCATTTTTTCTATATCTATTGGATATTGATCTACCAGTTTCTACCACAAGATCAGGGCGTTTTATAAATTTCTTTATTTTGTAAAAAAATGATAACTTTTGGTGTCATGCCGACTTTCTCTTGGGTTTTGAAAATATTTTTAGATCTTCTAATTATGGCTACCTTATATGTAACATAGGGCCAGACTAGCAACTATTAAGTCATTATTAAAATTTAGTCTATGAATGGGATTTTTACACCGGTTAAAAGAGCATGTCATATTGTCGGTTTTATCAGGTATTGATAGAGATCTACTAATGTGTTGACATTTCGCTATTTATTGTTTGAGTTAGTGTTATGACATCCGTCTATATATCTCATCAGATATATCGTAAGAAAAAGGGTAAAAATACCCATAGTGGCGAGGAGGTAGACAATAAAAAAAAATGTTTCTATTAAATGTACCTAAGTGTACCAAGGCATAGGCCATAAGTGTTCCTAAATCGAAATAGAAAGATACTTTAAATCAGGAGTTTAAATACTTACGAAATATATATCCAGTATTCGTGAAAATAACACAGAAAAATGTATAGTGGCCTATCTGATAACAATAAGTAAGTTTTGCCTTTACGCTAATAGTAAGTATATAAAATTGAACAGAAAATATGAAAAGAATTAGCTTAATTTTTTAGCGAATTTATATATATATGTATATATATATATGTTATATATATATATATATATATATATATATATATATATATATAAATATAAATACATATATATATAAATATAAATACATATATATATATATATATATATATATATATATATATATATATATATATATATATATATATATATATATATGATAGAGTAGGGGTTTTCCCGGATGGTGGAATGTAAAACATTAAAATTCCGGGTTTCAATCCGTTCGTCTAACAATGAATTTGAACGTTTCGCCAAAATCTCATTTGGCATTTTCAAGTGCTCCCGCTGCTGCTGCTGCTGCTACTCGATACTGTGATCTTGCTGCTGCTGCCGCTCGAAGTTAACTAACGAACGAGATTTTGGCGAAACATTGTTCAAATTCATTGTTAGACGAACGGATTGAAACCAGGAATTTTAATGTATTATATATATATATATATATATATATATATATATATATATATATATATATATATATATATATATATATATATGTATATATATATATATATATATATATATATATATATATATATATATATGTATATATATAAATATAATAATATAATAAATGTAATATTGACATTAAAAAATAAATAATTCATCCGACGATTTCCGTTAAAATATCAGCCTTCGTATTTACGCATGCAAGGTAAGTTAGTCGACGATTGGTAGTCTTACTGGTGCTGTTAGGAGTTGATCGAAAGCAGCATCTCCAAGTATTTAGACATACATACATATATACACTTTAAAAAGGTTTTTATTTGGATTATCTATTATTACCTAATTTAAATTATTAACATAGCTTTATGTGGTTATATCTTCTATTCAGATGGTGGCATTAGCCCTCGAAGAAAATATTTATAAAAATATTTATTCGAATAAGGTTGGTTGTACGTATATTTGTCTTAGTAATAACGTTAAATTATTTATTTTTGTTTTATAATGTATGGCTTGAAAATTTGAAAGAGGATTTGGTGGAGCGCCATGTATTATTTAAATAAATAAGTTTTAAATGAGTTCGTGTGTGTATCTTATCATTTTATTTAAAATTTAATATTAATTATTTATCATTTTTGGTTTAGTTTAATTTTTTCATTCTCTTATTAGGTCACATAATTATTAAAAAGCAATTTATATGTTTTAAATGTAAAATATTCGTAAAAAGAATAAAATATTTTACATAAATATGTTAATATTACATATTCTTGTGTAGTATATTTCACATCTCTATATAATTTTGTTTATATAATGTTATGAAAATTTACATAGATGCTTGGATGGTTCTTGTACGCGTGTAAAATTACATGAATAATCTATGGTTGCAAATGGACTCCATAAAAATATGTTTTGTAGTGTAAATTAAAGACGTACAGGAGAGTCAAAAATAATGTAAAGCTCAAGCATGTCGTCTATTAGCCGCCAAAGTCGGACATGCGGTCTATCGTTTCATTCTGTAGCTCGTCAGATAAATTAATTGGGTATTATACATCTCTTTACCGGGATTAACAGAGTTTCAATTGTCCTCTCTAATTTTAATATTACAGCCAAATAGTTAGTAACCGTATTAGTACCCTATTTGTCCATAACGACAGTAGTACTGCATTTCTGTTTTTACGCCACTGAATCGTATTCTTGAAGTAAAGATTCTGGCGGTTTCACATTAGATGATAGATTTTAGGTTTGTAATATAGTCTTGTAAGGAACGTAATTATGTCGTGAGATGCTGAACATTATTGTCATTTTTGCCTAAGCCAGTTAACGAGTCCTTAAGTGAAGCTTAACATGGTATGTCCTAGCTTGATTTTTTATGGGCATAGCACACCTGCTGCAGGGAAATCCTTAAAGCCTTACTGGAGCTATACGTGTTCAGGAAAAGCGATTCAACTTGGTCTTGGATCGCTGTAAATTGTACTCGGTGGGAAGCACAGTTCTGGGCGAATCATTAAAAAGGATGAGGTTCTCCACATAAAAGACTGCTTGAGAAAGGTTGTACGAAAAGTGACAAGCTGAACCTCATACGGATGTGAAATATTAGCGTTACGCGTATTCCTAGCATGCACCGATCTGGGAGGAATTAAGCGAGCTGTATCCATCGAATACCAAATTAACAGCCAGCAAATTGAATTGAATTGATAGACGTTATGCCCAGGTGGATTATTCTTGAACTTCCTATACTCAAGGCTGGCTTTACGGCGGAGCGACCGGGGCGGCCACCCGGGCGCTACATTTTTAGGGGCGGAAAATTTTTTGGGGCGCCTCATTTTCAAAAACGCCAAATTTCCTTTATATTCGATTTTTTAATGTTATTATTGAACAATTTTAAGAATAAAATGATTAAATATAAACTGATTCAGATTAATCAATTTGTGGATTTGTGACGACGTATTAATAAGATTCTATTAATGACACCCTATTTCGCGTGAATTATTAATTTATGTTTACACGATTCATTTTATTCTGGCCCAATCTGATTTTTTCTCGATTTTGAACATTCCCGAATCTTCCGACTATCCGCCTTTTTGATTCAACATTCAAAATGATAAAAATATAGAATAAAATTTGTTATATATATATGTAGGGAGCAGGGGCAAAATTTATGGATGGGCATCCGATAAGCCACTACATATTTAAGTTGGGAATGTGGAATCTTTGACACAATGATACTACTCAGTATATATCACCACTTTGTTGCCTTTAGTCAATCATCGGTCCTGATGAAGCTAACATTGTTAGCGAAACGCGCGTCGAGTGCGAAAATAAAGTGTTTGGTGTAGTGGTGATATATACTGAGTAGCACTACATATTTTCCTGTGGAATTTTATTTATTATTTTAGAGCTTCAGATTGTAAAAAAGTTTTCTATCCATGTAGTTTGTCCATTCACACAACAATGTAACCAAATGTGTAAACAGGTTGCCGACCACGAACTGAACCAAATGAACTGATTGTTTTTAATTTTATTTACGGTTTATCAAATTTGTTAAAAACGGGTCATGCTAATGAATATTAATAAACAATACTTTTTTGTGATGGGAAAATTTAAATGAGCCTTTAACTAAGGATTAAGAGTTATAATAAGATGGGTATTATAATTATTTGAATAAAGATATATTTTTATTGGTAATATATAAGAACTGATCCGCTTAGTTTTTATCTTTAATTTATTTTCCTCTTAATCTTCTTATGAAATTAAATTTATTGTGTTTTCTGAAATAATAAAATCACGTTAAAATTAACAGTGACGTTAACGATTTCCGTATACGAGGTGTGGGTAGAAAACAACCGGTCTGATTTTGTTACGCCGATAATATTGGTGCCGTGAGATTGGCGCAAGGTGGTGAACTTGAATACTCCCTCTACCTATTCAGACATTTTGATGATAGTGCAGTTTCCAGTTCGGCTACAGCACTAGTTTAAATCGAATCGTGTATTTGCTCTCCGTCGGAAAAATGCTTTGTATCAATGTTGAGCGACGAGTTAACGTCAACAGACACCGTATTAATTTTATGGAAAATGGGGCCCGGTCAATCCTTTTTTTATATTGCATTTTTTTTGTAGCTTTTGTAGCTACACTGGTCAACATGATTTTTTCACAAGGAAACTGAATAGAGACCCTAGTTTAGTTTTTATGCCAAATTCAAATATATTATCAGATTTCTTCTATCAGGCATAGTTTTCTTGTGACAGTCATTTTGGTGTAATATACTTCTCTATATTAGGATTTCATTGTTATAATTCTTGTAAATATAGAAATGGGAATTTGTATTCGGAATAATTTAGCACTAGGCAGACTTATTCATGTTGAAACATGTTTTAACTCTGTCCAGGCTTAATGATGTTCAAACCTGTCCTATCTTGTACAAATATTGTACTTTTTTTTATCAAGCAGAGGGCCAGTAACCAGTATTGTAATTGTAGTAAGTCTGGTAACACGTGTACCTACTTATTTTTGTGCTGTTTATTGTTTTTTATTTGTAAGTTTTTTTATAAACGTTTCAAAATGCCAACAATTTCTGCTACGTGTGTGGTGAGCTGACCTTCAAGTTTTAGAGTCGAAATTTTACACCGCTTGTGAAAAAATGTTATGAGCTTTACTTTGGGTGTAAAGCTGGTGATTTTGATAAAGACTGGCTGGAAAAATGGTACTCATCATATGCCGTTTTCAGTCCCTATGATTTGGTGGGAACAGAAGGACCATTTAACTGATTGTTATTTCTGCTTAACTCATATTAAAGGAATTACGTCCAAAACAAAATATACAGTTAAGTACCTCAATGTGGCATCTGCAATTAGACCTGTGCTACATAGTGAAGAGTATCCTGTACCAAAGTTTCTAGATTTCATGACTTTAAGTGATAACTCCGACTCCGACCCAGTTCATACTGAAGACGGAAAAAGCGAGAGAAGTGACCCTACATTTGAAGCAAGTAGTTTAGTTCATCAGAACCTCATTTTTTATCTAAAGAAGATCTTAATGATCTTATACGGGATTTAAATTTGTCTAAACAGTCAGCTGAGCTTTTAAGTTCCAGGTTCAAAGGTAGGAATCTACTCCAAAAAGATACAAGGATATGCGTTTATCGTAGACGCCATAGTCATTTCAGTGACTACTTCTCTAAAGAAGGCCATGCAGTTTTTTGTAATGATGTTTGTGCAGTAATGGAGGTTCTTGGACATCAACACCAGACAGATGAGTGTTCAGTCAGTTTGAAGGCTGTACTACTCCATAATGGGAATGAATTACCATCAATACCTGTCGCGCATGCCAGTGATATGAAGGAGACATATGAAAATATGAAATTGCTGTTAGAAAAAACTCGAATATCTATGGTGATTTAAAGGTTATAGCTTTATTGTTAGGATTGCAACTTGGATACACGAAATTCTGGTGTTTCTTGTGTGAATGGGATAGCAGGGATAAGGAGTCTCATTACATAAGGAAACAATGGCCTATTCCTGGGCATAAAAATGTATCAAATACCCCATTCGTGGATCTCGAAAAGGTGTATTTACCTCCCCTGCACACAAAACTTGGGCTTATAATGGATAAAGGTTCTGCTGCATTTATGTATTTGAAATCTAAATTTCCTAAAATAAGTGATGCAAAATTGAAGGAAGGAATTTTTATAGGGCCCCAAATAAGATCATTAATATCGGATGATGAACATTTTGAGGAACTGTTACATCCACCGGAAAAAGCAGCGTAAAAATCATTCAAAAAAATATTTGTTGTGGATTTCTTGGCAATAAAAAGAAGAAAACTATATTGAAATAGTAATTAATCTTCTGACTTCATACAAAGAAATGGGCCACAACAAGTCTTTAAAAATTCACTTCTTGGACTCCCAACTAGACTTCTTCCCTGAAAATCTTGGGGCTGTCTCTGATGAGCATGGTGAGCGTTTTTCATCAGCAGATTTCTACTATGGAAAAGAGGTACCAAAGCAGATGGAGTCCCAGTATGCTGGCCGACTATTGCTGGACCATGAAAAGAGACATCCCGAAGGCAAAATATGACCGAAAATTTATCATATTAAACTTTTTAGGTTAGACAAAATTAGCCATGTATTTATTATTCAGTGTTTTGTAAGTATTAATTATTTTTAAAACTTTAAACACGTGCCACAAAAAAACCCTGCCTGATGGATAAAATCTGAGAACATATTTAAACTCCGCATGAAAAGACAAATATATTTCGTTAATTTAGCCCTTGAGAAAGAAAAAAAAAATTTTTGTAGACCAATGTTAAAGTCTCCGAATGCCCTGATTCAAGCGCTAATGCTCCTGGAATCCCTTGAACTTGCAAGAGATTTTTATACATACAAAATTACTGTATATATCAGTAAGCTTCAACCTGTGCCTAATTGGCCGAACGCACAGCGTTATCCTGGTTGTCTTAAAATATTATTTACCATATCTAAATAGATAAATCAGGGAATTGTTTTACCAATATAAACAATATCTTATATATGCGTATAATTGTAAATATGTGCATAACTTGATTTCATATAGTGTTTAAATAGAGGGATTTCAGAAGCGTTCACCAGGGTCTTTCGCACCTTGTGCCCGTGGAGGTACTTTTAATTAGGGCTGCAATAGCTACAAAAAAATGTAATATAAAAAAAAAATTGTAGGGTCCCATTTTCCATAAGATTAGTACGGGGTCCTTTCTCGTTAAAGTTTGAAATATTAAGTTTCCTGCAGCAAGTGTATGGTGATGATTGTTTATTACGAACTCAAGTTTTCGAGTGGATAAAACGATTCAGAAATGGCAGAGGAGAGATCACAGACCGTGTTGGTCGTCCACGAATGGCAAAAACAGACAACATTGGAAAGGTCAAACCGTAAATCAAGTTTACTGTAAACAGATTTTGACCACCCTTTATAAAGATGCGAGGAGGAAAAGACCTGAAATGTGGAAGAATCGGAGTTGGATCCTCCACCAAGACGACACACCTGTACACAGATCTCTTACAATCAAGGGGTTTTTGGTGAAACATGGCATCCCTGTGTTGGAACATCCACCCTACTCACCTGACCTTGTGCCATGTGAATGTTTTTTTCCTAGAGTGAAGAGTGCGTTGAAAGAAATTTGTTTCGTTTTGAATCCACTGACGCAGTGAAAAACCTATCAGGCGACGACCTGCAGCATTGCTTCCAGTGGTGGAAAATTCGTATGGAGCGGCATAAGGATCGACAAGGAGTGTATATTGAAGGAGATTAGAGTGTTAATGTCAAAGTTCGAAAATAAAAAGTTTTATTGTATGCGGTTATTTTCTAGGCACAGCTCGTACTATAGAGAAAGCTTTGCATTAGTAAAGTAAATCTTTCAAGTTTTGAAAGAATAAGGTAAATTTTGGCACGAGGTGTGCCTAAAGAAAACCTAATAAATGTTTTTGAAATCGGTAACAGCGGGCCAAAATTTAACTGAGGCAAGCTTTGTATATCTGTTTATATATTCCCTTATATTTTATTTTTATTGGCTTAAGTTTTCAAATGTTAGTTATTTGTTTCAGTATTTTTAAATTCTCAGGTATTTATCAGCTCCAATGGATTTAGTATTTCATTTATAATTATTATATGCTTATACGCAAACCAGTTTAATTCTTAAGTAATAAGAGAGGGTGGTTAGGAAAGTCTTAGACACATCAGAGAGATGGTATCAGTGGGACGTATCGAAGTTATTTTCAATTCGTACCATCTCCTGAAATAACAAACAGACTAATTTGTATCTCTGTGTTTGGCGTTCGCTCGAATCGAAAAAGTCGAAAGATCTAAAAAAACAGAGTTGTAAAAGGTAAATCGACTTAGGAGACTAATAAGAGGCTCGATAAACTTTAAGGTAAGTTTATAAATAGTTTCAAAATTTTTATATTGAAGATACGAAAGACATTCAATAATTAACGAGAAAAACCCAATAGTACGTAAACTACTAAATATTTTTACAGTCTATCAAGTAAGAACGTAACCGCTTGTATTTTTGAAAAAAAATGTGTTTCGAGAACATTTTGCTCATCAATGTATTCTTTACTGTGCTAACAATGGCGCAATTACCTTAGTACGTTGTCCAATCGCATCCTGCATCAATAATTGCCTGGCATCTTCGAGGCATGTCGACAAGATTTTCTACATACTCGCAGATCTCGCGAGACAAAGTCCTCTGAGCTTTCTCTTTTCAAGGGACCAAAGGTTGTCAATAGTGTTGGCATCTAACGATTGTGAAGCCCACTCTAGTATCTTATCGTGAGCCCAAGCGAGGCGCATCCCTACATGATTTTCGCCCACTAAAGGTCTCTTCAAGATAATTCAAAATTTGACATCATGAGCACAAAGATGTTGTCGAATGATCTCATGGAACACATTTAAACTCGATTTTCTTAATTTTGCTGCTTCTTGACGCAATGCCAATTTCGGGTCCCGTGAAAACCAAGACACAGTCCTTTATTTGACTTTCGGATTGACTTTGCGTAACGAGCCACGTTTTGGCAAATCGACGATATTTTTCGTCTCGTTAAAGTGATTTATCCACTCCTTTACAAAAGACACCGACTTTTGAATATATTTAGCGACCGCGAAATCTGTCATTTGAGGCCTCTTTGGATGAGAACAAAGAAAGACTGCCTCGAGCCGATGTGCAAACAAGTGACTCAGTGCCCTAATCGTTTCGGACTTTAGCCATTAACATGGCAATTCTGACTTTCTTGATGGCGCTTCGGAACAGCTGAACAGACGTAAGTCCGAGCCATTGTCTTAACTTATTATAACCAAGAATATCTTCTTCTTCCTGGACCTCGTTTGCTATCTATCTTTCCCTGTATTACCAGCGGCAAGAGACGGTATTTATTATGTCTCATGACGTGGCCAAGATATTCAAGGTTTCACCCTTTAATTGTGAGTGCAATTTCTTTGTCATTGCCTATTCGGCGCAGAACTTCTAAGTTGGTATTATGTGCGGTTCACGATATCTTCAGAATCTGGCGGTACACTCCCATCTCAAAGGCTTCCACTTTTTTCATTAGTGTTTCCGTCATCGTCCACGATTCTACACTATATAGCAAAACAGAAAATTCGTAACATTTGGCCAATCTAACTTTTAGTTGGAGTGCCAAATCATTGCATGTAAATAGTCTTCTTATACCATTAAAAGATGCTCGAGCTACAACCGAAAACGTTGCATCATTCTTCATCATGACAATGCTAGCTCTCACACAGCACGTCAAATAATTGATTATTTGACGGAAAAAAAAAAACAATGAATTAATATCTCATTTCTTGTATTCACCTGATTTATCTCCTAAACACTTCTTTTTGTTACGGAAAGTCAAAAAAAAAAATGCGTGGACAGTAATTTTCATCACCTAAAGAAGCTGTTGAATCCGTCCAAAACTATTTTTTTGAGGTACCAACTTCCAAGTGGCAAAATGTTTTGAGAATTGGTTCAAACGTATGTAGAAGTGTTTAAATCTTAAAAGCAAATATTTTGGGAAACAATAAAATGATTTGTAATAAAAAAAAATTCTTTCAGAGTAAATGTTTAATAAATGCCGAAAAGTTGTTCTAGAATATGAAATTAAAACATTTCAATAGTATGTATTTTATAGCAGTAAGAGTGCTTACACAAATAATCTAAATTATAAAAGCAGTGAAAAAATAATGACACTACATAACAGTAATCTCCATTACACCATTTTATTGTTGCCTCGACACGAGCTTTGCTAACCATGTTAGCATCATTAGGAGTGATAATTGACTGATTGACAGTCAATCACTGCTCCTAATGATACTAACATGGTTAGCGATAAATTAGCGCTTAAGCAACTACGCGTCTGGTTGCTTTGTGTGAAACCCCGTATTTAACAGTAACACAATGAATCTCCGAGCGAAATAAAAATATTTTCTAAGGTAGGTTTTAACGACTGCTGGGTTAAAAAAAAAAAACTAGCAAAGTCTGGAACTACTTTTTACTTGAGGAGAAAGCTGAATCAAAAGTAGTATGTGGGTAGTGTAGCGTAAAAATCACCGGAGGTTTAGGAAGAAAAATTAGTACTTCATCTTTATAAAAACATTTAAAATTTAAACATCCCACTAGTTTAGTCAACAAATATAGGGACGAAGCAAAACTATCAACGACCTCTGGGAATTTAAAACAAGTTAATATTACAGAATATTTTGAGGCAGCCAAACAGTGGAATATAAATGATTCTACAGCAAAACTTTTGCAGACAGCATTAGACGAAATGATAGCCTTGGACAACAAACCTTTTTTGTTTGTAGAAGACATAAGTAAGTGTAAAAATGAAATGTTTGCGTTGAGTGCAAAAATGTGGTGTTTGGTGTATTGGTAATACTTATTGTATGGATACAGTGAATAGCTATTTTATTTCTGCAAGAACGAATGGCTGTCAAATAAGAGTTAATTTCGTGTGATTTCCTCTAGATACTGCCAAAAATTTTTCTGTACTCCTGTGCTGGATTTTAATAAAATGAACAAATGAACGGTCATGTTCAGCTGGCTTAAAATGAGGTCATCATACCAGTTAATTTAAACGACTAGTATTGTTGTACTAGACTACTTCCTCGTTTTTGTCGCTTATACTTTTTTTTGACTATCACTATAATACTAGATGAATGAAAAGTTCGTGCCCCATTAGAAATCAAATTAAATATAACACATTTTCGTAAAAAGTAGCATTTATTAATCGATAATGTTTATAGATACAGATTATTTTGTATAACTGTCTCCCATCGTTTTACAAGTTTTTGAATTGCTTTTTTGTAAAAACTGCGTGGCTTCTCTCCAAAGAAGGTCGTACGGTAGTTTTTGCCTTCTTTCATAAAATCAATTTTTTTGCCATTCAAATTATTTTGCAGAGAATGAAACAGACGAAAACCTGAAGGGGTAAGGTCAAGGGAATACGGCGGGTGCTCGCAGATTTCCGATTTTAACTCCCTAAGTTTTTGCAGTGTCTATTGAGCGACATCTGGTTTAGGGTTGTTATGCTGAAAGCTGATGCCTTTTTGACTGACCAAATTTGGACGTTTTGCTTGGATTTCAACATTAAATTGGGTGAATTGCTTACAGTACTTCTCTGCAATTATTGTTTGGCCACGTGGAAGAAGCTCGTAAAAAATTATTCCCCTGCAATCCCACCAGGCACATAACAACACTTTCAATGGATGTAATTCCAACTTTGCCATAGATTCTGCTCTTCCACTTCCATACTTCCAGCTTCTTTTCTTATTATGTTGTTCATTTTTCATCTCCAGTTATGATTTGATCCAAGAAAGATTCGTTTTGTTGATGGGCGAGGGGAGAAATGGTTGAAACACGGTTCAGTTTGTTCTGTTCTGTCAAAACTTGCGGAACCGATATATCGAGTTTCGAAGTGTATCCAAGTTGTTTTAAATGACGAATCGCAGTCGGATTGTCAACATTTAGTCTCTCATCAATCTCTTCAATGGTAATCCGTGGATTATTATTCACGGATAAAGTCATTATCAATGCCGGGAGATCGTCAGAGGCGAAGTTTATCGTTTAAAGTGTATTTGTTTGGAGTTGTTAGCAAAATTCTCTCATTATAGATACAAATACATGTTGAGGTGCGCCCAAAAAAAGAGATTTCTTATGCATTTTACTGGATTTTGCTACGTGTTTTGAATTATTTTTAAGGGTTCACCCTATTTTAGGCAGAAAACTTCTGCTATACAATAGAGTCATAAAATGTAAACGAGATTTCATCTGTAGTATAGCCGTCTGAACGTAAGCTGCTTTTAGTGTTTAATAAATAAAATTATCTTAAAAATGAAGTTATAGAAATATAAGATTTATTACCAAAAATTTTTTAATCTCTAGATCTATGTGTATATACAGATTCACAATTCAAGAAATATAACTACTTTATTTGCAATCAAAAACAATCATCATCTTCAAGATTTGAAGGCTCGACTTCTCTTAAATTGATAATTCAGGGTTCTATTTCCACAATTTCTTCGATGTATTCGTCAAGTTTCCACATTTTTTCTTCTTCTATAACATCCTCTTTGATCTTCTCTATTCCGGATAGTAATAATTGCCTTACGTCTTGAAGTTTCAACGTGGTGTTTTCCCTTGCAAAGAAATCTTTCATTTGTGCCCAAATTAGCTCTATGAGATTAAATTCGCAATGATATGGTCGATCGACTACGGATTTTTTGAATTGAGCCTTATTTTGTCTCGCAATTTTGAGAAGTTCCGCTTTTAACCTACCATCTTTATGTTTGATATTTTTGCCTCTTATCCATTGAAGAATACCCGCTTTCTTCCATGAATTTGTCGGGAGTCGTTCTAATAATCGAGAATGGTATGGGGCATTGTCTAATACTATAACCGATTCTGCTGGTATACATTCAATCATTTGTTGGAAGTACTCCTCAAAAGCATCAGCCGTCATCTCCTCATGGCAATCTTTAGTTGACTTTGATTCGAATTCCAACAAGCGACTGTCGAGAAATCCGTTTTCACTACCAACATGTGCTATAATTAGCCTGCAACCTTTTCTTGAAGGGGGTGGTAATCCAGTGGACCAACTTTCCATAAAAGCTTGTTTGGCACTCTTAATGTTTTTGTCAATCCAGAATTTTTTCACTGTGTGTCCCTCATTAACCTAAGTCTCATCTAAGTAAAAAATATTTCTTTCTTCGGCTCGAAATTTTCTGATTGCTCATAGATATTCTCTTCTCCAACAAATTATTTCTGTTTTATTGATAAGAAACGATTTTTTTATCGTGTTTTTCCCAACGAAAATTCAGGCTATGAAGGATTTTCCATAATTTCCATTTTTTTAAAATCTAGTAATTCCTGGTCTTCTCTGATTTCTTGCAAAACTTTATATTGTGTAGGTATTTCTTTCTTAATAAAAAAATGGTGTACTTTTTTTCTTATTGCGTTTTTTTAAAATCTTCATCGGCCAAGGACAGCGTTTTCTTTCTTTTAGAAATCTATAAATAGTTGCTGATCCAACTCCCGTCATGTCGACACAGGTTTCCACAATTTCACGGACTTGGCTTGTTAGCTGTTGGTGCACTAGGGCGTCGTGGACGTTAAGTATTATTGTTTTTTTCTCGCAGGGAAAATGCAGATTTACAGACTCCGCGAAGTTTCACCGGGGCAAAATTGAAAGTTGAAGTCATCGCTGTTCTGATTTGAACTAAGCATATTATAGTTTTTTGCTTTATTTTTATACTTACACAGAATATTTTATTGCATACCTAGGTGCTAAGGCACCTCCCTACTGATAAGTACTTTGGTTAATTATATTCCAATAACTGCTAAAATCCCAAATAATTTTATTGTACCTGTTACCATTAGGCTTTATAATATTCTAGACTTCCAGTTCTTAAGAATTGTTAATTGTACTCGTTTAGGCCTTTATCATACAAATAACATTTTTAGTTTCATCATTTACTCGTTAAAATAAACTTTGAAATGCTTTGAATTATATAGCTTATTGTAAAGTTTAGAAGACATGTAATAAAATATTTTTTTAGAAAAAGGTCGCACTGTTGTATAGAGATAAAGAATAAAGGTGATTAAAGCTAAAAATAATTGGTAGAGAAATTTCGGACGCTTGTGGTTTATGACATTTTAATGTTTATAACTAGAGATCGGATTATATGCAACATAAAAATCTTGAAATATGCATGCAAATATGCATGAAAAATGCTTAAAATATGCATGAAACGGGTCAAAATATGTAATATTAAATAATAATAAAAGTAGTAATTTTTAGTTTTTTATTTCAAAATCGGCATAAATTTAACAAGTTATCGACGATGTTTAAATTTAATTAACAATTATTTAACATTTTTTAAAATTATTTAACATTTGTATTCTTGTAGACGTAAACAATAAGGTATTGTTCCAAATGTTGAGTAGTAAGATTGTGTCTTCGAACACTTAAAATATTTTTATAAGTGGAAAAAAGACCATTCCACATCCATTGAGGTAACTGGGCAGTATTTGAATTTGAGTGTTATGTTAGCACTTATTGTTTCTGGCAAAAGTTCACCCGTCCCATTAATAAAACTATCAATTTGACACAAAGGTTCAAAGCCTGGGTTATTGCACAAAATGTTTTCAAACTTTTCTTTAACTCTACGCGGGAATACATCTGGCAATGTGGAGTTTATTTGACGGATTTTATTCATTAACTGAATTGATTCGGTCAACGCCAAACCTCGAGTTTCAAGCTTGTGAGTGCTAATCAAAGCTATGTTTTTTTTTTTTAATATCAGAATCGTTAAATGCTTCCTTGGATTGACGAACTGCCATAGCCTCTGCACTATCGAAGTCATTTACTACACCTTTGATGGCCTCGAAATGTTCATTGTAAGATAGTATAGCTTCAATCCATGTTCCCCATCGAGTTACCACTTGATCGGAAGGTAAAGGCACATTTGGCAGTTTTTCTTTATAGGCTTTATTGCGAGCAGGTGTCTTAAGAAACACTTTCTTTGCTGATGAAATCAGTTTATTTACATTTCCAAACGTGGAACGTACTTCTTCAGCGAGTCGATGGACTCTGTGAGCAAAGCACATCACATGAATTAAATTTGGATAAAATACTTGGAGGACTTTGGCTCCCTTGATCATATAGGGAGCAGCATCTGAGAGAAATATAAACACTCTTTCATCTTCAGAAGATTCAGGAAATATTTTTTTAATACCCTCATTCACAAATCTGGCGATCGTAGAATGTTTTGTCTTGTCAATTTTTTTGCAGGCTACCAAATAGGAAGAAGAATGCTCTAATCTTAATGCACCCACAATTAAATTCGCAATATAGCGACCCCAACTGTCAGTAGTTTCATCAGCTGAAATCCAAATAATGTCATCCTTAAGTTCATTACGTATTTCTTCCAGAACATGGTAAATTGTTGGTATGTAATTTTTACGCAGTGTTGATTCGTCTGGTATTTTTTGATTCAAGCAATATTTTCGCAAAAAAATCTTTGAATGTAGGATTTGTAAGTTTGTGGAGAGGAATATTACTTCACATAAATCCATGCTAAAGTGGTTTTTTTCTTTGCCTATAGAAATGGAATTACTGCTACTTGCTGCTGTTATAAGTTGTTGTCGTGGGCCTTTTTTTTGTAATCCTGCGATATGAAGACTTGTCTTGACATGCTGGTCAATTTGAAACTTTTTTGTGTACGAAACATTTTTCTAGCAAACTCGACAATATAAAACATTTCCGTCGTATATAAATGTTCCAGGATAATCAGCTACCTACGAAGAGACACTTTTTTTTGTGGGGGGCATGGCATGGTACACGTTAAACTTTAACACAACACGGTAAAAATTGCAAAAAGACTACACTGATGCAAGCAACAATAATGTTAAAACTAATATCTTGTTTTAAAATAAAAATTCGTTTTCGAGAAAATTGTTTATTTGATCCACACTCAAACAAATATTCTTAGAAACTAACTACTTATCACTTAATATCCCGACCAAGAAACAAAGGAATAAAATACCGTCGTAATTTTGGGTATTCCCTTGGCAGTATAACCTAATCGATGTTTAGACTATTGCATGTAATATCCTGGCGATAAGATTGGTTCCAAACGGCGACATTAACAGTATCCTGAGCAATTCAATTGCCTAGTAATACCGAGAAATATTGTAAATATAGGAAAAATATGCATTATTACTAGATTCTGGGTAAAATATGCAATAATCGGTGAGAATGGTCTAAATATGCAAATGCATATAATCCGGTCTCTATTTATAACAAATGTTATGTGCTATCAACTCCAAACAAACGGACTTTAGATTGAAGTCACCATTTCGAAATCGACCAAATCAATTTTTAACAGTCCTAAGAGCAGGAGCACGACCCAAATAAAAGTCTTGAATATTTTTTTTGCAGTTACAACACTCAGTAGTTTTTTGAATTTATATAACATAACATAACGAAAATGTAACTTTTCATTTTCCATTTTAAATATTAACCTTGCACACAAATTAATTTAAATAAACTTTTTAAGGTAATGTTAACTCACGACGCATTTAGAAAACTATCAATTTGTAATATGATTGTAAAAGAAACATCAGCACAGTCAAAAGTGCGTGCTTCTGCCATCTATGAAAATCGGGCACGAACTTTTGTAATCACCCAATACATCAAAACAAATTTTAACTCACACATAAATAGATAATACCTACTCTGCGTGAAGCACGCAATGACAATAAATTTATGTCATTATACGTATTGGTCACCGTACTGTTTATTAGCATGCCTTGCCCTCCAAGCCTGACAAATGAACAATACTGTTGCTGGTAACTCCGCCTGCCGTAAATCACATTGATTATAATAGGTCACCAATTCTTCACTGGTTGGAAATGAAATTCTCCCAGAAAATTAGCCAAATTTTCTGAAATTGATAAAATATTTCCTTTGTTTAGGGTCAGGTTAGTTCAGGTTATTATTACTATCAATAAATTCAAAATTAAGAGCAATCTTTATCATCAAAATATTATTATTTATCCGCTAACTACTTTAATCAATCAAGTAATTCACTCAGGCAAGTTTTCTGTCATTATAAAAATAACTCGAGTTATTTCCATTCACAAGGGTGATGAAATATGCACCAATAGTTACCGGCCTATTTCAGTAGTATCGATCACTTCAAAAATTATCGAATCTTACTTGAAAATTTAATTAACTGATCATTTCGAAACCTATAATTACCTCTACTCTCAACAATATGATTTTAGAGCCAGTAAATCCACAGACCTTGCTATTAATCATCTACTATCCAGTGTGTTGACGATCAGAAGACAGGTGCCTTTACCTGTGCAACTTTTTGCGACATATCCAAGTTATTTGCTATAATTGACTGAAATACTATAACTTCGACGATACTAGTCTTAATCTTATCAAATCTTTTTTGCTCAATCGTCGCCAGTACGCATCATGTAATCTAAAACTTTACTCATACACAATGGTGTATGTAATCCAAGGCTCTGTCCTAGGCCCAACTTTATTTCTTATAAACATTAGTAATCTTATTAATCCACCCCTCACTTAAACCTGACCTTATTTGCAGACGACACCATACTTCTCACATTATGCTTCAATATAAAAGTTAGCCTGGACAAGCTACTCCCAACGAACCATAAAAGACATATATATATATATATATATATATATATATATATATATATATATATATATATATATATATATATATATTGTAAAGTGTGAAAAAAATGCCCTCTCGTTTGGGCGCAATTTTGTAATATTTTAATAACGCCCGCACGTTGAGGCACAATTTTAAAAGGTCTTACCCTACTTTACTTTTAATAAATATTATTTTTATTAAATAGAAGTCGCTATTTGCCCCTTATGTATATCATAATTTCTGAGAATGGATTTAGTGGATATTAATACTGAAAGAACTAAAGAAATTAGACATAAACTAGCTCAGTTTTTTTTTTGGTAAAGAAATATGGATAAGAGATAATTTTTGTACGTCTTTTGAAAATGGTCTCTATAGTTGTTTAAAATTTTGGTTGTACAGATTTTGGGCACCATTTATTTTAAAATAAAAAGAATCTAACTTCAGCTCAAAAAAATGAAAAAATACTGAAGGGTTATGTAGTTGTTGAAAAAAAAATTTTAATATGGTACAACCGTTGCGTCCTGAAAGATAAAACGGGTGATTCAGTGAAACGCTAGATTTAAATAAAGAAAAGGGTTTATTAATGACAAAATTAAAAGTTCTAGCTTTGCTACACTTTAAAATTACTACTACTAAATAAAATCCTTTAATCTAGTAGATGGTACGATTATTTAGAGTCTTTAAATCAGGATTCTAATTAAAGGCTTAGCTAAACACGATGTTAAAAGTTCGTGGAATTAAATTCACGAGTTACATTTGCTGAATAGACGATGTAAACGCACTTGTCAGCAGGAAGCAAGATCTATGGATTGATGTGCTTATGACTTACGGTTTTTCTGTTAGTTTTTTAGCCTGTCCCGGTGAGATCTTCATAACCATATTGTCTCAACCTTTGCTACCCTAGTTCATTTTGGGCTGCTAAACACTTCTTGACCTGAAATGTCTGGGAATGAACAGGATATTTCAAGGAAAAGGCCTTGAGCTTCAAAGCTAAAAACCGTCTCTGCACTACCACATCACTAATAAACTACTACGGCAACTTGATGGAAAAAGCCTACTCCGGCATACTGATCGAAAAAAGCCTACTCCGGCTTACTGATCGAAAAAAAGCCTACTGCGGCTTGATGATCTAAAAAGCCCACTGCGGCAACATGATGGAAAAAGCCGTTACTGCATCTAGGCTGGAAAAAGCCTTTACTATATCTCGGCTGTAAAAAGTCTTTACTACATTTCGGCGGGAAAAAGCCTTGAATAGTGCCATCCGTATGCTTAAATATGTTTCTCCCTTCCTTAAAGTAACGTCTTTAAAATGGCTTCCTTCCCGGATACAAATCTATAGCCAATCAGATGCATTCAATGCAAATTAAAGAGTCCGGTAGTCAACCCGCAATGCACACTCTAAAATTTAAATTACACTGCTCAAAAATTTAAAACACTGTTTTAAGGTACACTGCTTAAAAGTTGAAATCACTGCAATAAATATAAATATGGAAAAAAAAAATTAAAGGGAGAAAAACAGTGTTGTAACATGATCTTAAAATCTAGGAAAAAGTGAATATATATATATATATATATATATATATATATATATATATATATATATACTCGTATATATATATATATATATATATATATATATATATATATATATATATATATATATATGTATATATATATATATATATATATATATATATATACTCGTATATATATATATATATATATATATATATATATATATATATATATATATATATATATATATATATATATATATATATTATATATATATATATATATATATATATATATATATATATATACTCGTATATATATATGTATATATATATATATATATATATATATATATATATATATATATATATATGTATATATATAAACTTCTTTATACATGTGAAAATCGTATAAAATTTTCTCAAGCCACAATAGTCCATAACCACACGCCAAAAAAATTACTATAGAATTGAATCTTTCAGATTAAGCTCAAACAAACCCGGTAATAGCTACTTTCGTATCAAGTTTTAAAATAAACCGCCTATATCAGTTGAAAACTTAACAAATAATCAATACTTTAAAGGCTTTGGGCATTTTTGGCGTGGCGAGTATTTTGCTATACAGTGTAGAAGAGTATCTCAGTAGCACAGTAGATACCCAATTTTAACTCGGTTTCTGTAATGCCATCTGCCTCGCATGTACCACTAATAAATTTGCGTTGTTATATCAGATTGTTCTTATAAATATGTTAAATATGATATTTATATTTATCATATTATCTGCCATCAAGTATTTGGGCATCTAGTACTGGAAAAACCAAGTCAGCAATGTCACGGGAATAGCGAAACAACTGCTAGGCAAATTATATCCAATTATAAATCTTTCTAGCAAGTTGTTCACCAGAACCAAGTTAATGGTATACAACACCATTGTGAAAGCAGTCTCACCTACGCCTGCCCCACATGGTGTCAGCTCTCCAAGACAAGGAGAGCACAACACCACGCAGAACAAGGTCCTGAGGATGATCACGGGAGCCCCATGGTTCATGAGAAAACAACTAACTACATAGAGACGTCGGTGTTTTTTTATGGGTCTAGCACACGTGCTACAGGGAAGTCCCTAAAGCGCTCTAGGAGCGGCATGTATGCGGAAAAAGCGATTCACGTTGTTCTTGAATCGCTGTAAATTGTACTCGGTGGGAAACATAGCCCTGGACAAATTATTCCAAAAGGATGATGTTCTCCATATAAAAGACTGCTTGAAAAGCGTTGCACACGGAGTAACAAGCTGTACCTCATACGAGTGTGAAGTATTAGCGCGACATGTATTTCTAACATGCACCGCTCTGGGAGGAATTAAGCGGGCAACATCCTTCGAACACTTTCCATGAAAATCTTTGTAGAACAGACTCAAGTCGCCAACCGTTCTTTGATTATCCAGCGAATCCAGCGATGTTCCAGCGAAGGTGTGCCGACCATAAAGGCACACATGAGGAAAATCCACACAAAGTTCTTGGCCAAGGCGTCCCGACACCCCAACCCAATCATCAGGTACGCCTTCTTGATCCACCTGCATGACCGTCACTAATATTCGAGACCCGCAGACCCGCACTTTGATGAAGACGATGACCCACCCCACCCACCATGACAGAAGATTGTAAAGCTAGGTTAATTTAGCATAAGTCCGAAGTTAATTTAGATTAGGTCACAATCATGTAAAATAAGCACATTTCCTAGGGTAAGTTAATATAGGATCACTATTGTAAATGCTTAGGTTAAGTTAGAATAAGTAATCTTTCATATCGTGCAGTAATAAGGATCATTAATATAAGTAAAAGGCTATGCCTTGCTTGTAAGCCAATAAAGACAATGACAGTGACAATATCATATTAGATACTGATATTGATATATTATATTTTATATTTATTTATTGTATTTACTCTACTATTAATTTTTTAGTGTATTTATACATGTGACGACTGGAAAAACCTTGTGTAATAACATGAATATTGATACTGAATTAAAATTACAGACGAAGAATAGAACTGCAGATATTCAACCCATAAATCTGATATTTTAGTTTGGGCTTTAATAATTTAATTTATTTGTACATTTTACTGTTAGTAACCGTAAAATTCAACAGCTCAGAGGACCCAGAATTCAAACAAAAATACTGGATTCATCTAACATTAACATATCATAAAACTTAACTGGAACTAAAAAATGATTACCATTAAATTACAAAGTACGAGAAAGTTATTTGGCTCTAGCAAATGATTCTACATTGTCCTTGCATCTGTTTGTGAGACACATGAAGAAATTCAAAACATAAATAATTATAGGTTAGACGGAAATATTTATGCAAAACGCAAAACGGAAACAGCAATACATTTTTTATTTATCAATACACTGATTCAATAATTCATTTGACATAACGTAACAAAGGTTTTTTCATAAGGATAAAATTCTGTCTGGAATTGTTCAAGAATAAAAAGTTTATTCCACGATTTTAACAATTATAAAAGTATAATGAACTAGTTTTCATTGACTTGCATTTTAATATTCCTATATTTACAAAGTGCAATAATTTTTCAAAATAGTGCTATATATCATAAACTAGTGGAGCCATCTACATATTTTATACGCCCCTTTAAAGCTATAACCTTCCTGATTTTCAATTTGTAGTACTATATTGACAGATGACTAAGATGCCACATTTTTTTAACAGTAAAAAATGACTATAAATAAATTTCACTCAACTCTTGGCGCAAATGACAACAGAAACATTTAAATGTTAAAAAAGTGAATTGTCACAAAACACAAATTTTTAAATATCATAAACTGTTTTTAAGTGGAAGAGAGCAGCTAGAAGAGGGCATGAGGAGACCAATATCAATAAAATACCAGAAATAATTCAAAGAGAACGTGAAATGTGAATTTGACGCACATAATCACAACACATCATCGAAAATGATTAAAGAAGCATATCAACATACAATTCCAACAGTTTTGAAAGACGATCTAACAAAACGTCAGTCTACAGGTCTTTAAAATTTAGGGTAAAATCGGAATATTCGATGATCGTTATATATCATCAAACACATCACAATATTGACAAACTCGTCATTACTTAAAAATTTCATTAACACCTAAGATTTAAAAAGCTATTGAAGATTAAATATTTAACCGACATTTTATTTTTTTTTAGGAAACTTCCACAGGTTACAGAACTTATAGATAAAATTCTTCTGAATTTCTCCGATGTCTATTGAATAAATGATGCTGACGTTTTGCCGATCATCCTGGCGGCTTCCCAGATTGGTGAAAGGCCAGTATCACGATTAGGGTTGTGGGGATGTTTAGATATTTCGATGGACTCCCAATTTTTTCTAGGATAGACATAGGAATTTGTTGCAAGAATCTTCGTTTAGTCAGAAAGAGAATTTGGCGTCCTGTTTCATGCTGGTGTTCTGCAAGTAGTTTTACTGCACAATATGGAAATGATTTCTTCGGAGATCAGTTAATATGATATATCTAGCATACTCCGTGTGGCTTAATCGTAATTTGTATCTTTCCAGAAGAAGTCCAAAATGCATTCAAGTTCAGGTATCACGTTAAGAAGAAGCAATCCAACTTATATATATATATATATATATATATATATATATATATATATATATATATATATATATATATATATATATATAATAACAAACATTTTTATCATGTAAAAAATGATTGAATTCCTTTTTAAATTTTATTTTGTATCATGCGTGATGTGCTCCTAAAAATAATTAAAAATTCCCTTTAATAAAATCCCGAATGACCAGGTATATACGACTAAAACACAGTAAATATAAGACATAGTAAATATAAGACATAGTAGCAATAGTCCTACTCACCATCTTTGATCTCAAGGGGTTCGAGTTTGTAATGATCATATGACCTGTCGCCATATTGCTGATATGATGCCCGCGAGTTTTTAAAATATTCAAATTCCTTCTTTCACAAAAAATCCTATTTTGTAAAAGAAAAACAAATTTTACTGATGGAAAGGAAGAAACAAACGAGAAAAGTTTTTTTTAGAAACATTTTTTATCAAGTTCTTATTAAAACAGATACACAAAAAACAGGGAAAAATGCAAAAAATACAAGGAAAAAATACATTTGGCTTCAACGCTTTTAGCACGTTATTCATTTAAATATTTCATTGTTGAATTTATATTTCTCAAGTACTAGAGATATTGTCCGGGAGAGATGTTCAGTATATTTCTGCACACCTTCAACTTCACGCGTGTAAAGTCAACAATCATGCTCCTTATATTTCAGTAAAGATTGAGAATAATTATAATTATTATTTTAAGATCAGATCGTCTTTCTTGTGAACTTGAAAATGAAGTGAATAAAATTTTTGCTCCATTTTATTATTAGTTAAATCTAATATAATAATTTTCATACAACTAATGATTTTTCGTGCCTATATATTACTTATGTAAAAAAAATTAAATATATGCACTGATTTATTCAAACTCATTCGTGCTGGAGAATTAGTACTTTTGCATGCCCAGATCGAGTTTTGAAAGTTTGGTTAGCTAATTTTAGCAGATAGTAAAACTTAAGTCTAGCACACATTCTGCCCTTAATTTAGAAAAAAAAGTACAAGTGGAATAACATAAACCAATACTAAACAATAATAAAACATCAACTGTTTTACAAATAAAATGTATCCCTAATATGAAAACACAGTTATCACAACCTTTATATAATATATTGTACAATAGAAATAAAGAATTATGAATAAATTACCTCTTAGGATCTTTGGGAAGTCTAAAAAAGCTCCTTTGGAGATACCACATATATTTTTACAAGCACTAACCTCACAACAAAAACTTCCTCTTGATATCTTTTTAGTGTTCCGTACGAAACACTTATAAGATCACTTCGGTGTCTGTCTGTCTGTCACACCCCGTTTTGCTCCGAAACTATTTGACACAGAAAGTTGAAATTTAGCACTAATATAGGAATTGAGGGCCTCTTTAAAACTTAAATTTTGATATTTTGATTTAGGGAGTTAGTTTTAGGGGATGAATATCGAACTGAAAAATTTTTTTTTTATTTGGTCATCGAGTGAAAGCTTGTAAAAAGATGAATTCAAAAATATGTATAATGTAATACTTGCGCACAATTATCTTTGTATTATTTTAAAAAGTGCGAAAAATTGCTGTCCCCCCCTTATCTCGAAAAAGTACCTATCAAAAATTTTTTAAAAAATTCTGGAATATTCTCTACAGGATGTAGATTAAACGAAAATTATCGAGAGTGCTTTAATAATTTATTTTGGTATATAAAAATAAAACAAACATTTTAAGGTCGTCAGTGTTAACTAAAAATCGGAAAAAAACTTCATCGAAAACTCATTTGGGATGTTTTTGTGAAGTCACCAATCATTTTATATTTTCGTAACAAAAATTTTTATTTTTAAAGTAATCAACGTACGGAAGACTAATTGCGCAAATCCAACTAGCACTTGACCGGTTATTTATAATTATTTTCAATTATAACGTCAAACGAGTCATTTACTTATTGGAAAATAATTAACAATGAATTTCGGAGCAAGTTATAAAAAGATTCTCCTTGAAATCAGATGTAAACTCAGTCTGCGACTGCGTTGGCAGCTATGTTGTAGGTATGATAGAGGAGGAGGTGATAAAAAACAGGACCTAAAAATTTTCTTGAGTATCGTGTTTTATGTTTACTGTGACTAAAATGTGTTCCAGGGGTAATTAGCATCAATTCCGAAAACAAAATACACCTGGCGCAAGAATTAAAGCCAATTTCAACACTGCAAATCCTTTTGCCTAGTCCTCAATATTTTTGTTTTTTGGTTAAATTGATTTCTTAAAAAGCCACAAAAGTTGGACTCTTCGTGGTTCTGATTTGACACCAGTGGATTTTATTTTTGTGATAAGATCACAAAACTAAAGTTTACAGTAACCATTCTTGCACCCTGAAAATTACAAAATAATATTTTGCAGAGAATGCACGATAACTAAGTATCGAGCAGGGATTAATAATTTCCTCGTATGCTTAGAAGAGTCCTAGGGGCGTAACGATTCTCCCTTAAGTGAAAATATTTTTAAGAAATAATTTTCACCAGAATGTAGTTTTATATGCGATGAACGTTTTTACTTTTGAATACTTTGTGTTATAAGCATTTTTTATTGTATCTAATTTGGACAATAAAAATTTTAGTATAATAATTGTTTAGTCATACATATAATGGATTAGGAAGAATATATTGAGAGAATTATTCTTCTCTTTAAATATAATAATCGGCCAAGTGTAAGTCGGACTTGCGCAATTAGAACTCCGTACGGTGATTGCTGTTAAAATCAAAGATGTTGTTACCTTAAATGAGTTTTCAAGAAAGTTTGTTTCCGATTGTTGTTGAAAACTGAGGCCTTGATTTTTTTTATATTTCAGATAAATTATCAGAGATAATACACTCGTGATAATTTGCATTCAATCTACACTGTGTGGAGAATATTCCAGAATTTTTTCAAAATTGTTTGTTCAGTACTTTTTGAGATAAGGGGGCAGCGATTTTTAGCAAGTTTTTAAAAATAACACAAAGAAAAGTGGGCACAAGTATAACATCTATAATATGTATAAAATGCAACGTCTCCCTCCCTGTCTGTCTGTCCGTTAGTGCGCTTATCACTCGAGAACCACTTATCTGATTTAGGTGCTTTTTTTTAAAAAACATACATATGTCCTCTGGCCAGGTTATAGGATATATTTTATTACGTTAGGTAACAAAAGCAGTGACGGTAATATTGAATCAAGTCGGAAAAAAGTTTCCTTTTGAAATACACTGCCTAAACCATTAAATATGGAACAATATTATGTAGCAAAGAATATATATAAGCTGCAACGTCTGTCTGTCTATCCGTTAGTGCGCTTATCACTCGAGAACCTATCCGATTTACGTGTTTTTCTTTTAATTCATATATTTGTTCTTTGGCCAGGTTATCTATAATCTTCTGTAATATACGAGGCTGGTTTGAAAAGTCCGTGCAAAAATAAAAACTACTTATGTGTTTGGGGTAAACCTTTTTTATTTTTCGACATAGTCTCCTTTTAGGCTTATACACTTCGTCCAACGATGTTCTAGTTTGTTGATCCCTTCCGAATAATAAGATTTGTCCAAGTCTGCAAAATATCCATTAGTGTCTGCAATCACCTTCTCGTTTCAATAAAATCTTTGTCCCGCCAGCCATTTCTTCAAATTGGGGAACAAATAGTAGTCCGAGGGAGCCAAGTCTGGAGAATAGGGGGGATGTGAAACGAGTTGGAATCCTATTTCCATTAATTTTGCGACCCCAACTGCTGAGGTGTGTGCTGGTGCGTTGTCGTGATGGAAAAGGACTTTCTTATGGGCCAATCGCGGGCGTTTTTCTTGCAGCTCGGTTTTCAAACGGTCCAATAACCACCTGTAATAGTTTTACCCTTTTCCAGATAGTCGATGAGGATTATCCCTTGCGAATCTCAAAAGACAGTCGCCATAACCTTTCCGGCCGAAGGAACGGTCTTCGCCTTTTTTGGTGCAGATTCCCCCTTGGTAACCCATTGTTCAGATTGTTGTTTGGTCTCAGGAGTATAGTAATGTATCCATGTTTCGTCCACAGTGACGAAACGACGCTTAAAGTCCTCCGGATTCTTCTGGAATAGCTGCAAACCATCCTTGCAACACTTCACACGATTCCGTTTTTTGGTCAAGCGTGAGCAATCGCGGCACCCATCTTGCGGATAGCTTTCTCATGTCCAAATGTTTATGCAAAATATTATGTACCCGTTCAGTCGAGATGCCCACAGCACTAGCAATCTCACGCACCTCTTCTGTCATCCATCACCATATCATGGATTTGATCAATGATTTCTGGAGTCGTAACCTCCACAGGCCGTCCAGAACGTTCAGCGACACTTGTGCCCATATGGCCAGTCCGAAAATTTTGAAACCACTTATAAACTGTTGTAATCGAAGATGCAGAGTCACCATAATGTTTATCAAGTTTCTCTTTGGTCTCCTGAGGCGTTTTGCCTTTCATAAAGTAATGTTTAATCACCACACGAAATTCTTTTTCGTCCATTTCTTGAAAATCACTCGACTTCCTTGATTCACACGAATGCCAAACACAAAGAAATAGACCAATATGGCTAAAACTTGGTGTGCGTTCATTCAAGAGATGCTACTAACTAAACATGACCTCGATACGCGCCGGTGGTGCCATCTCTCGGACTTTGCACGGACTTTTCAAACCAGCCTCGTATATAAAACGCAACATCTCTCCGTTAGTGCGCTTATCTCTAGAGAACTACTCCTCCGATTTACGTGTTTTTTTTTAATTCATACATTTGTTCTCTGGCCAGGTTATCGATAATCTTCTATAATATATATATAAAATGCAACGTTTGTCTGTCTGTCTATCTGTCCATTAGTGCACTTATCACTCGAGAACCACTTATCTAATTTACGTGCTTTTTTTTAAATATACAAATGTTCCCTGGCCAGGTTATAGAATATATTTTATTACGTTAGGTAACATAAGGAATAAACAATGACGCTAATAGTGAATCAAGTCGGAGAAAAGTTTGCCACTAGCGCGTTCTCTTGCAATACTCTTCCTAAACCATTAAATATGGAACAACTTTATGTAGCAAAGAATATAATATATATAAAATGCAACGTCTCTCTGTCTGCCACTCTGTCCGTTAGTGCGCTAGTGTCCTCTGGCCAAGTTATAGGATATATTTTATTACGTTAGGTAATATAAGAAATAAGAAGTGGCGATAATAGTGAATCAAGTCGGAAAAAAATTTGTCGCTAGCGCACTCTCTTGCAATACGCTGCCCAAACACTTAAATATGGAGCAGTATCATGTAACAAAGAATACAATATATATAAAATGCAACGTTTTTTTGTCTGTCTGTCAGTTAATGCGCTTATCACTCGAGAACCACTTATCCGATTTACGTGTTTTTTTTTAATTCATACGTATGTTCTCTGGCCAGCTTATATAATAATAATAATAATCTATATAATATATATAAAACGCAATATCTCTCTGTTCATTAAGGTGCTTATCATTTGAGATCCACTTATCCTATTTACGTGTTTTTTTTTTAAAATCTTTACTTAATAATTGTCAAAAAAAAATCTATAATATATAAAACGCAACATCTCTCCGTCTGTATGTCTGTCTGTCCGTTAGTGCGCTTAGTACTCAAGAACCACCTATCCGATTTACGATTTAAAAAATACATATGTTCTCTGGCCAAGTTATAATATATATTTTATTACATAAGGAATAAGCAGTGACGATAATAGTGAATCAAGTCCACTCGAGCGGAATCGCGGGCACGCCATTTTATATATATTTTTTGGAACTCGTGTTTTTACAGGCTTTCAGTTGACACCCCACTCGATGACCTGGTATTTTTTTTACTTTCTATTTCATCCCCCAAAACTAATTCCCTAAGTCAAAATTTAACTTTCAGTGCTACACGGCTCTGATGGGACCATCAATTCCTATATTAGTGCCAAGTTTCAACTTTCTATTCAAATAGTTTCAGAAAAAATCGGGTGTGATAGACGGACAGGCAGACGGACAGACACCGAAGTGATCTTATAAATGTTCCGTACGGAACACTACTCGTAAAAATATTGTCGACGATTTATAATATACAGTTAAAATGTTATCGTAATTACCTACATTTCAATAAGCTGAAAGCTTATTTGAAGTTTCTTCTCGTGTCTGCGCTTTTAGGTAGTTTAAAACCATTTTATCGGGTGTCAGAAAACTCCTAAGCCTGGGAAAATGCAATGTATTGTTGTGTTCAATTGGAGGTTAAACGGTGCCGCCCTGAAGCGTCGGATTGGGACGCTTTCAGACAATACCAAGTGAAAACTTATTGTCTGACAGGGCGCAAGCCCAGCAGGAACAATAGAGTTTGCAGACAACGGCAGGCGGAGTCTCCTGCTAACAGTATTGTTCATTTGTCAGGTTTGCAGGGCGGGCTAAATTCCTCAGTGACCAATAAGTATTATCAACTTGTTTAAATATTAATAATATAGCCTTATTTACATTATAAATTTGACATATATTAGTTTTTTTAAATTATTCCTTCAGTAGCTGAGTATCAAAAAATATTGGTTTTGTAACGAAACCCGTTTAAAACGAGATCTTACTAAATTTGCTTCGGACTGTACTCTTATTTAGTTATAACCTAGTTGTAGTAATTAATATAACGCGTAGGCTGAAATGTTTTTGGGCTGACACATAGATATCTCCCTTTTCAAAAAATGCATATGATTTTTAGAAAGTACCAACCTTTAAAGGATACGTGTCAAAATTTCATGATATTTCAACGATTAGTTTACAAGTGACAGTGGTTTTAGTGACGCTACTTTTGACGTTTCGAAACAATGGAAAAAATCGAATTGCGTTGTTTGTTTCGTTAAACATTGTTTTTTGATGGGAAAAAATATCGTTCAAGCAAAGCAATGGCTTGATAAATGTTACGGGGACTCTGCCGCTAGAAAATCACTCATCATTTACCGGTATGCTGAATTTAAATGCGGTCGAACAGATACAAATGATGCTGAACGATCTGGACGCCCAAATAAAGTGGTTATACCGGAAAACAACACAAAAATCCACAAAATTGTTTTGGATGACCGTAAAGTGAAATTGCATGACATAGCTGATACCCTAAAGATATCAAAAGAACGTGTTGGTCATATTTTGCATGCATATTTGGGCATGAGAAAGCTCTGTTCGAAATGGGTACCGCGTTTGCTTACAGTGGAACAAAAACAACAACCTGTTGATGATTCTGAGCGCTGTTTGGACCTGTTTAAGAGCAATAAAAAGGATTTTTTCGTGCAATTTGTGATAATGGATGAAACATGGCTCCAGTACTATACACCGGAATCAAATCGGCAGTCAGCTGAGTGAACATCAGCCGTTAAAAGACGCCCGAAGCGACCAAAGACACAACAGTCGGCTGGGAAGGTTTTTGCCTCTGAATTTTAGGATACGCATGGAATAATTTTCATCGACTTTGCTGAGAAGGGAAAAACCAACAATGGCGAATATTATTTAAAGTTATTGATGCGGCCCCAAATGAACAAGAAAAAAGTGCTCTTTCATCAAGATAATGTACCGTGTCACAAATCAATGGTTACGATGGCAAAATTGCATAAATTGTTCTAATTGCTTCCTCATCCACTGTATTCTTCAGATTTGCCCCCCAGCGACTATTGTCTATTCGCAGACCTCAAAAAAATGATCGCGGGAAAGAGATTTGGCTCCAGTGAAGAAGTTATCGCCGAAACTATTTTGAAGGCAAAAACAAATCCTTTTGACAAGAAAGGTATAGAAATGTTAAAAAACCGTTAACCTAATTATATCGCTCTTGAAGGAGACTAGATTGATGAATAAAGTCGAATTTTGCAAAAAAAATGTGTTTTAAGTAGCTAGACCAAAAACTTTTCAGCCTACGTGATATTACCATTTACTTACATACTTAGTGTTAAACTAGCGTGTACCCGTGGTTCATAAAACAGTAGCATTACTTGCCTGTCTATTACTAATCTTAACAAACTGCACTATATTGCACCAAATACGCGCTTGGAATACGAATTTTATAACATATTTTTTACAACTGCGTCGAGACTCTGCAAATACAATTACAAAAATAGGTGTTGATTGCTCTGCCATCTATATCATACTTGATAAAATATGTGTGAGATTTTGAAAAATTTTCGAAAGTGCCTCACAGATGCCGTAATGTGAGAAGAGGTTTTAATGAATTTGAAAAGAAAACGCTTCCACTTTATTTTAATATTATTTCCTTTATATCTGAACCAATTTTAATTATATATTGAAAAATCTGACGAAATAATGTACTTCTTGAGTTATACTCGAATAAAATTACATATATACGTCCTTTTGTATGTTTGTATGTAGATGTTTGTGTCCAGGTACAACTCGATAACAAATAATCCACTTTTCTTTCAGTTACAGAAACATCATCTGAACAGTTCTTCCACTTAATGGCGCCCATCGTGGGATATTTTTCTCATTACTAAGAAAAAAAAAAACAAAAAAAATGTTTTGATCATATTAATTCTAAGAGGTCTTTTTCAGAATTATAATTTTGCATTTGATTTGAACACTTGAATTTACTTTCAAAAATCCAATATTAACATGATAAAGAAATATAACATTTAAGATTGGGAGGACTACTGGCGCAGTAGGTAATGAATCCTACTGTGAATCCAGTGGTCGGCGGTTCGATTCCGCCTGTCTGCCTGGGTGTTGTGTTCGTCTTTATAGAGTTTTCATATATAAACAAATGCACTGGCAAATTACCTTAAAAAAAGGGAGTAGAAGCCAATACAAGGGAAAAAAAATAACATGTAAGATATTTCTTATGAGTAACTGTTAAAGGTAATTTTGCTTGAAATTTTGAGAAATAATAGATTTTAGTATCCTGCATTCACTGCTGCAATATAAAGCTGGTTTACCACGCCATATTGCCATAATTAATTGTCAAAGGTTTCAGATATATAACACTTGATGATATAGGAATCCATACTTTTTCTTCGATCAAAAGTATGCTTTTTACAATTTTTGTTATATGTGCATTAAAAAGTAAGAAGTCACAAATAAATATATATACATATTACTTTGCTTCCGTTTGTTAAAATATATAGGCAGTTTACCTCCTAGGTGAAGTGAATTTTCATTGTGACAATGCAGCTTGGAGGAGACTGCGCGCGCGGACGCGGGCTGTCTTTCAAATTTTGAATCACATGTATGCATTGCATTAATCGGACTTTCTTTTAAAAGATATTAGAAAAAACGCGTGCCTCGCACTCGCATTTATTCAGTTATCTATACTTAATAATTGGTATGTTTTTAACAAATAATTGAAAATATCGTTTTAATTAAACATACATAATACTTATTGCATATCATATAAAACTATCAAGGTTATTATAAATAACACGTGATTGCGTGCAGTGGGAAGCAAGTGAGAAGCTATGTTGCCACATTCATTATACCCTGAAAACATAATTATTTCGCGTCTTTCTCGAACATAATGCTTTCTCTGTCTTCTCGTAAGAAATACATTAAAAGAAAATGGAGAGACTTTTACAGTGCTTATATTTAAATGGCTGTAGACTTATCCATCGGTGTGTTGATACGTGCTTCCCTTGTAAAGAGAAAGTTTTGTATTTGTAAAAAATACACTACTCGTATAATATTCTAGCATTTTTTCCTGTATTATATACACCGTGTTATATATCTTTTTCAGTTTTCTTCAAGTCAAGGATTACGTTTTTTTTTTACATTATTTTAAACTCTAATACAAGCTTTTCCTTTGCTTAACTGTTTTATTATTTTTAGTATTAAATCAGGAAGATATAAAGCCTGGATTAAGCTTTTTTATTGTTAGAAAATCAAATTTAACATTTATTTTAAAACTGCGCGCATGCAATGGAAGTACTGGGTGAATGACTTTTTTAGAACAACTTGCTAAGTATGCTTTATCATTCCGAGTTAGTCAACAGTTTTAACCTAATTTTCTTTTTGTATATACATATGTTGAATGCTGTTAAGATACCATCTTTTCCACTGTGAATAGAACTTTAATAGCCCAGTCTCACCACATCAAATTCTTCTGATTAATTTAAATATATTATCGGTTATTATTGAATATTTCTAGTGGATTTTTGTACACTATTTAAAAAAATCCTTTACCTTATAGTAAATAAAAAAATGTAGAGTATCAGATATATGGATACCTTTTTTTCCTTAATCATCATGAATAGTACCAACATTATAGCGAACTCGACAATTTATGTATTATTATTTTAAACAGGAGAAAAAAGAAAGTGATTTTACCAGTACTGTCCTGGCAAACATACAGTTTTAAAACGAGTATTGAATTTGACTTTTCCACACTAAAGAATAAGTAATCAAGGAATTACATTTCAATATTTTAAACAATATAGATACCTTATTGTGGGATATTACCATAATTATAAAAAAGCAAAACAGAGAAAGATTTTCAGAGATATTTAAAACTGAAACATGACATTTTCCTCTACATACTCCCCTTAAAGTTGGCAATATGGAACATGATATAATTTTCATATTCTCCTATTACAAGAACCATAAAAAGGATGTATAACACTGCAACCACTATAACTCACTAAAAACACTACTACTTCTTTAAAAAAATTGGAAATTAGAAAAAAATGATGTCATTTTCCTCGAATTTAAGAACTCTTAAAGCCTGAAAAAACCTTTAATATGATATATCAGAAGCAACCCTCTAATTCTCTGTCCTCCTTATTATCTCTTGTATGCTTAACTATAAGCAATTTTGCTTAAAATGTTTCAATATATTACAAAATGTATTGGTTTCCTTTACTTTTACCCCTTTTGTCTGAATATTTATCTCTCAAGAACTGTAGTATTCTTCCCAATTTCCGGTATTATGTACACTAACTTTAAAATCGATAAAGGCCAATAAACCAAAGGAGATTTTAAACTATGTTTTTCATGGTCAAAAGAATCTGAACATGATTTTTTCACGAATACAATACCTCCCTTAAGCCGTCTACACACGATCAAGTAAGTTGGTCAAACCAGTTTATCATGCAAGTTGGTCAAATAAGTTTGACAGGACAAGTTGAGCCCACACGTTCAAGTAAAATGGACAGACTGACAAACTTCTCATCGGTGTGCTCCGGTTGCCAGTGAAGTGTGGACTACGCCGGACATTGTGATTTATTGTTGTATTATTATTTGTTGCTTTTATTGCATTTCCATGATGGATAAAACCACTTATCATATTTGTATGAACTGTTACTGAAAGAGAAGAAGGTTAAAAGCCGAACAGATCAAAGTGGAGAAAAAGCGGTTATTTAAAAAGAGCACATTATTGCCACATTAATTTATTAAATGAATTAGGGTGTAAGCTCCAAAATTAGCGTAACTTTATGAGGAAGAACGAAGATACTTACTTATTATTGCTCGCACTTGTTTGGCCAAGAAGAAAAAAAACATGACATAGCGAGAACTACAAGTTGGTGAGTGAAGGTTGGATAATGTCCTACACGAACAAACTTACTTGTCAAGCCATCAGTCTTCCAACAACTTATTTGACAAATCCAGAAAACTGTCCAACTCGTCATCAAACCATCCAACTCACCAACTTCGCGCCCATACCATTAAACTTACCTGGCCAACTGGCTTGAGAAGCCAATTTGGACCAACTTACTTGATCGTGTCTAGGGGCCATTAACAAGAAAAGTAGTAATATATTGCACATTCACATGAGAGTAATTGAGTGGACAGGAACTAAACTTTAGATACTTCATGACCTTCATGCATATACCGGATTGCTCTCTGAGATGTATGTGATATATAGAGAAAAGAAATATCTTATATTATAATGTCAAAGGCCATTTAAAAGACAGTTTTCAAAAATAATATTTCTTTAAATAATATATTTTAGTTTTATTTGTTCTAACTAAATTATCACTTGGTCTATTGTATCTTGGAAACATCGATATTAATTTTTGCTAGGTAATTATAATAAGGAACTAGAAATAGAAACATATTAAAACCGCGAGAAGTCGAGGTAAAAAGTATGGGCATTTTGCAAAATCTACATAAAAATAAGTGGCGCAGTCCGGACTGCAGGAAAGTATATGCCATGCCAGCCTTTATGAGTCTAAAAAATACTTCCTCCCCCTCTTTAGATCGCTCACCCTTAGCATAATTACTGTCTCTTTAGTGTTTTGTACGGAACACTTATGGGATCACGGGTCTGTCCGTCTGTCCATCCATCTGTCACACCCCTATTTTCTCAGAAACTATTTGACATAGAAAGTTAAAATTTTGAAAGTTACATTTTGACTTAAGGGGTTGACCGAAATCAAAAGTGAAAAAAAAATTACCAGGTCATTGAGTAGGGGTCAAATGAAAGCCGAGTTCAAAAATATATATGATGTAATACGTGCGCACATTTTTCTTTGTATTATTTTAAAAAAAAAAATTGCCAAAAATCCCTGTCTCCCACCCTATTTCAGAAAGTAATGATCAAAAAATTTTGAAAAAATTCTGGAATATTCTTCATACAGTGTAGATTGAGCAAAAATTATCACGAGTGAATTTCGTTAGATAATTTGTCTGGTATCTGGAGAGTGAAATCAAAAGTAAAAAAAAAATTACCAGATCGGCGGATAGGGCGTCAAATGAAAGCTTGTGGAAGTACGAGTTCAAAAATATATATGATGTAATACTTGTGCACACTTTTCTTTGTATAGATTGTCAAAAATCGACGTTCCCCCCCCCCCCCTTTATCTCGAAAAGCACTGATCAAAAATTTTTAAAAATTCATCCAGAATTATAAAAATGTTGGAAATTATTCAGTACTTGCTCAGGTTTTACTAGCGATTACTGATGTTTTATACATTTACCTCCAATTTATATTATTAATAAAGAGAAAAAAAATAGTTACTACGGACTACAAGTCACAATACAAATACAATACAGCACTATATATAGAATAATTAAGGCTGCCTAAGAGTTATATCGACGGGGGGTAATTAATTTTTACTTCTGATAATGTCTCTCAACTCCTTGCTGTCCAATCTGTGCAGACACGCAACCATGAAGAAACCGACATGAAAATTGTATTTATAAAACATACTCGTATATATCTTTCTTCGTATTATCGCGTGATTTCATTATATCGTTATGTTTGACGAAATATATTATATATATATATATATATATATATATATATATATATATATATATATATATATATATATGTATATATATATATATATATATATATATATATATATACATATATATATATATATATATATATATATATATATATATATATATATATATATATATATATATATATATATATTGTGTATTTACTTTATAAAAAGCAAGACAACAGTAATAAAAAAATTCATGATTATATGGATAATATGCTATATTAGATATATTTAAGACACAGGATGACAGGAATAGAAAACAATTTTAGAAACAGTGGAGTCTGAACAAACCTAAGTTTCAAACAAGTATTGTGAACTGATCACCGAAAAAATGCTAAATGGACAGACTGGGTTATAAGGAGAAAATGTTTGCTACTCAGTTGGGATTGTGAAACTGATCGATATGGAAAATTTGCACGGAATAATTAGAACGTTCCTATTCAAGGCACATTACATGCAGAATCGAAAAAAATAGTAAAGTATTTAATTCGATACTTCCTCTGAAATTATACGTTCTAATACTAAATTCGACTAATCTAAGCATTACTACTCGACATTTTAAAAAAGGAAATATCTAATGATGGGACATTAATCAAAAACATTGGTACCTATCCCCATGACCCAAAACCGCTAAATTCCTGATATGTAAGATTGAAAATAATTATATTTAATTTTTTTTACCACAAATAACTAAAAAGTAGAATAATGATTTTCTTTTTTATGTAATTTGTCACGTTCCAGTCTCTTCTATACCTATTTTAATTGTGTTAAGATTGCCTCAATAAAAAGGGGTAAGAAACCCCTTTTTACTGCAAATACTATAAATTTATCAAATTTTAAATCAATTTCTTGTTAATTATCGCGGCAGCATAATAAGAAACATAAAAACTCACGAAAATTCGTTTTTTTTTTTCAGGATCTAAAGAATCTCAAATAGAGTATAATATCTATTAGTAATAGTAAAAAAAAAGGTTATACACATATTTGAGGTAAATTTTTTTTAAAAAAAACGGCCAATTGCAAGTCGGACTTGCTCAAATTGTGCTAAATTAAGTATGTCCCTGACATGTATATATCTTATGATCCAATATGTGTTTTTACGTTTTTTCTTGGTCAGTAATGTATAATAGTTTTAGCATCTTACCTACCTAATAGTCAATAAAACAGTCTAGTTGAATCTAGAATCTAAAAGTGTAAAAGAAGTATTTATTATCTAAATATTTATTTAATTATAAACAAATTAAATAAAAGTATTTTGTCTCGATACAGCGACGTGCGACGCGATAGCATTAATGTACTGAAAATTATATTGAAAAAACCTCCACTATAGTGTCAAGTAATATAGTTTTTTTTAAACCCGATAAATTATCAAACGTAATGTACTCGTAATAATTTTCGCTTAATCTAGACTTTATGAAGACTTTTCCAGAATTTTTTCAAAAATTTTTGATCAGTAGTTTTCAAGATAGGACGGGATGTCAGCGATTTTTGACCACTCTATGACCTAGTAATTTTTTTTATACCTTCAATTTTACCCCCCAAAACTAATACCTTAAATTAAAACTTACCTTTCAAAACTACACAGCTCTAATTGGGACACAAATTGCTATATTTGTGCCAAATTTTAACTTTTTATGTCAAATAGTTACGGAGAACATCGGGTGTGACAGACAGACCACACAGTGATCCCATAAGTACAGAACACCAATAACGAAGTATTAGTAATACGATATTTTCGAAGCATCCTGTCTATTTCCCTCCACTACATCATTATCCTCTTAAATATTTAACACAAACAATTTAAAATAAAGAAAAAAAACACAGTTTTACATTTTTTGACTGCAAGAACCCTAAAAAAAAAAATCTAACACGATATATACGATAGATAAGAAATATCCTATCTATCCACATCCCTACCATATGAAGCCCTTATAAGTGTGCCAATTAATAATTGAGAATAAGAAAAAAATAATACAGTATTGATATTTCTTGATTCCAAAAACCTTGAAAATTATATATAAAACGATATTTACAATTAAAATGACTAATTTCATTCTGGAGTTATCGAGCCAACAAACAGACGAACCGACAGACCGATGGCAATGAAGGACTTTGGACCATATTCAAACAATTAAATTACTAGTGGAAAAAGCAAATGAATATAAGGTCACCTTGTGGATAGCAATGGTTGACTACGAAAAAGCATTTGATTCGGTAGAGATATGAGCAGTCCTTAACGCCTTAAGTAACAGCAGAATCGATGAAAGGTACACAACTCTTCTTGAACACATATATAAAAATGCCACATCACAAATAATGCTTGAAGAAAAAACAAATAAAATTAAAATTAAAAGAGGAACTATAAAAGGCGACTCGATATCCCTAAAGTTATTTCCATAAAAGATATGTTCAAATCGTTAAAGTGGGAAAATAAAGGAATACTAATGGACGGCGAACGATTAAATCACTTAAAGTTTGCAGATAATATCACTCTAATCGCCAACACAAAAGAAGAATTACAAGAAATGCTGATGGAATTAAATAACAAGTCTCGAGAAACAGGTCTAAAAATAAACTTCATCAAAATCAACTATTTGAACAACGAAAGTGGAGATAACACCTAGGAACTAATAATAGAAGGTGACAGAACAGGAAAGGTACAAACATTCATATATTTAGGACAAAAAATCGAAATATCAGAAATTAATTTAAAGGTTGACTTGGATAGAAGAGTCTCGTTAGCTTGGTCTGCGTTCGGAAGGTTACAATCTATATTTAAACTGGACATCCCAAATACAATAAAAGCCAGAGTATTCGATCAATGTGTACTGCCGGTATAAACATATGGCACTGAAACATGGGCTTTAAATAAAAGTATAATAAATAAACTCCAGGTAACCCAAAGAGCAATGTAACAATACAACAACATATATTAAGGCGGAATTGGGCGGGGCATATCGCAAAGCAGAATGGTAACAGATGGACAAGTCGTATAGTTGAATGAAGGCCTAGAGAATACAAAAGATGCAGAGGTAGACCACAGACAAGATGGACGGACGACATAAAAAGATTAGCAGGACACGATTGGATGCAAAAGCAAACATCAAAGCTCATTGGAGACAACTTGGGTAGGCTTACATCCGACTATGGATGGGATAAGCTAATGATGATGATAATGATGATGATATAAAAATAAGTGAATAACATAAAAATCTCTCTAACAAAACTTTTGACATCAGTTAGTTCAAGTAAAATATTAAAATGACATATTTCACCATTTCTCTATATCTTATTCAAAAGTTTTTCCTTACGTCAATTTGAAATCCGACAGAGTCTCGTCAGTAGAATATTATAGCGAATTGAAGATGCAATGTTTCCCTGAAATATCCCCTTTTAAGTCAATAATAATTTCAAAATGTCACAATAGGAAGTACGGGGTATTTTATACAATCTGTTCTGCTCATAACCGATGTTCTTGGAGGAATTAGAAATAGGCTTCTTTCTTGATCGAGAGAATAATCATCACACCACAACTCGATCATTGACAATGATATATATCCTTAATTCGTTTCGTCTTTTGAGACAAATGAGTTTTGTGAATGATAACTGACCCAGCGAGCGTAACAACTGTAGATATCTGGAACCTTCATACGGTGGAACCACTAACACCGTCCCGATAGCCAATTTGCAGGTAAACAATAATAACCAAAGATTTGTTTTTATTACTATTATTTATTTATAGGAAACAGTAAAATTACCAAGCAATCGATACTAACGAACATGAGTTTATTTCAAATTTTTTTTCCTTATAGCCAAAAATTTAAAAATATGGACTTCGCTGAGGGCAATAGCAAAAACCTCTAAAAAATAGAAGAAATGTTTCTGTCATTCCAAAAAAGAAACTTTGTCTTTAAGTAATACTTTAGTACTCCAAAAATCAATGATCTTGAGGGGGCTACCCCAAGAAAAAAACCTCTATTATCATAAAACTACACGATCTATAAAAATCGATGACAACCAAAAAAAAAGTTTCCGCAAAAAAATTTCTCCCTGATGATAAAACTTTACTACCTTTAAAAATTGATGACCAGATGGGAGAATGGGATTTTAAAAGTAAAAAATCCTTTACGATAATGAAAGTTTACCTTTTCAAATATTAATGACTTGAAAAAACGTTCTAATAATGAAAATTTATCATCTTCAAAAACAAGGGCCAGTTCCGAAAGAGAAGAAAGCTACTCTTATCACGAAACTGCTCAGATTCATACCCTTCCCCAAAACCATAAACCAAAGGAGAACCATGACCGAAAAGAAGACAACAACTGAATAATGATCTTTCTCGTCAGAAACGGGCCATCTTGAATGACTTGGAACGGAGGTTCCACCCATCGCCCCTCCGATCGGCCTTACATACAATAGAATTATAGTCCAAAAATTGATTTAATATTACTTAGTTACATCTTTAGTGAAAAGTATGTCATATAAAGTGTTTCTTTAACATTTCCTGATTTATTTGGTGAAGCCTTTTCACAATTTAACAGAGTATAATCTACATTTTCTAATATTCTACTAAATGGCACATTAAACAAATGAAATAATTTTTTCAGATGAGAATAGTTTTCAGTTATATTTCAGTTTTTCTTTTTAAATCTTACAATAAAATTAACTCCTAAACATACAGTCAGGATATAATTTTTTGTTTGGTGTATATATATATATATATATATATATATATATATATATATATATATATATATATATATATGAAATAAGCTCAATGGAGGGCGACAGTGTTAAAAAAAAATATTTACCGGCAATCTGAACTCAGTTCTAGGTTCCTACGCCAGCATTAAAGTTTACCTACTAAGCCCAAAAACGTACTACAACTAGGGCAGACATTCTTTGAAACAAGAAAATATCCTTATACACACTTTTTTCTTCTAATAATATAAGTACGAACGTAAAATAATTTAATATTTTATAATATTAAGTCTAAGATTCTTCTTTCGTAGTTAGAGCAATTCCTGAACAAAACGTATTTTAAGTGTGCCATCGTTTATAACATTCCGGGGCAATAGGTCCGCTGGCTTTACGTCCCATTTGCTAAGGGATGATAAAATCAATATTAAAGCTTAAGAAACTTCTTCCACTTAATTTTAAGAGAAATGCATACAGTGACATCTGTTGTCAGAAGTTTTGATTTTTAAAATCAATATAACGAGAAGTAGTAGATTTCCAATGCATACACTCTATAGATCGACAAAATATCTTATTTTATACATTACAGTAACTTTCGTTATATAGTTTATAGAGGACCTTTGTGGAGCATGCACGGATCCTTCATGAGCGTCCCCCCTTCTTGATCAAAAGGATTCTCATTACTTAATCATCATCATCATCAGCTTATACTGTCCACTGTTGGATGAAAACCTCCCTCAAGTCTTGTCACTTTTTTATGTCCTGGGCCGCTTGTACACATTTTGCAGCTACTCTTTTCAAATTATCAATCCACCGACTTGGTGGTCTACCTCTACTCCGATAAGCTTCGGATCTTGGTTGCCACTCTATAATTCTCTTTGTCCATCGTCATCCTTAAACCTAGCAATATGCCCAGCCCAGTTCCATTTAAGATGTAGAATGAATTTAACTGCGTCTTGTACTCCCGTTCTCTTTCTGATAATGTGATTTGGGATGTAATCTCTAAGAGTAATGCCTAACATTGACCTGTCGTTGCATATATTTTATTAATGTTTTTCTTCGTCCTTGTGAAAGTATCGGCTCTGTACGTAGGAACGGGGTTTATGTATCGGTCAAATACTTTTCTTTTTAAACACATAGAAAGGTTAGATTTGAATACATAGGCCTGTTTGCCATATGCAGCCCCATTACTTAATAGTAAGTAGAATTTCAACAAGATAATCTTTTTCATGTGACAATGCTTAGTTTGAGGTTAATCTTAGGGACAATTATTATTGGATCTGCTTCACCTTCATCCATAAAAACCTTTTGCCACTAATTCACCAACCATCAATACTACTTCGCTAACCAAGGAATGAATATGTATTCTTGACTTCTAATCAAAGCAAAATATCAAGGAGGCTGCCCATGAATCGCTCGGTATTCGAACAACAAGTACTGGTGAAAAGAATCCAAATAAGACTCCATGGTTCTGTGAAGAAGTCAAAGAAAAATGTAAAGAAAAGAAATTCGCATACCTGAAGTTTAGATCTCTAAGAACTCCGGAATCCTATGAACAGTACACGAGGATACGCAATGAAACAACAGCACTAGTAAGGCAAATCAAAAACAGATACTGGGAAGAGTTTTCAAAGAACATGGAAGATGATTTCCATGGTCTTCAGAAACAGATATGGCGAATGATTAGAACGCAAAGAAAAGAGGTAAATGAACTTATCGAAACAAATCAGATAAACAAAGAAACTTGGGTTAACTATCTCACAAAATTATACAAAAATGAAGACAATGATATCGTATTGAATACACCAGAAATAATATCGAACGAGATAACACAAATAGATACATCAGATATAGAGCTAGCCCTTAAAAAGCTAAAGAATCGGAAGAGCCCAGGCTTGGATGATATTGCAAACGAGCTTCTTAAGCATGGTGGACAGAACCTCGAACATCAGCTGACTTTCTTGATCCGTGGAATACTCGCTCAACAAAGAGTACCAAATGAATGGAGAACCAGCACCACAATACTCATGTTTAAAAAAGGGGATAATAAAACAATGGCGAATTACAGGGGCATAAACCTTCTCAGCACTACCCTGAAACTTACAACTAAAATAATAAACAAACAAAATCAATAATTTAATCAATTTATCAGATGAACAGCAAGGATTTAGATCCGGAAGATCCTGTACGGATGCTGTGTTTATCTTAAGACAAATAGTTGAAAAATCCATCGAATACAACAAACCAGCATTCTTGTGCTTTATAGATTTGGAAAAAGCATTCGATCGCGTCCAACTGGGGGACATTCTGCACCTACTATATAATAGACAAATCCCTTATAACCTTATTAAAACTATTGAAAACATATACTCGCACAACAAGATACAAGCTAAAATAAACGGTGAGCTCACTGAACCAATACCGGTTGGTAAGGGTATAAGGCAGGGAGACTCTCTGAGCCCTCTCTTTTTTAATATTATCATGGACGAAATAATCAAGAGAGTCCGAAAACAGAAGGGCTACAGAATGGGACACAAGCAGGTCCCAATATTGTGTTATGCTGACGACGCAGTACTGATGGCACAGAACGAGGATGATTTGCAAAGACTTCTAAACATATTCAATCGAACAGCTAAATCCCTTAACATGATAATATCAGCCTCCAAAACAAAGTGTATGACAACCTCCAAAACACTCCTTAGATGCAAATTAGTTGTAGATGGGAAAATTATCCAACAAGAAATGCATTTTAAATACCTTAGAATAGAGATATCCGCATGTGGTGACGTTGAGAATGAGGTCAGAGAACAAGCTACTAAAGCCACAAGAATAGCGGCCTGTCTAAACACCACAATATGGAAAAATAAATTTATTGGGATGGAAGTTGAGGCCAAGATATACAAGACAGCCATTAGACCAATAATGACATATACTGCTGAAACTCGCCCCGAAATATTCAAAACAAGGCAACAAATGGAGACAACCGAGATGAAAATACTCCGCAGGATTGCTGGAAAGACACTTCTGGACAGAGAAAGAAGTGAAAACATAAGAAGATCATGCAAGGTGGAAAATGTGAATGACTGGGTACTCAATAGGAAAAGGGAATGGAACGAGCACATTAGTCGAATGGATAAGACAAGAACGGTTCGAGTGGCGCGGGACAAATCGCCACTGGGTCGTAGAAGCATAGGACGTCCTAGAAAACGTTGGAGTGATAATCTGACCCCAGATTAGGCAGAGGGGATGAAGAAAGAACAGGCAGGCAGTATTTATGAGAGCAGCCATTATTAATAAATCATTGTCAAACCCCAACAACAATATTGTTATGCATGGTCTTAAAAGAGAATATATTTTAAAAAATGTAAGAACCCATTTTGATAACAAAAAAAGAAACTCCTAATTTAAATTAAGTATAAAAGTACTAAAAATAAAAATTTTATATAGAAACAAAAAGTTAAGAATAATTTCTAAAGCCGCGTTGCACAAATGTATGCGTAATGGCAGTTAAAAGGTAAAGTAGATGCTCAAACTAAACTAATATTTTGGATTATCTTAGAAATGGACCTATTTTTAATGTGTTACTTACTTAAATGGAAATTTTTGCAAATTATGTATTAACTCCATTCTACCGAAAATCATAAATTTGCAATTACGATTCGTCTGCAGCATTTATTAATTGATTTGGAAATGATGTATTTAGATATTGTTAGATTAAATAACTATTAGTTCCGGTACAAACACATTGTTAAAATCAGAGGTAATTCAATTCGTACCGTGCTGGTCTTCTAATTTATCGGACAATTCATTCTCACAAAATTTAAATGTATGTTGGACCTTTTCAGGTATTTCATTTTTTTAACTAGAATATAGAATAAGGGCTTAGGTTAGTACCTAAAATTTTGATCCCGGAGAATATTGAATTTTTAACTCGAAAAACTCACTTCAAGTTTAAATGAACAGATAACAGGATTATGACGTTAATGTGACTGTAAATTTCACGATTCTAATTAATGTTTCATAAAATTGCATTTGCCTGAAATGATAACCAAAAAAAAATGTCATGACCTTTGACTTTATTATTATTATTATTTTCGTTAACATTTTTCAGAATCAATATATACATATATATATATATATATATATATAATATATATATATATATATATATATATATATATATATATATATATATATATATATATATATATATATATATATATATATATATAAGATCTTTAAAGGGCAAACGTTAAAAAATAATAACCGACCAAGTGCAGGTCGACCTTTAACGGAGACTTCACAAAACACATCCCAAATGAGTTTTCAACACATTTTTTTTTTTTTTTTCAGATCTTTATTGAAAACTGAAATTTGTGTTTTTTATATATACTGTGGGGAATATTCCAGAATTTTTTCAAAATCTTTTTTTAAGTACTTTTCAAGATAAGGGGGGACAGCGATTTCTCGCAATATTTGAAAAATAATAGAAAGAAAATTGTGCGCAAGTATTACATTATATATATTTTTGAACTCGTGTTTTTACAAGCTTTCATCTGACACCCCACTCGATGACCTGGTATTTTTTTTCACATCCTATTTCACCCTCCAAAACTTACTCCCCAAGTCAAAATGTAACTTTCAAAACTACACGATTCTAATGAAGCCTTCTATTCCTGTATTAGTGCCGAATTTCAACTTTCTATGTCAAATAGCTTCGGAGAAAATCGGATGTGACAGACAGATAGACGGGCAAACGGACAGACACCGAATTGATCTTATAAGTGTTCAGTATGGAACATTAATAACATTAACAAGTAAAATAGTATAAGAGATAATTTTTTTTTACCACAGACAGTAAATCTGCCATATTTTATTTTAGCCAGTATTTATCCATACAAAAAATTAATTCCGAAGTTACTTTGGATGGTTACTATATAGTAACGGTGCTTAGTATTTATTAAAATTCTTCAAAATTTAAAGCTTTTACAAAACGCTGAATATTTTAACCTCATCCGTATCACTATAAAATTTATAATTTCAGTTATACTGTCCCATCTATATTTTGCACTCTAAACTAAAACCTCTACATTCGATATTGCTTTTAAACTTTATAGATTCTGAGCGCCACAGCCTTGAAACTGGAGCTCCGATTGCATCGTCAATCGAGCGTCAGCAGCTAAAGTTTAGCTATTTACGTGTAGATGGAGACACACTATGTAATAAATGAAATTGTTTTGAACCTTCGTCTATGGCGCACCCTTCTTGCCAATTAGAGTGGTAATAACTGGATAAATATTGATTTATCACAAACTGAATTCTACTTTTAAAAGAATTTCGTGTAAAGTAACACGTTATAATAAATAAATATTAGATGGCAGGTACTGTTTTAAAATTTTAAAGGTATCAAATACAGGACATAATTAATCATTTTACAATTATGGCGCCCAACTTGGGGTAAATTTGTTATTGTTTTTACTTCTCGGTAGGAAAAATATTTTATTAAAGAAAAAATCGTCCCTCTAAATCACTAAAAACATAGCTTTTCTTTTGTTGATGGATCGATCTGTCTATATCTATTAGCACTATAACTTTCGAACAAAATGAATGACATTGATTTCAAATTTCGTGCACGTAGAATACTTAAAGTGGAAAATGGTTACGACGATTCATTAATTGCTCGCACAATTCAGAAACTTATGCCACTACGAAGTTAAATATAAGGAAGTTCAGATCTCCAAATATATATATATATATATATATATATATATATATATATATATATATATATATATATATATATATATATATATATATGAAAGAAATGTAAAATATGAAGCTTTGAAAATGCTCAAAAAGTATGAGATTTCTTTTCTTAGGTTTTTCTGAAAAAAGCTACTAACCATATTTTGTCCAAAAAAAATTTGAATCTTCCGAGAAAATTATTTTAAAAAAATATCAGTCCTTTATCTTGAGGTCAATGATAATTAAGTTTTTTTTTTCAACAATTCCTTTCTTTTCTTCTCTATGCTCGGCTGTTTTCCTGATTAATATGTAACTATAATATTTCTAATAAAAGTTTTTTTGTTTAATGGGGCAAAAGTCTCAGTAAAAGCAAGTATTACGAACAAAACAATTAGTTAGTGGAGCTTGTAGGTAATAAAAATATTTTATGTGTCATCGTAAATAAACAACTTTAAAAAAATCTGTTTGTTTTTATTTAGCAGTTTATTTTTCCTTTAGTCGAATACTTAACTTTGTTTTATTGTTTTAGCAATATTTCTCTAATTAAAATATGTCAAAATTAACATATCTATCGAGAAACTTATTTTTAAAATATATTATGTCAATAAAAGAAAAGTGCCACTCAAACAACAATTAGTGAGTAAACCTTGTATATAATGAATATAACAAGTATCACTGCCGACACATTTAGATAAATATTTTTTATTATTCTGTAGATTTTGAGTTAATCTAATTGGTTCAAAAACAAAAGAAAAGATATTTTAGGTAGCAGGCGTTAAAAAAAACTACTATCCATAGTTTTTTTTGAATATGTGAAAAACTTTCATGGAAATTAAATGATGAAAATGGTGTATAATAAAATTTTAAAAATGCCCCAAAGCAAGGACGAAAGTCAAACACATACACACTATATATATATATATATACAGTGTGTCCCAAAAAGTTTTATACAAATGGAGAAAAAGTTTATCTTACATGTTACAAAAAAATTTATTCTAGATAAAAAGTTCTGCATCACACGGAAATCCATAATTAGGCATCAAAAGTTTAAAATATTTGATGATATACAGGGAAAATAAAAAATAATGATTTATAGTGGAAAGTAAAGTGTATTTAAATTTAAATACAGAGAAAAATATTAATTGAAAACATTGATAGGAACTAAAAAATTATGCTTACGTTTAGATTTGTGGCCTTCCTAGTTAAAAATTCAAAAAAAAACTCCAGTAAACAGTCAGTCGGATTATTTATTGAATAAAGGAAAACGAAAATTAATTAAAAACTAGTCCACTGATTTTGATTGTATCACATTTTTGTTAAAAATTGGATAACCCTTTTATCTGCTTTGCAACAATTACATCCATAATAAATTTGTGCTAATATGATTTGATTTTGAAATTGCAACATTACTCAATTACTACGTACATAACATAACAACTAAACATATGGATTAATTCTAACTTTATTGCCCAAGTACTTCAATGTATCCACCGACCCTTTCTAAATAGGTGATAATTCTTCGAGGAATATCCTTTATTACATCTCTAATTACGTTAGAAGTTATAGCTTCACATGTTTCCCTGATGACTCTTTCAAAATGATCAACATCTTGAAATGGCCTTTCAAGATAAACCTTTTCTTTTAAGGAGCCCCATAAAAAAAAGTCTAGAGGACTGATGTCCGGAGACCTTGGGGGCCAAATAACTGCACATATCTCCCTATTACTCTACCTTCAAAATATAGAGGAGATAATCTCGAACGTTTCTCGTACTGTGACATGATGCACCACCTTGTTGGTACCATATACGTTGTCTTTCAATTATTGATAGACGATTAAGAAACTCAGGGAACTCATTATTTAAAAATTCTAGGTAACGTTCAGCATTCATATTATTTTGAAAAAAGGATGGTTCAACTATTCTATCTTTAAAAATTCCACACCATACATTGGTCTTAAACGAGTATTGATCTCGAGTTTGTATATTGAAGTTAGGATTAACATCGCTCCACCAGGGATTGTTTTGAGAACTTACTGTCCCATTAGACGTAAATGTTGCCTCGGCAGGGAAAAATATCTGTCTTGCCATAAACCTGTTATCTTCCAGCTCTCCTTGAAACCAAGCACAAAATTCAAATCTTCGTTCAAAATCTCCTGCTTTTAAATTATGGGTATATTGGGGTTTGTATGGCTTAAATTTATTTGATCTTAAAATTCTCGCAACTGTAGTTTTACTTACATTCAATAAAGCTGATCTTTTCTGAAGTGAATCTTCTGGCTTTTCTACTACCGACAATATTAGTTAATTTTGATTATCCTCGTTTGAAACCCATGCCCGATGTTTCTTTTTAAATTTATTTTCAATACTTCCATAAATCTTGAATTTATTTAATAGATATCCTACAGTTCTGAAGTGTACAGTTTTATCAGAGTGTCTATTATTAAAGATTTCTGCTGCTTCTCTAAAAGTTTTCTAATTATCTCCAACTATGAGAACAATTTCAATTTTATTTTCAACACTCAATTTTACTGGCATTTCTAATTATTACAAATACAGACTGATGTTAGCTTGGAAGTTTATTGACAGCTATTAGGTATTTCCAAAGATATGTTCATTTGTAGTAATTTTGTTTTTTTTATTCAATAAATAATCCAATAATTACTGACGTGTTTACTGAAGTTTTTTTGAATTTTTAACTAGAAAGGCCACAAATCTAAACGTGAGCATACTTTTTTAGTTTCTTTTTAACTTTTTCAATTAATATTTTGCTCTGTATTTAAATTTAAACACAGTTTACTTTTCATTACAAATCATGATTTTTTATTTTCCCTGTATATCATCAACTATTTCAAACTTTTGATGCTTGATTATGGATTTCCATGTTTATGTAGAAGTTTTTATCAAGAATAAATTCTTTTGTTATATGTAAGATAAACTTTTTCTCCAATTGTATAAATCTTTTTGGGAGACACTGTATATATGTAAATATATATATATATATATATATATATATATATATATATATATATATATATATATATATATATATATATATATATATATATATATATATTTGGGTATAAGATATTGAATTATCCTTCGGTAAATCTCTAAATCTATTATGGATCCTTTAACCATATTTTCATAAGCTAGACTCCTTTGCAGGCCCAATTAACCGTCCCTATCAACTTAGGTCTTACGAAACCAATCTATCGACTTCTACTTCTTGAAAGGATCCCAACAGAATACCCAAGTCTTGTCGCCTGTGACATTTTGCTAGAAATAAATGTCATGGTTGTCTACAGCAACAAAATGTTTTTGAGAATTTTTTTCCTTGCCAGTTGTCACTCTGACGTAAGGAGAATCTATAGTACAAAATTTTTCTCACCTTTAAATCTTAACTAATGCCCTTGGAAATTGTAGTTTTTGATACTTCGCCTTCTTTAGCAAGCACTGAGATCTTTATTTGTCGATTTAACAGCAGCAAATCTTTAACAAACATGATGATTTTCTCAGTTTTTACCTCAACCGATCTTCCTGATCTGGCATCATCCTGATTTGGGCGTTCGCCCCATCAACACTGTTTAGATCAAAATTTAACTTTAAAATATCATCATCATCATTGCAGTGCACTGAGAGACTTTTTTTCATCTTTTGGTCTATTTCCCCGTTTAGTAAGAAATATTATCACTGAGCTATAAACCAAATTTCTTCACTCATTATTTGGAAGAAAGAAATCGTAAAAACTCCGATATGCAACAAATTTACCCAAAATTTTGATAAAACATTTAAAATTGCGATAGTAATTTGACAACCAAGCAATTTTTTTATATGACATCATTTTCACACTTTGTTCTCGCATACTTATACTTACATACATTCATATTTTTTAGTGTTCCGTACGGAACACTTATAAGATCACTTCGGTGTCTGTCTGTCTGTCTGTCTGTCACACCCGATTTTCTCCGAAACTATTTGACATAGAAAGGTGAAATTTGGTAATAATATAGGAATTGATGGCCTCATCAGAGCCATGTAGTTTTGAGAATTAAATTTTGACTTAAGGGGTTAGTTTTGGGGGGTAAAGTCGGAAGTGAAAAAAAATTTTTTTACTAGGTCATCGAGTGTGGTGTCAAATGAAAGCTTGTGAAAACACGAGTAAAAAATATATATATAATATTATACTTGCGCGCACTTTTCTTTGTATTATTTTTAAAAATTCGCGAAAAATCGCTGTCCCGGGCCTTATCTCGAAAAGTACTTATCAAAAAATTTCGAAAAAAATCTGGAATATTCTCCACGGGATGTAGATTGAACGAAAATTATCACGAGTGCATTACCTTTAATAATTTATGTGGTATATAAAAAAAACAAAAATTTCAAGGTCATCAGATTTCAGTAAAGATTGGAAACAAACTTTGTTGAAAACTCATTTGGGGTGTATTTTGTGAAGTCACTGATCATTTTATAACTCTGTAACAAAATTTTTTTATTTTAAAAGCAATCAACGTACGGAACACTAATTGCGCAAGTTTAACTTGTACTTGACCGGTTTTTTAAATATTATAGGAGTCTTTTTAAAATTTAATGCTACCTTTAAAACTAGAACATATCGAATATAGTGTAGCTTCTTTTCCTAACTATTTTCCGTTTCCAATCTATTTTGATAATTTAAATAATAACCTTTTTTTGTTTGAATTTAGTTTTTTAAGTATGTTTTACATTACAAGGCCTTTCATACAAACAACAAAACGTATAAAAACAAATTAAACACCCTAACAACTGTTCCCAAATCATTTAACATTCAAGTGCGTGTGTTCACAACAACAGAAATGCAGCAGGCAAATATTGGTGGCGTAATATTATAATTGATTGTACAACTACATGGTCATATATCTCATATTTCAATAACACATATTGCAATACTAGGTATAAGGGCATTTTCACATCAATCACTTACGGCTGGGAGAAAGTTCCACTACATTTAGCATTTACCATCCGCTTCCGCGCATACATGCTCTGATATTGGGCACTTGCCCATTGCTGTGCGGATATATATGAAATCATTCTAGAGGTTCTTTTATTGGCCCAGCTAGTTTTAAAGGAGTCTTCTTTCCTGAATAGAATTTAAATATTTTATTGAGTCGAATTTTGAATATACAATTTAAAGAATAAATTATAAGTTCATGGTGGAGTTGCGAAATATTGCATGCATAAAATCTCATTTTTTTTGAAAATTTTGAACGGTGAATCGTAAATATTTGCAGCTCACATTTTTAGTGATACCACCTTGAGAAGAATATTAATTACACTTGTTTAACCATAATATATAAGTGCAATAAATTTAATAAAATTTGGCGAGATTAGTTAAAAATTATCTTCGAAATTTACTAAATGTGTTTATTATATATAAATATAGATATACAGGGTGCCTCATATGTATGGAATAATGATTCCAGAGCATTTATTAATCACTGCATCAAAAAAATGTTTAAATCAAAGTTATAGGGTGTTAAAACGGCGCACATGCTGACGTTGACAATAAAATGTTTTGAACTGTCAGTTCTAAGAAAGTCCTGTATATTATTTTATTTTTAAGTGCTACTAAAAATTCTAGATATTATCTCTAAATTGAACTACTTTGGAATTATTTTCATTTGAAATTTAAAATAAACGAAAAAGACAAAAAACTATTAATAAATACTCTAGGTTTATTTTTAAGGTAACAATTGTTCAAAATACCTACCGTTAACAGCGAGGAAATGACCCAATCTGTCATAAACAGCCTGAAAAGAGTTTTGCAGAGAATCCGGGGTGGTCTGTGCTAGTTCATATTGAATTCTTTATTGTAAATCTTCTACAGTTTCAGGTCGAGTTCGGTACACTTTGGTTTTCAAATGACAGCATAAAAAAAATTGAGTAGCGTAAGGTCGGGATTCCTTGTAGGCCATTCTACAGCACCTCTTCTGCTTATACATCAATTAGGAAAAATCGCATCCAAATATCTTTGACGCGTTAAGTTGTTCATCATCATCACCGTCCACTGCTGAATATAGGCCTCCCCCATCTTAATCTACTCTGTTCTGTCCTGGGCTCTCCGCGTCCAGTTACCACACAGTCTCTTTATATCTACTACGCCTATCGCTCCTAGCTCTCCACTCAAGCAGCCTCTTAGTCCATCTCCCATCCGACATTCAGGCTATATGTCCTGCCCATTTCCATTTAAGTTTGGCGATTTATGCAATTACATCAGTAACGCCGGTACTTTGACGGATAACTTAGTTTCTATTACAATTCCGCAGTGAGACTCCAATCATTGATCTCTCCATCTTGCGCTGTGTTATTCTAAACTTTTTAACGCTTGCAATAGTTCAGGTTACAGTTTCCGCCCCATAAGTCATCACTGGAAGCGCACACTGATCAAAGACCTTATTTTTAGGCAGATAGGAAGATCACTCCTAAAGACATCTTTAAGTCTTCAATAGACTGCCAAAGCGAGCGTTATTCTTCTCTTCAATTCGCTCGTTTGGTTATCCCTTGTGATGCGGATCTCATGACCAAGATAGGTGTATTGCCGTCACTAATCGGTGCGCTTTTGTTTTAGAAGTGGGATTTCCAATCCCACGTCTGCACATACTTCTCGAGGTTATTGAAGCATTACTGCAAGCTCTCCAAGACTATCAGATATCAGGACTATATCATCTGCAAAATGCAGATTTGTCAGCCATCTATGTTAAGGCCTTTTCCTTCCCAGTTGAGTTTCTTGAAAGTGTGTTCTAAAAGTGCAGTGAATAGTTTAGGCGACATCGTGTCGCCTTGTCTTACTCCCTTACCAATTGGTATGCATTTGGTGTTTTCGTGTAGTTTTACCATCAGACAGGCACTTTTGTAGATGTTGTAAATCAATTTTGTATAACGATGGTTAACACGACACTCTTGTAACGCTTCTAATACTGAGTCCAGCGACCCTATCAAAAGCCTTATGGAAATCTATGAAGGCCAAGGCAAGTGGTCTGTTATATTCAATGCTTTTCTCAATTACTGTAGATAGTGGTAGTGGTTTCGAATCGGGCCCGGAAGTCACCCTGCTCCCTTGGTTGGTAGAAGTCCAACTTAATTTCAAGTCTAGTTGTTATTATTCTAGTGAACAATTTGTAGAGATGGCTCAGAAGACTTATGAGAAGGTAGTTTTCTAGTTCCGCTGCATCTCTCTTTTTGTGAAGTAGTATGACGACAGAATTATACCAGTTATCTGGTATCGTGCTATTAAACAGTCAAAGATTGAACAAGGATCTTATTTTTCCTAAAAGACAGGGTACACCTATTTTGATGACGTCCACAACTACATTACCATTTCCAGGGGCTTTTATATTCTTTGTTTCCTTAAGGCCAACTCCATCTCGTGCAAGGTGATATCTGGCAGTGATTCCGATCCCTGGTATACAATACCTTTTTTATTTGAAATTACATCGGGTTCTGAGTTTGGATCTAGGTTAATATATCTTTGGCTCTTGTACAGTAGCCGATAAAATTGTTAAGTTGTTACCTGACAGTAAATGTTTGACACAAGCCAACTTAATTTTTTTTTTTTTTGAATTTGATATTCTTAATGTCAAATATCAATAATTCCAAAACAATTTAGCATGTGCTCCGTATAATTTTCATAAACATTTTTTTGATACACTGATTAATAAATGGTGTGGAATCATTATTCCATACATATGGGCCATATATATATATGTATATATATATATATATAGATATACATATATATATATATATATATATATATATATATATATATATATATATATATATATGTATATATATATATATATATATATATATACATATATATATATATATATATATATATATATATATATATATATATATATATATATATATATATATATATATACGTATATATATATATATATATATATATATATATATATATATATATATATATATATATATATATATACTCGTATATATGGGTCATTCCATACGAAAACGCAAATGGCCGCCGTCAGAACTGGTTAAATGATTTCGGAAAGTATAAGTGCTCAAATTTTAGTTTCTTTTATGTAGAATTGAATGACGAGTGGTACTTTTTGAAATTCTCAATTCTTTGACAGTCCCAGTGGCAAATACAAGTGAAGCTCGAAAAATTTTTCAAATATTTTTCAATTTTTTTTTTATTTTTTTTTTTTTTTATTGGTCTAGCACACGTGCTGCAGGGAAGTCCCTAAACCGCTCCAGGAGCGGCACGAGTGCGGAAAAAGCGATTCACGTTGTTCTTGAATCGCTGTAAATTGTACTCGGTGGGAAACACAGCGCTGGGCAAATTATTCCAAAGGGATGACGTTCTCCATATAAAAGATTGCTTGAAAAGCGTTGTACGCGGAGTAACAAGCTGAACCTCATACGGATGCGAAGCACCAGCGCGACGTGTATTTCTAACAGGCACCGCTTTGGGAGGAATTAAGCGGGCTACATCCTTCGAACACTTTCCATGAAAATACTTGTAGAACAGACTCAAGTCGCCAACCGTTCTTCGATGTTCCAGCGAATCAAGGCCGCCGGTCAATTCCGGGTCCCCAATCAGACGGACCGCTCTTCTCTGAACAGAATCCAACAAATGCATTGTATGTTTGGAAGCGGAGCCCCAAACGTGGGAGCAGTATTCCATAGTTGGTCGAATTTGGGCTTTGTAAAGAATTAACAGTTGTTGTGGGGTGTAAAGCTTTCTGGTTCTAAATAATATTCCCAAGTTTTGAGAAGCTCTCCTTGCTATGCCTGCAACATGTTCATGCCAAGATATATTTGCTCCCAAACTAACGCCCAACAAATTGAGCGACGATGCTAGGGGAATGGAGTGCCCCGACATAACTATGTCGGGTTCAGCAACGTTAACTTTTTTAGAAAAAACTGCCGCCTGGGTTTTTGTGGCGTTAAATTCCACTTGGTTACTGTCACCCCAAGATAGAATTTCTTCCAGGTCTTTGCCAAGTTGAACGACCTCCTGCTGTCTGCGGATATTCGCCTGAGCAGCCGATGTCCGAGCGTTCAAGGTGAATGAAGAGACAAGCGTACTGTCATCTGCAAAGCTATAGATTGGATTCCCGCTCTTTTCCAGCAGATCGTTAATGTAAATGAGAAAGAGAGTAGGAGACAGTATGGAGCCCTGGGGCACACCAGCGTTGATAGTAAGGGTGTTAGAAAGAAATCCGTCGACCGCCACTCGTAAAGAACGCTCTCTGAGGAAACATGAGAGCCACAAACAGAACCTTTCAGACATACCATAAGAGCCCAACTTAGCCAACAGTCCATCGTGCCAAACACGGTCGAATGCCTTGGATATGTCAAGAGCAACCGCTCGAGATTCTCCAAAGTGTTCAATTGCGTTGTTCCAAACATGTGTTACATAAGTCAGAAGATCTTCTGTTGATCTATGTTTACGAAAACCATATTGGTGATCGCTAATAATATTGAATCGTTCAAGATATTTTAGAAGATGCTCATTGATAACCTTTTCCATGACTTTCGATATTATTGAAAGCAGTGCAACTGGTCGGCAGTTATTTGGCAAGGTCTTCTTACCTTTTTTAGGTATCGGCTGAACCGTGGCACATTTCCAGCAGGATGGAAATATTCCCTTTCTGTAGGATAGGTTAAAAAGTCTACAGAAAACTGGTGTTAGTTCCCTTGCACAGTTTTTGAGAACTATGGCAGGTATTCCGTCAGCGCCAGAAGCCTTCTTGGTGTCTAGCTTCATTAAAATACGCTTTATAATGCGCTGTCTGAAGACAACATCGGGCATCCTTGACTGCAATATGGGAATAGTAGGTGGTGTTTTTCCTTGGAAATCGACAGTAGAATGTGAAGCAAAGAGTTCAGCCAACAAGTTCGCTCTCTCAACAGGTGTGGTTGCAATGGAATTATCTGGCCGTGTGAGTGGTGGTATGGTGGATTTGGTAAAATTTTAGCTAACTGCCTTAGCGACTGCCCAAAAGGACCTGGAATTGTTGGGACAAGCGAGAAGTTTGTTTCTAATTCGTTGATTGCGTGCCTCCTTGGTTTCGTCGATAATTCCCTTGCATGTGTTCCGAGCATGAACAAAGATGTTTCGATTTACGGTGTTAGGATTTTCACGCCATTGTCGGTAGGCAATATGTTTAGAAGCAACAGCTTCTTTGCATTTCCGGTCGAACTAAGGCTTGCCGTTGACGAGCTGTCATTTTAGTTAAAATGCCATTTAAGCATTTCTTCGAAAAAGGGATGTAAGCTTCCATACCAGCCAAAATAACATCGGAGACCTCCCTGGCGCAGTCAGATGGGTTATCGGATCGAAAACAAACGTCCATCCAAGGGAAAGTTCGAAAGTATTCCATGAGACCATGAGACATGAATTTTAAGACCATATTAAATGAAAAAATACTTCTAAATACATAAGTAGGAGTTTTTAGGTTACTGAATACGATTCTGAAAAATAGTTTAGTAATTGACAGCTGTCAAACGAGCTGTCAATTTATTCAAAATGCTATTTAATCCTTATGTCATCACACTAAAACCCTTCAAACATTAGCACTTATGTTTTCAAGGTCGCTGAATACGATCCTGATGAAAAAAAATATTTTAGTAGTTGACAGCTGTTAAACGAGCTGTGAGTTTACTCAAAATGCGATTTAATAATTATTTCATCGGATTAAAATACAATTCAAAGATTGGCCCTTATGTTTTCGAGGTTGCTGAATACGATCCTGATACAAAAAAAAAATATTTTGGTAGTTGACAGCTGTCAAACGAGCTGCCAATTTACTCAAAATGCCGTTTAATCGTTATTTCTTAACATTAAAACACTATTCAAACATTGGCCCTTATGTTTTCGAGGTAGCTGAATACGATTCTGATACAAAAAAAATATTTTAGTAGTTGACAGCTGTCAAACGAGCTGTCATTTTAGTTAAAATGCCATTTAATCATTATTTGATCACATTAAAACACTATTCAAACATTGGTCCCAATGTTTTCGAGGTCGCTGAATACGATTCTGATGCCAAAAAAATATTCAGACAGTTTTGTAGCTATGAAATCAAATTGCAAAAAATTACATTAAATCATTATTTCAGCACATTTAACCATTTAATTGACAGAGTCATTTTAAAATGATCTTCGTTTTAAATGAACGGAAATGGATGGAAAACAAATCTGTACACGTAAAATAAAATTGTGTAAGTTATCAGACTATTATATTGCACATCGGTAGACATTCTTACCACTTTGAGATAAATAAAATTATACTTTAAAATTAAAATTTTTATAACTTTTCGGTTATAATTTAGACATTGGTGAAAAAATTTTCATTTTTGAAAAAATTTAAATTACACAGGTATACAAAATAAAGATAATCTGTCTTTTAAATGAGACAGGTATTTTCCTAAGTATTTTTTTATGCTGAATCCAAAAAAGAACATAGAAAAAGATATCCACAGTAAGATTTTTTCAGAAAACACACTTAAAGTTGCCAGAAAACTTTTCAATTGAAAAAAATACATTTTAATAGATAATGCAAAACTGTATAATCATTAAAATTATGGAACAAAACTATTATTTTGGACATCTTTAAATGTTCTGAGTCTACATTTATCATAGAAACTTAAAAATATTAGGTTTTTAGTGTTCATTTAACAAAAAACAGGCATACACTACCTTTAACTAAACTCACTCACTCACTACCTCACCCACCCACTCACATTGCCCCATATTAACTCAATCAATCTATCCACAAAATTGACTTCTAAAACTGTCAAGGGATATACATTAGACTGTATTTTGCAACCTTTTGTTCCGGTAGACGGATATTTTTTTTCAACCCAACAGTATTCCTCATGTTTAAAATCAATTTGAAACTTAAAAAAACTACTAGAAATGATAGTTTTGTTCGAAAAAAAAATTCTTGTTTAGCTGTTGCATTTATTTACTTAAAAAAGCATTTTACCAACCACATAGCACCCTTGTAAGTATTAAAAGCGAATTTTTTATTCAAACTGAATATAAAATTATATTTTTTGATCTCAAGTCAGCATTAAGAACTTCAAAATACACTTGAAATAAAAGTTTTGTTCAATACTAATGAAAATAAAAACAATTTTTTAATTTAGCCATTACAACAGGAACACAAAACTTAATATTTTTAAGTTTTTATGATAAAGGTAGATTCAGAACATTTAAAGATGTTAGAAATATTAGTTTTATTCCATAATTTTAATGATTACACAGTTTTACATTATTTATTAAAATGTATTTTTTCAATTTAATAGTTTTCTGGCAACTTTAAGTATGTTTTCTGAAAAAAACCACACGGTGGATGTCTTTTTTTATGATTTTTTTGGATTCAGCATAAAGAAATACATGCCTCATTTAAAAGACAGAAAATTTTTTTTATTTTGTATACCTGTGTTATCAGCCTAATTTCAACTTAAAACATTATTTTTTTAATTACATGTTTTCCCGTTTTACAACATTTGTGTTTAATTTTTAATGTTTGGAAGAAAAACCACTAAAGGGAAAAATATTTTTGCTTTTCAACATAACTCTTTCAAGAAGCTTATAAGGTATAAACAGAACGGCAGGATTCAGATACAAATATATGCAATATTTTATAGAAAGAATTTTGGGCAGTTTTATTTGCATTTTTATGCGTCGTCTTTATCTAAAACCAGCTATATACTTAATAAAAATAAGATTTGATTAAGTTTCTTTGGACCATAACGGTATTACCAAAATTTAAAAAAAAAACTAATTTTTAGTCGTTGCGCCTACTACAACTTGGCCTCATCCGGAACTATTTCCTCCTTTTTTAGGCTATAGCAGGAAAATTTGACAGTACAAATTTTTTTAATTGCAGATTCGTGTTTACATTAGAATATCAAAGTCGAATTTACGGATCAGAATCATTTCTTTTTGTGGGGCTGTGTAATCTATATTTGTGTGTGTGAAATCAAAGACATCATTTCAAGTTATAGCAATGAAAAAAATATTTTGAAAAAATTTATGTACTTAGTAATTGCTATAGATAGCAATAGCTATAGGTTTAAATCTTATTTTCCTCGATTCAATAGCTGAGATTAACGTTTGGCAGTTGTCAAATTTCAATTCTCATATAACATTTGCAGCCAGCGATCTTAAAAATATTAAATATAATAATGACTTACCTCGAAATGACAAACTTAAGAATTAAATCGTTTTTTATCATTTGACATCTTAATTTCGTTGTTTTGACAGCTAATTATACAGTTGGCAGCTGCAACATTTAAAATTTCATATTACATTTGTAATTGATGATTAAACACAGAAAAACCATGTATGCATTTGGAAAATCTCACAAGAAAAATTCCCCAGCCAGCAGCTGTCAAAATATCTTTTTGACATCAGATTCCTATTCAGCGACCTCGAAAACATAAGGGTCAATGTTTAAATAGTGTTTTAATGTGATCATTAAATGGCATTTTGAGTAAGTTGACAGCTCGTTTAACAGCTGTCAACTAATAAAATATTTTTTTGTATCAGGATCGTACTCAGCAACCTCAAAAACATAAGAGCCAATGTTTGAATAATGTTTTAGGGTAATGAAATAATGATTAAACGGCTTTTTGAGTAAATTGACAGCTCGTTTAACAGCTGTCAACTACTAAAATATTTTTTTTGTGTCAGAATCGTATTCAGCGACCTCGAAAACATAAGGACCAATGTTTGAACAGTATTTTAATGTCATGAAATAATGATTAAATTGCATTTTGAGTAAATTGACAGCTCGTTTGACAGCTGTCAACTACTAAAATATTTTTTTTGCATCAGGATTGTATTCAGCGACCTCGAAAACATAAGGGCCAATGTTTGAATAATGTTTTAGTGTGATGAAGTAATGATTAAATGGGATTTTGAGTAAATTGAGAGCTCGTTTGACAGCTGTCAATTACTTATATATTTTTTTGTATCAGAATCGTATTTAGCGACCTCAAAAACTCCCACTTATGTATTTAGAAGTATTTTTCATTTAATATGGTCTTAAAATTCAAAAATATTTGAAAAATTTTTCGAGCTTCCCTTGTATTTGACACTGTCACTGCCAAAGAATTGAGAATATCAAAAAGTACCACACCTACATAAAAAAAGCTAAAATTTGATCCCGTATTCTTTACGAAATTATTTAACCAGTTCTGACGGCAGCCATTTGCGTTTTTGTATGGAATGACCCATATATATAAATATACAAGGCTGGTTTGAAATGTCCGTGCAAAGTCCGAGAGATGGCACCACCGGCGCGTATCGAGGTCATGTTTAGTTAGTAGCATCTGTTGAATGAACGCACACCAAGTTTCAGCCATATTGGTCTATTTCTTTGTGTTTGACATTCGTGTGAATTAAGGATGTCGAGTGATTTTCAAGAAATGGACGAAAAAGAATTTCGTGTGGTGATTAAACATTACTTTATGAAAGGCAAAACGCCTCAGGAGACTAAAGAGAAGCTTGATAAACATTATGGTGACTCTGCACCTTCGATTAGAACAGTTTATAAGTGATTTCAAAATTTTCGGACTGGCCATATGGGCCCAAGTGACGCTGAACGTTCTGGACGGCCTGTGGAGGTTACGACTCCAGAAATCATTGATCACATCCATGATATGGTGATGGATGACAGAAGAGTTAAGGTGCGTGAGATTGCTAGTGCTGTGGGCATCTCGACTGAACGGGTACATAATATTTTGCATAAACATTTGGACATGAGAAAGCTATCCGCAAGATGGGTGCCGCGATTGCTCACGCTTGACCAAAAACGGAATCGTGTGAAGTGTTGCAAGGATGGTTTGCAGCTGTTCCAGAAGAATCCGGAGGACTTTAAGCGTCGTTTCGTCACTGTGGATGAAACATGGATACATTACTATAATCCTGAGACCAAACAACAATCTAAACAATGGGTTACCAAGGGGGAATCTGCACCAAAAAAGGCGAAGACCGTTCCTTCGGCCGGAAAGGTTATGGCGACTGTCTTTTGGGATTCGCAAGGGATAATCCTCATCGACTATCTGGAAAAGGGTAAAACTATTACAGGTGAATATTATTCATCGTTATTGGACCGTTTGAAAACCGAGCTGCAAGAAAAACGCCAGCGATTGGCCCACAAGAAAGTTCTTTTCCATCACGACAACGCACCAGCACACACCTCAGCAGTTGTGGTCGCAAAATTAAGGAAAATAGAATTCCAACTCGTTTTACATCCCCCCTATTCTCCAGACTTGGCTCCCTCGGACTACTATTTGTTCCCCAATTTGAAGAAATGGCTGGTGGGACAAAGATTTTATTCAAACGAGGAGGTGATTGCAGACACTAATGGATATTTTGCAGACTTGGACAAATCCTATTATTCGGAAGGGATCAACAAACTAGAACATCGTTGGACGAAGTGTATAAGCCTAAAAGGAGACTATGTCGAAAAATAAAAAAGGTTTACCCCAAACACATAAGTAGTTTTTATTTTTGCACGGACTTCAAACCAGCCTCGTAAATAGGAGACGGGTAGTCTTGACCGACTAGTTAAACACCAGTTTTTTGTTCTTGAGGTAAGCGGTCTTTGGAAAAGAACTAAAAAGTTTTTGACACCTTCTTAGCTAGCCAAACTTTCGAAAATGTTTCATTTTCTTCATTAAGGCTACAATTATAGTAAATTATCAGTATTTTTGAGATTCAAAGCAAAGAACAAACTGAATTTTATTCATAACATTAAAGTACTTACTGCTAAGAAGTGTGTTTAGAAATTACTATTTCTGCTGTCCTTAGCAAAATAACAAGAAAACATATTAAAAAAAAAATCCTTTATAAATTAAAATCGCCTTAGAACCACACAATTCTTTCGGCCATATTAACAAAATGAAGTAAAAGCATATTATATTTCCCAGAGAGGGTTATGTCAAGGTTTTCTCATGTTTTTTTCTGATGAATAAGTGTAATAAAGTGCCCCCACAAATAGTAATTCCTAAACACACCACTTAGCAGTAAGTACTTTAATGTTATGAATAAAGTTCGGTTTGTCCTATGCTTTGAATCTCAAAAATACTGATAATTACGTACTATAATTGTAGCCCTGATGAAGAATATGAAATATTTTCGAAAGCTTGGCATAGCTAAAAATTTATATGTATATATATATATATATATATATATATATATATATATATATATATATATATATATGTATGTATGTATGTATATAAACGCAGACTTCACAGTGCGTATTTTATCTTTGCCTGAGCTGCTTTCATATTCGCATAATCTTCTCTTTTTTTTTTTGCTCATTTTAAGCAAACTCCTAAGAAGTTTAAATAAAATCAATGTAATTACCTCATTTACCGTTCTTAACTTAAAGAAATAAATTAAACTAAAGTTTAACAAAAAATTAAACCCACCTTAAGAAATTATTAAATTCTAAAAGGATATCCACCTGCTAACAAACGTAAATCTGATTAGCTGTTTCAAACTCTAATTTCAATCTAAGGAAACCAATATATATATATATATATATATATATATATATATATATATATATATATATATATATATATATATATATATATCATCGTGCAGCCCGCTTCAAACTGCTGGACGTAGATCTTCTTTAATTGTCTCCAATCCTCTCTTTGTTTAGCTGTTTTTACCCAATTCTTTGTCATTCTTCTCAGGTCATCCGTCAATCATATGGGAGGTCTACCTCGGCTTGTCAGCTTTTACCCTCCACTCTAGAAGTTTCTTTGTCCATCTTCTCTCTATCATTCTGGCGATGTATCCTGCACATCTCCAATTTCATTTTGCGATGCATTCTGTGATGTCGCCTTCTCCAGTTCGCCGGTGGCGTAACTCTTCATTCCTTACTCGATCTTTTAAGTACAGGTCAAGAATCGATCTTTTCTTTCGCCTTTGTGTCACTCTTAGTTTCTGTAGACAGCGTTAGAGTTTCTGCAGCATAGGTCATAAACGGCAAGATGCATTGATTAAATACTTTCCGTCTCAGGGGAATTGGGATGTTTGCTCTAAAGATGTTCTTCTTGCTTTCCTAAGCCGCCCATCCTAAAGTAATCCGTCTGGTCAACTTATAGGCTTAGTTATCTCTATTTATTTTGATTTCGTGGCCCAGGGACACATATTTGTCCTCTAGTTCTATGTTATTGTTATCAATCTGCATCTGATCGCTGGGAACCATGTTAATTATCGTTTTTTGAAAATTTATTGTTAGTCCAATTTTCCGTGAGATATCGTTTAGCACCAGAATCATGGGTCAATTATCCAATAACAAGTATATCCTTAAGGAAAAATGTATCAAATCTAATTCAAAATATTAAGAAGAATAATAATTTCATTAATGTAAAACACATTTTCTCTGCAAGAACAGATTAAGCGCGTATTTGCAGTTAAAGGATTTTCAGCGTTTCAGTTTATTAAAAAGCCAAAAATGCGTAACATCAAAGACTCGACTGAAATGAATTTCTGTTATGAACGTATTTCCATTCAAATGTAAAAGGCTTACTTCATCGTATCTGGGAGAATACAGCAGGCAACTTTGCTGCCATTATTTCCTTCGGTCTTGTATCGAACACGAGTATATTAAAGTTTACGTTTATTTATTTTTTGATATTTTGTCTACGGGGCACATTTAGATTGCAAATAGAGTTCGTAGAAAATCCTGACAGGTCTATATTCTGAATAGTTCTGGAGTTGACTTCTTTTTTTACAAGTATTCACTAAATTAATTGACAATTACAAATTTTGAGGGCATCTTGCTAAGTTTTTAGCCTAGCATATAGAATAAGTAAATCTCAAAAACAAAAATTGCTTATTCCACGTAATATTTTTTTAACTTTATGCATTTAGTACAACAGTTATAAAATAATTTTTGAGCTTTTAAAAAAATTCTTTATCTTAGATTGCAAACTAGCCATCGATAACCTTTATTACTTCTTCATTTGAATGGAATTTATATCCTTTACAGTTTTAGGACTAGATAAAAGGCAGAGGAAGCTAAATCAGGAGGATATTGGGTATGATGAATCAATTCAAAGTATAATTCATTTATTTCTTGCCAAATTAACAGCGACTTGCGAGCATGCGCACAATCAAAAACAGTAAACCTTTAGTTGCTTTTTTTGCAAAGTTTAGTTAATAATGAAGGACAATATTCTCCAATTACTGTCCTTGTGCCCAAAAAACGACAAGAAATTTTTCGCTAATTTCGGTTAGCAAATCTTCTTGGAGTGGGGTGAACTCGTATGCTTCCACTCCTTCGACTGTTCCTTTGTCTCTGGATCACAATGATGGACTCTCGTTACATCCATAGTTACCATTTAATCCATAAATTCAGATCCTCTTTAAAACATCTACAAATCAACTTGGATGTTGTGGCTCTCTATTGTGTTTGGTCGGCCTTCAGATATTTAGAACCCTATTTAACAGATAATCTTTATCATACCAAAAGCGGAATAAACAATGGGAAAAACACGTTTCAACTTAATTCGTTAAATCCCCACAATCATTTCATACACAGATTCAACATTCTCTCGGGTGGACACAGAAATGGTTCTTCCAGCACGGTGTTCATCACTGGTGTTGGTTTGGCCTCTCTTGAAATGCACCACCAAATTTGATAGTGGCGTAGGAAGGACAAGTTCCTCCAATGTATTAAGCCCATCGTCGCAATTTTTTGACGCACATTCCTTTCATAAAGAAGTATATTATGACCGATCGATATCCTATTTTACTAAATTTATATCATTTTCAAACATTCTCTTTAAATAGCTGGCTTCGGCCAGTGATGGCGCTCCCACTATTTAAAAAATTATATTTTTCGTAAACTTAACCATTTCAAATTTTTAAGTATGTGGCAGCCATTTAAATAGAATAACTTTTGTGATTTAACAGCATTGGAAATTGAATATTGAGTAGTAATAAAATATTTTTTTGAAAAAGAGAATGAATGATGCACCTTCGTTATCGACCATAAAATATTGGACAGCTGAATTCAAAAGCGGCCGTACAAGCATTTTTGATGAAGATCCTCTAGGTCGAAAAAATTCACGATATAGTGATAAATGATCGGAGAGTAAAAGAGCGTGAGATTGCTGAGACTGTGAGCATCTCAGGTGAACAGGTGTAGAACATTTTAACAACTCATTGGGATATGAGAAAGCTTTCCGCAAGATGGGTGCCGCGATTGCTCACAACTGACAATAAATACGCACATGTGTCAACTTTAGAAGAATATTTGGCGATGTTATAGCGCAATCGGAATGTTTTTTGGCGTCGATTCATAAATGTTTACGAAACATGGATTCATCACAGCACACCGGAGACCAGAGAACAGTCCAAACAATGGGTTTTCCGTTGCGAAACGGCGCCAAAAAAGGCCAAGGCGACTTTACTGGCCAACAAAGTCATGGCCACAGTGTTTTGTGATGCACGCGGCATAATCCACGTCGATTACCTTGAAAAGGACAAGACGATTAATGGAGTATTATGTCGACTTATTGGATAGTTTCAACAACCGCATTTGGCAGAGAAATATATATATATATATATATATATATATATATATATATATATATATATATATATATATAAATAAATAAATATATATATATATATATATATATATATATATATATATATATATATATATATATATATATATATATAAATATATATTTACATATATATATATATATATATATATATATATATATATATATATATATGTATATATATATAATATATACATATATATATATATATATATATATATATATATATATATATATATATATATATATATACATATATATACATATAAATATATATATATTATATAAATATATATATATATATATATATATATATATATATATATATATATATATATATATATATAAGAGAGAGAAAGCAAAAGTTGCCGTATTAAATTTCATGCTACAAGTGAGTCACTTTTTGTTGACATTTCTTCATAATGATAATAATAATTTGTGATTGTTTAGAATAATAATACTGTTAAATTACAATAGTTACATATTAATAAGTGTAAGATTGAAATCAAAAAATTGCAAACTAGAAATTAATAATTAAAATTAATAATTAAAAACTTGACTTCATAACACCAAGTCTTTATGCCTAATTTTCTTTATTGGTTGCTTCGTTATCTCTTTTTCAGTTTCTGCCCTGATGAAGGTCCCAACCTAGGACCGAAATATTGGCTGAATGAATATAGTATGAACATCTGTTGATGCCCGTATATATATATATATATATATATATATATATATATATATATATATATATATATATATATATATATATATATATATATATATATATATATATATATATATATATATATATATATATATATATATATATATATATATATATATATATATATATATATGTATATATATATATATATATATATATATATATATATATATATATATATATATATAAATATATATATATATATATATATATATATATATATATATATATATATAAATATATATATATATATATATATATATATATATATATATATATATATATATATATATATATATATATATATATATATATATATATATATATATATATATATATATATATATAACACGTAGGCTGAAAAGTTTCGGCGATAACTTCTTCACTGGAGCCAAATCTCTTTCCCGCGAGCATTTTTTTTGAGGTCTGTGAATAGATAATAGTCGCCTGGGGGCCAAATCTGAAGAATACGGTGGATGAGGAAGCAATTAGAAGTTGAGTTTATGCAATTTTGCCATCGTAACCATTGACTTCTGACACGGTGCATTGTCTTGATGAAAGAGGATTTTTTCTTGTTTCTTTGCGATTTCTGCCTTCAAGCGCACCAACAGTAGCATAGTTGATGAAAATTATTCCATGTGCATCCCAAAATATAGAGGCCAGAACCGTCCCAGCCGACTGTTGTGTCTTTAGTCGCTTCGGGCGGCTTTCGCCGGCTGCTGTTTACTCAGCTGACTGCCGATTTGATTCCAGTGTGTATCGGTGGATCCATGTTTCATTGTCACATATCGCATGAAAAAATCCTTTTCATTGCACTTAAACAGGTCCAGACAGCGCTCAGAATCATCAACACGTTGTTGTTTCTGGTCCACTGTTAGCAAACACGGTACTCATTTCGAACAGAGGTTTGTTATGCCCAAATGTTCATGCAAAATATGACCAACACATTCTCTTGATATCTTTAGGGTCTCAGCTATCTCACGCAATTTTATTCTACGGTCATCCAAAACAATTTTGTGGATTTTTTTTATGTTTCCGTTACACCTCACTTCGGCGTCCAGAACATTCAGCTTCATTTGTATCTATACGACCGTGTTTAAATTCAGCATACCAGTAAATGATGAGTCATTTTCCAGGGGCAGAGTCCCTATAACACTTATCAGGCCATCGTTTTGCTTAACGGTATTTGTTCTATCAAAAAACAGTGTTTAATCAACATACGAAATTCGATTTTTCCATTGTTCTCAAAATATCAAAAGTAGCGTCACTAAAACCACTGTAACTTGTAAATTAATCGTCAAAATGTCATGAAATTTTGACACGTATCGTTTGAAGATTGGTACTTCCTAAAAATCGTATGGATTTTTTGAGAAGGGCGACATCTATGTGTCAAACCATAAACCTTTCAACCTGTAGTAATCGACGGTGAACGATTAAATCATTTAAGGTTTGCAGATGATATCACTCTGTTCGCCCACACAAGAAGTGCTGATAGAATTAAATAACAAGTCTCGAGAAATAGGTCTAAAAATACTTTACCAAAACCAAATATTTGAACAACGGAAATGAAGATGACAGCCAGGAACTCTTAATAGAAGGTGAAATAACAGGAAACATTCATATATTTAGAACAAAAAAATCGAAATATCAAAAAATAATTTAAAGGCTGACTTGTATAGAAGAGCCTCGGTAGCTTGGTCTGCGTATGGAAGGTTACAATCTACATTTAATTTGGACATCCCAAATACAATAAAAGCCAGAGTATTCGATCAATATGTACTGCCGGTATTAACATACGGCTCTAAAACGTGGGCTTTAAATAAAAATATAATAAATAAAACTCCAGGTAACCTAAAGAACAATGGAGAGGAGAATGCTAAATATTAGAGTCCAAGATCGTATTCCTAACATTGAGAAACGAAGAAGATCAAAAGTTACAGATGTAATACAACAAATATGTATGTTAAGGTGAAATTGGTCGGGGCATATCGCAAGGCTGAATGATAACAGATGGACAGGCCGTAGAGTTGAATGGAGTCCTAGAGAACACAAAAGATGCAGAATAAGGCTACAGACAAGATAGATGAACGACAGAAAAAGATTAGCCGGAAGATTGGATGCAAAAAGTAAACAACAAAGCTCATTGAAAGCAACTTGGGGAGGCTTACATTCGACTATGGATGGAATAAGATGAAAAAGCTAATGATGATGATGATGATGATGATGATATATATATATATATATATATATATATATATATATATATATATATATATATATATATATATATATACATATATATATATATATTATATATATATATATATATATATATATATATATATATATATATATATATATATGTATATATATCATGTGCTATTATTTCTTGTTTGACTGTTTAAAATAGGGAATACCTCTTTTGTGGCCAGGTCAAATATACTTACTATGGATGGAATAAGATGAAAAAGCTAATGATGATGATGATGATATATATATATATATATATATATATATATATATATATATATATATATATATATATATATACATATATATATATATATATATATATATATATATATATATATATATATATATATATATATATATGTATATATATCATGTGCTATTATTTCTTGTTTGACTGTTTAAAATAGGGAATACCTCTTTTGTGGCCAGGTCAAATATACTTAAATAAATTAATAAATAAGTACACTAACCTGCCGGGATTGCAACCCGGAACCCTTGACACCGTATGCCAATTGATTCAATTTCAGTTTCAAAATATTTTATTAATTACACATTATTCTAGTACACGTTAGTTCAGGTTAGTTCAGGTTAGTTAGTTCAAAAAAATAACCGGTCAAGAGCAAGTTAAGATTGCGCAATTAGTATTCCGTACGTTGAATGCTTTTAAAATAAAAAAAATTATTGCGGAGGTATAAAATAATCAGTGACTTCACAAAATACACCCCAAATGAGTTTTGGACAAAGTTCGTTTCCGATCTTTACTGAAAACGGAAGACCTTGAACTTTTTGTTGTTTTTTTTTTCTATACCAGATAAATTGTTAAAGTTAATTCACTCCTGATAATTTTCATTCAATCTACACCCCGTGGAGAATATTCCAGAATTTTTTCTAAACTTTTTGATCAGTACTTTTGGAGATAAAGGTGGGGACAACGATTTTTCGCGATTTTTTAAAAATAATACAAAGAAAACTATGCACAAGTATTACATTATATATATTTTTGAACTAATGTTTTTACAAGCTTTCGTTTGACACTCCACTCGATGACCTAGTAAAAAAAAAAATTTCACTTCCGATTTCACCTTTCAAAACTAACCCCTTAAGTCAAAATTTAACATTCAAAACTACACAGCTCTGATGAGGCCATCAATAAATATTAGTACCAGGCAGTGGTCTTGAAACCTGCCGATTTTGCGGTATTTCTACCGAAATGGGGTCTATCCTACCGAAATTTAACTATTGTTCCACGATTTCTAAAAATTCAAGGAAAATCTCCCGATTCTTTCTACCGATTTTACATTTCCAAGTTGGCAATCCTTTTCATTGATATTTTTACGGGAAATCCCTCGACTATTTAAACACAGATCCCTAGATTTTTATATTGAAGCTTGCAAGCAAATAACTGCGCGGTTTTCATTGAAAAATAATTCAATAAAAGGTTTAGACATAATTAAACCAACGAATGGTAAAAGTGGTAATTCTTCAAAACAATGATTTCCAACAAATTGATACAGAGTGACGTATTTCAAGAAATTGTGAACAAATCAAGACATTTCCTGATTTTGGGATGTCAGTTTACTAAAGTATGGCGATGACACTCGAATGTTTCCTTTGTTGTCTAGTTTCATCTTTACTATTTTATCATTGCCCCCCTCATCCGCTAATGTTGAGCGCATATTCTCGCATATGAGTCTTATGAAACCAAAACACCGAAATAAACTGTCTACTGAGTCAATCACTGATCTATTACATACAAAACGACTATTTAATGACGCTAATTGTTATTAATTCGAAATTAGATCAAAGGTGACTGCGGCTATGGCCAAAGAATATTGGTATGATCCCAAAAATTGTAAAAATTAATTAGATTGAAATTTGTGTACCTATTTGATGTTAGATATCTTTAGTAAAAAACCAATTATAAATTACTTAGTCTGTAATGTTTTTGTTATTTCGATCTCATTAGGTTTTATTAGTATTCACAAGTGTTTATTCACTCATATATAAAATATAGTAAAAAATATAATTACTCTTATTAGTTTTAATTGTGTACTTAGTATATTCTGTAAGTTCTTATTATTTTACAAAGATAAAGAAGTTTAACATAAACAAATTTGATTGAATATTGTTTTTTTTTCGTATACCGATTTTGGGTACAAATATAACGACATTAGTGGGCAACTCTACTGATTTCGCATTTTGATTTTCGAGATTAATGCAACCAGGTTGAATCAGGTGGTGTTAGGCTTTAAGCAACAAGTCAGTACTTGGTATTAACTTATTGTACCCGACTCCAGTAAACTTTTCTCTGTCTCTAATAATTTGTTTCGAAATTGCTTACTTAAATTTCACATTTTGTTGTTTGATTCTAAATATATCACTATCGATTAACCGTGTTATGCAGGATGAGACCTTAGTGTAAAAAACCTGCTTGCAGGTACGGCACGACAACCATGAAGCTAGAGCCGCCACGTTCTGTTATCGTATCAATGAAACCAATATTTTCGATCTTTGTTATATGAGATAAATTAAACACTGATGCCTAAGGAAGTTACCCATACACAAAAAGAATAGACAGATATGTCATTCAGGACATCCGCCAAATCATTGTTTCATTAGAAATTGCAATGAGTTCGGTAAGAAGAAATAAAAAATACTGGCCAGAATTCCAACGCTGTCCTATGCAAAACAATGGCCGTATTCCGCGTCGTGAAGCGACGATAAAATAAAGAAATGAAGCTACCTTTATTCATGCACCTTAGTCTATAAGTCATCAGACAACTTGAGGAACATCTTAGGAAATCCCAAAGACAAGTAATCTTATTGTGAGAAAAGTGGCATTTATGAAATTAGTAATAATTGCCACAAAAAGTATGTTAGGATGATTTAAAGAACATTTAGCCCATTTAAAACGGTATAACAGAAAAGTCTACCATTGCCGAACATGCTCTTGAAGCTGATCATACCGTAATATTAGAAAATCTAAGATTAATTAAAGATGTATTTGATAGGAGGTTGTTGAACGCATACGAAAATATGGAAATTATAAAATGTAACAGTAGTTTAAATAAAGACAGAGAGTCTACTGATTACTTGACCCGAATTCATGGCCTCGCCCATGTAATTAGTTCCGCTTGAGTAATTCAGATATTAGGCTAAATATAAATAAGGTAGCTTCGTAGTTTAGCCTTAGGCAATCATGAACTTGTTGGAAACGCGTACCGGTGTAATCACTTATTTTTGTTAATTTCAATTGAAGGTTATGTGTGGTGTTATATAACTTATTAAAGTACAAATTTGGAAAATATACAGCTTTCTTCTAAATATAATATTATTTACTTTCTTTTCTATTAGCTGAAACTATGCACAATAATTTTACTTTTTTAGATTAGGGCCTTAATAAAATTACAAAAGGCGGTGAATATTTTAAATTTTAGAAATCTGACGCATTCAATGAAAATGTAAATCATCGTTTCCTTGAGTCTACTGTTAATGCTGGATCACATATCGCAATGTAAACATTCGGAGCCTTGGTTTTAAATTTACCAATTTTTTTTTTAGACTGTTTAGAATAGCCAATTAACGAACGTTAATTTTTCCTCGAGGCCTCTCACTTTGGACCTTCAGAACCAGCACTAAGCTAAAGGTCCCCTTTCTCTGTGGAACATTTTAAAAAGGCACCAACCACAGGCAAATGCGAGAGGGTCGCCTACGTCCGTAGAAGAATTTTTCCTATCGTTAAAAGCTATTTATATGGATGATAGGACTATCAAAGAATTGAATAGGTCAAAGGTAATAATAAATGTATCTCTCTGTCGATAAAAGCAGCTAATGCTGATTTTAATAACCCTAAGGACATTGTTAGGGCGTTTGCCAATCATTTCTGAAGTGCTTGTATTACTGCGAATGATGTCACCAGTAGTTCTCATTCTGTGAATCAAGGGAATATTGAAATTGTCGCGCCGCGTTTCGCTCCGAGTGACGTTGTGACGGTGTCAAAGCGACTTAAACCAAAGATATCCAGTGGTCCAGACTCTGTGCCAAGCTTTTTTATTAGAGACACTATAGATGTTTTGGCTGCTCCACTTAGTAAAATTTTTGACCTTTCGATATCTAGCCAAAGATATCCTGTGAGGTAGAAAACGGCTAAAATATGTCCAGTTTGTAAGAGTGGCAATAGAGCAGAAGTGGAAAACTACAGGCCCATCTCACTTATTTGTGGTTTTTCGAAGATTTTTGAAATGCTTTTGCATGAGCACATTGTGGCCAGAGTGGAACCATTGTTGTCGGTGCGTCAGCACGGTTTTATGAGGGGTCGGTCGATGGCCACCAACTTGTCCTCCTTTACACATTTTACTTCTAGGGTCCTTGATTGGGGAGGTCAGGTTGATGTGGTGTTCACTGATTTCTCGAAGGCGTTTGACAGGGTAGATCATGGTGTGCTTCTGGGAAAGGTTGGTTTTGGCTTCACGACGAATTTTGTTAGTTTCTTCAGGATATATCTGGTGGAAAGATTCCAGTATGTTCAGTATAATGGTCGCATTCGTTTCGTGCAGAGTCCGGTGTTCCACAGGGATCAAACTTGGGACCGCTATTGTTCCTTATGTTCATAAATGACATTCAGGAGGTCATTGATGTGGAATACCAGATATTTGCGGATGACCTGAAATTGTATGTCAGTTGAGTCTGGTGGCGACTGAACGACTGCAGAGTAGTGTTGGGGCTGTGCGGGCGTGGTGTGACAACAATGGAATATTGCTAAATGCAAACAAATGTTCTGTAATGACAGTGAGCCGTAAAGTATCTCCAGTAAACTATAATTACAGTATAGGTAATATAGAGTTGCAGAGAGTGGAGACAGCCAAAGATCTGAGCATTATTCTGGACCTCTTCAATCAGCAAATTGGCAAGGTGGTTTCAGAAGCGATGAAAATGATGGGGTTCATAATTATAAATGGTGGGTCTATTCAAAATATTGAAACCTTTTCAACATTGTACAATACACTGGTCAGAAGTAGGCTTGAGTATGGGTCTATTATCTGGGCACCATTGTATAATAGGTGGATTGTGGTTTTGGAAAGGGTTCAGAGGAGGTTTTTAAAGTTTTTGGTTAGGAAAGTTGATGGAGTATATCCACCGGTAGGTATAGAGAATGATATTTTGTTAGAGAGATTTACTTACATGACTTTAGAGAAACGTAGAAATATGGGTATGGTGATGTTTCTGTATAAACTTGTAAATGGTGTGATTCAATGTCCACTGTTGCTTGAGGAACTGAATTTTGTTGTGCCCAGACTAACTCATCGGACTGGAAACTTCTTCTATCTTCCTACTGCTCACACAAATATATTGTATACTTCACACGTTTATAAGATATGCGCTGCTTATAATAAGGTATCTAGAGCATGTGATCCGTCCATGTCTCAGAGGGAATTCTTCTGTATTTGTCTAAACTTATTTTAAAGCATATGTGAAATTGTACTTTGTTTATTGTTTGTATAATTAAGCATTTTCTGATATGTATTAGTATTGTTTAATGATTGTATGATCAGCCCTATTAATTAATTATTTTGTTGAGCTTGTAACAGTAAATAAATAAATAAAAGCAGTGTTTATTTGAAGTTTAGTTTTAATGATAATACTAAAACTTTTTAATAATAAATAAAATGTTAAAGTGACTTAAGGAAAATAAACTATTAAATTGAATAATGAATTAAATCGTTTTTATTAGAGCTCCTATTCTAACCTAGAGAAAAGTGTGTTCATTATTTCACGAAAAAAGCAAAAATAAGGATTTCCTTGGAGAATAATAACCACAGGCTTATTATGCGTAAACCTCAGGTTTAACCCCAGCTACTTGATGCTTGTTACCACGGCTTGCTACAATGGTAAAAATTCCCCCGGGTATTTTTCAAGTGTTACGAAGCCCAGACAATCGCTACGAATTATAAAACATTGCAATAATGACAATAAACTTACATTTTATATCATTACGGGAAGGGTTCTCAAATAGCGCCCTTTATATTAAGCGTGTGTAGCTAAAAATGGTTCAGGACCGGACTAAGAATTATTGATTTTTTTATATATCCCTAAATTGCATCGTATTAATAGTTTTCGGAAGCTTCATAACCAAGAAAATAGAGCAGAGAAGTCCTTTTTGCCATCTCTGTTGTGACCCATAATTTAATGTGAGATTCAAACCGCCTGATCAACAAATAGCACTGTGAGTAGCGGTTTTACGGTTGCCTCTAATTTAGGTCAAACCTTAGCTGCATATTTTACTGGAAGATAGAAAAGCCACTGTTTACGTAGTTAGATTTTCTGGCTTAAGGGGAATTTTTCAAACAACATTCCATGTAGGAATAGAATATCTTTTTCTTCATCACATACATGGCGGCTCAAAAGCTCAGCAAATCTGCTACGATCCAGCTGGAATATCGAGTTCTTCCAGAAGGGTCCTCACTCTGACCAAATATAACCAAATAAATATATTGACCTACTAGAAGCCGAACTTAAGACCCTACACGGACAGTAAATTAGGTACATGAAAATTCTAATAGTAGCTCAAAATTCTTTTATTCTTAACCCCAACTCCCTAATCTGGAATTTAATATTTTAAACATACTCTCTGGTTAAATCCATTTTTTTGACATATTTGACATCTTACCGAAAATGGCGTGAAAATCCTAACATCACAAATCATAAGATCTTCGTTCATATTAAAAACAGATGCAAATAAATTGTCTACGAAACAAAAACGGGTCACACTCAAAGAATTAAAAATCAACCGTTCTGGTCTTTTCCAATAATTTTAGCTCCTTTTGGCCTATCGCTAAAGTCATTTGCAGAAACTTCACTAATCCCCCTAACTCATCACTTATATGGCCAGATAAAACTATTGCAACAATACATCTTGAGAAAGTAAACAAAGACCGCCGAAACAAATGTATAAAATATTCAACTGTTTCTTATAAATATAATGTTATTTACTTTTTTTCTAGCAGCTGAAACTAGGCATTATTCCAAATGTGCAGGCTAGGATTTCCTATATTTGTCCAGTCAAATAGAGATTCAACCTCGGAATGAAAGTTAGAAAACTGGAAATTTGCATAAATCTTGGTTTTGACTTTCTAAAAGTTCGCTCAAAACTCTCATAGAATCTCGCGTCCGCGAGTCAAGATATTCAAGGTCAACCGTAGCGAAAATCGTTTTTTTTTTTGCAAATATTTTATTTTCTAAGCTTCGAATGATGTTTGAAGTTAGTAAAAACTTGTAGAGCATAAAATTCTCTACAAATTTGGTCTCAAGTAATATTTCTTATAATTAACCGTTCTTGAGATAGAACTCGAAGAGTAGGAAACGCCCCTACTTATATAAGATATCGCTATGTCAACTGTGGAATCAAATGAATAGTACAGTTTATAAATTTAATAATTTATAAACAATATAATTATTAAGAAACTTGAATTATTTATTTATTTATAAATATAGTCGGCTCTCGTCCTCTGGCCTCGTTAAAATATGTCTCGTCAATTTCTCAGAGATGTCGCGCTAGTAGACGTTATATTAAACGTAATAATAATAGAAAAAATATGCACGGTTTCTTTGATAAACTTGACGAGGCACATTTGAACGTATCGGTGCAGAGGTAGCCAGCCGGCTTCGTTTTGTAGCAACGTTTTATTACACGTGTTTGTCTTTCTGTAGCGATAGCTATATTTTCTGTGATTTAACCCTTAATATCATGTCACTCTAATGACATAATTATCTTATCAATATTATAAATAATGAGTAAATAAACAACACTTGAGAAAGTAAACAAAAATGCATTAGTCTGATTTACTGCATTTATGTAACACAAACTTTCTGTAATCTGCTGTTATATTTAAAATATTATCTTTGTAAAACAGATTGTTTTAGACATTTTTCGGAACTAACATTTAGAGGTTGTTATAACTATAAAAGTACTAGCAGTGACACAATCAGATTCTAGGGGCAGATGAATAAGACATCCGTATGATAACGTTTAATTAATTTATATAAATAATTAGATATTGAAATGAAATAGTTAAATACATGTAATTACATTTGTATTTATCATAAGTTTATCGGAAACCTATTACGATGTATTTAAGTTAAAATGTAAGGTGAATTTTTTTTTACTCTAATTACAACAAAAAAAAATATTTGTAAAAACTTAAACCAACACATCTAAGTGTTATGTATTTTTGGGTGCTGAAACCGTATCTGGTATCAGTTCTCTCAAAATATGACATCGATTAAATTTCAAAATAGGGTAAATTTTATACATAAAAAATAAAAACTTAAACCGTACTTTTATTTGATTAGGATACAATTTCGATCTCTTGTTCTATAATGGTAAATAGATGTTCCAGATTCCAATAAATGTTTTTCTTTCAGCCTAGAACCAAGCCATTCTGCTTTTTCCTTAGTCAAACTCAAATCTCTCACTAAATCATTTAACTCAGCTTGTGTAAACAACTGTGGTTTTAAATTTTCTAGAGAACATTGCAACTCATCATCCTCCGGTCGACTTTCATTAAATTCGGGACTGGACTGTAAAACGTCATCAATAGACTGACGTGTTGATGACTGCCATAGTATTCACAAAATATGCCAGTAGACTAACATCAGTTTTTTGTAGACTTTACAAGTTATCTTCCAAAAAGGGAATATCGCTCCAAAAATACAAAGAAATCTTGTCAAACAACTACCAACCAGTCGCACTGCTTTCAATAATATCGAAAATTATTGGAAACGCCATCAATCAGCATCTACTAAAATATCTAAAATGATTCAATATTATTAGCCACTATCAATATGTCTTTTGCAAGCAAAGATTAACAGGAGATGTTCTAACTTATGTCAAACATGTTTGAATCAACGCAATTGGGCATTTTGGAGAATCTCGAGCGATTGTACTTTGTATATTCGAGGCATTCGATCGCGTTTGATATGACAGATTGTTGGCTACGTCTGAAATATTTTGTGTATGACCCATGTTTCCTCAGAGAGCATTCTTTACGAGTGGTAGTTATCCGATTTCTTTTTAATACCTTCACTACCAATACCTGTGTGCACTAAATCTCCATTCTAATACTCTCTTTCTCCGTGACTTAACGATCTGTTAGAAAGGAAAAGGAATCCGATCTACAGCTTTGCAGATGACAGCACACTTATTTTTTTATTTACTTTAAAAGCTTAAACATCGCCTACTTTGGCAAGTGTTCACAGACAGCATCAAGTTGTTCAAATTAACAAAGATGTGGAATAAATTATATCTGGAGGCAGAACCAAGTAGAATGTGACGCTACAAAAACTCAGGCGACAGTTTTTTCTAAAAAAAGTTAAGGTTGCGGAACCCAACATAGATATGTCGGGAGATGAAATATACTGACACAACTATGTAGGACATTCCTGTTTTCTAGCATCGTCACTTATTTTACTAGGTTAACTTCCAAGCAAATCTGTCTTGGCATGAACAATTGCATGTAAAAAATTTAACTTTCAAAACTACACAACTTTGATTGGGCCATTAATTTCTATATTTCTGCTAAATTTCAACTTACTATGTCAAATAAAGAGAAAGTAGGGTGTGACGGACGGACACCGAAGTGATCCCATAGATGTTCCGTACGGAACATTAAAAGTGATAAAAAGATGGTTGCTGTATAAAGTGTTTAAAAAATAGCTAAAGTGAATCATGCACTACCTCCATTATAAATGGCTGTTTATTGTCAATTAATTGTCCCTCTATGAGTTATCCGGCCATTAGCATTGCCAGAACAACAATTCCAATTTGATTGAGGTTTGACGTGACTATCTTTATTCTAGATAGATGGCTTTCAGAAAAGATAATTAAGTTGGGAATGTGGAATCTTTGGCACAATGATACTACTCAGTATATATCACCACTACACCAAACACTTTATCTTTGACAGTCAATCATCGCTCCTGATGAAGCTAACATGGTTAGCGAAACGCGCGTCGAGTGCAAAAATAAAGTGTTTGGTGTAGTGGTGATATATACTGAGTAGAAAAGATAATAATTAATATCAACCAGTAGGTAGTGTAGTTTTACCTGATATACACGGGACTGTAGTCAAAATTTCCAGATTACTTACAGAACACAATTCGTTTACAAACAGAAAGTGTCTATCAACTTGCCTGTTCATGTAGGACTATGTATGTAGGCGAAACTTGAAGATCATCATCATCGTTTCCCATGATTCCTAAGTCCAGACTTAGGGCCTCCAAAAAAGTGCTTTATCTCACTCTATTCTGGACCAACGCTTGGTTTCTGCCCAGGTTTTCTTCATGGGCTCGGCTGCTCCAAGAACGGTTCTACGCCAGGTAGTTCTAGGTCTTTCTCTCTCATATTGACCTTGCGGGTTCCAATCCAGGGCCATTCTGGCGATGTTGTTGATGGGTCTACGAAGTGTATGACCGATCCAACCCTATTTTCGCTTTCTAATTTCAGTTTAAATCTGTTGTTGTACTGTTGCCCGCCATAATTCCTCATTTGTTATGGTGTTTGGCCAGAAAATGCAGAATATCTGCTAAAGGCATTTATTTGCAGTTTGTAATTTGTTTGTTATTGATTTTTTGATCTTCCGTGTTTCGCAACCATAGAGTAAAACTGATTTCACGTTGCTATTAAAGATTCTTAGTTTGGTCTTTCGACTAAATTGCTTTGAACTCCAAATGGAGTTAAGTTGTCCAAAAGCTCGCCGGGCTTTTGGGATTCTGCTGATCACATTTCAGTCCGATCCTCCTTACTCATCAATAACACTTCCCAGGTAAGTAAATTCTTCGAATATCTCGATGCAATTCCCATTTATTTGTAGTTGTACCAATTCTAGTCCTTGTTTTCATGCCAGTGGTGAAGATCATCATATCAATTAGATTTAAAGAACATAAATGATTTATCAAAAAAAAAAGTAATGTACAATTAGCTGTAACTGAATGTCAACACTGTGTTGGTCATCGAAGTATAAGGAACCGAAGTTCTTGCTTCTCTCTACAATTTCTATAAACGAAAGTTTAGGGAATCAGTCAAACTTTTTAAACATGTTAGGAACATTAATAGAGACTGGGGTTACGGTTTGCATCACACGTGAAAAATGATCACTACATTAGGTCAGGTATAAATAGTTAACTAATGTTCTTTCCGGTCATTCAGTGTTTAAATCTCGAAAAGTAAAGATTTCTAAACATGCCTCGTGCAATCGTAGGTAAAACATCGAAAAGTTACTCGATAATAACAAGGTCCAATTCCAAGGACCACGATTTCTTATCACTCAACTGTTTCAAGTACATTCTTATCATACCAAAGACGTTCAATAATTAACGAGACAAACAACAACAGTCGGAAAACTACTAAATATTTTTAAATTAAACTTTCTCGGGATCAAGCTGGTAACCTTGGCGACGGCTTCAATCAGCTGTTTAAAAAAAATAGTAAACATGACCTAATTTCTTTATTTCAACTTGTCAGCTCGTCTCGAAACGTGTACGCCAAAAAAACATTCAGTGATAAGATTTTTGGTATCCGAAGGTGTGCAACAAGCCGAAATTTACTCAAAAATGTTGATAGAGCCACAGAAAGTGTATTGAGCAGTTTAATTCAGGCAGCACAATTGTCACCGATCTTCATCGCTCAGGTAGACCAGTTAAAGTTTCGACCGACCAAATCGTATAAATTACCTTATCAGGGATAGATGTATCATATTACGACAATTGCTGAAATGTGTGATGTTAGTACTGACGATTTTCAACGGAAGGTAATATTGTTCCGGACTCGAACCGTTAGAATCGAGGGTTTTTATGTGGCACAAAATTCGAAGACAACGAAGCTGTCAAAAAAACTGGATACGGTTTGTTCAAACAGTAAGGTGCACAATTCTACACTAGAAGAATTCGGGGGCTCACATGATGATGGGGACAGTGCCCAAATGTTGATGGGAACTATGTTGAACAGCAGCGTAGATTTCATTGTTATTGAAACACTGTTTTTTGTTTACAGCCATTTTCCTCGTGAATTATTGAACGTCCCTGATATTATAACAGAACATTATTTCACCTGTATTTAATTTAAGAATTTTTTCAGCTCACTCGGTCCTGAGTACAGTCCTGTTTATTTTAGATATAAATTGGAGGAGAATGACTAAAGTTTTGCATACATCGAATGAAAGGGGGTGAAAACATTGAAAACAACATCATTATACAATGGATATAACAAGTTATTTCTCCTGTATTTGATTTATGAATCCCAGCAGCGCTGCCTATGCTAATAGCAACATTTATATCCGTCCGAATTTCCAGTAAGTTATAGCTTTTTGAAGTTAATTTGTTAGTTTGATTTACGGTCGGTCTTAAAAATGGAAAAGAAGCTTCGAATAGAAATAAACCGAGGTTCGTTTTTTGTTATTTTTCTTTGAAAAGCAAATTTAATTTATAGGAAATTTAAAACAGGGTAATAAATTAAAATCAGACTTGTATTTTTGCTACATACGTAAAGCAATATTTTTTCGATACATAATATATGTAAATATAACATAATTAAGTTCTGAAATTGGTTTTATAACTTGTTTACGGATCCGTCAATCATGCTTATGCTACAAAGAAATTTTTTACGGTCTGCTTCACGGGAGGTAATAATTTGGCGCAGAGCAATTTGACGGATAATATTTAAAATAGAATTAAAATCCTGTGTAACCAAAATTAAAGAATTCAATATTCAATTCAAAAATAGCTTATTTCAGGCTTATATGTACAGTCTGATCTAACCAAAGGATACACAAATCAACACTGATATTCAAATACTGTAGTAAAATCAAATTAAGAAAAATATTTACAATATCAAAATGAAAGGGGGGCGTGATTATTTTAAGAGGAATACACAACACAATATAGGATTTACCTATTTGACAATGTCAACAAATTGTTGGATTTAGTGTTTGTAATCAATTTAAAGTTAATAAATATCAATCAATAGCATTAAGATAAATTTTACAACTTGAAAACAAAAGCTTACTTTAACTGGAATTTTGAACTCGAAACCTTTGGCTATATAGACCGCAGCTCTGGCAACTAGAGGGCTTTTAAGTTCAGTTAATTAGACAGTAATTCTTTTTTTGAATCATATTAGGATTGCAATTTCAATTAAATTGTTAAAATTGCCAGTCATTATCAAGAAATAACAATTCACGTAATTAATAGGTGTCTGGGTTATAATGTCAATTTTTTTGCAACATTTAAGCGTTTATTTCATCACAAAATGAATTATCTTAATAATCAAAGTATTGGCCTTCGTTAGCTATGACTGTTTCACATCTTTCTGTCAAAGAATGGATTCCGCACCAGAAGAACTTTTCAACTTTTAGGCCAACCATTCTTTAAGCCAAATTTTCACTTCTTCGTTAGAGTGTAAGTGTTGTTCTGAAAGTCCGTGCTGCATCGATTAAAATAAGTAGTAGTCTGAAGGGGCTAAGTCCGGTGAATACAGTGGGTGGAGGAGAACGTTCCATTTGATGTTTTCCAAATAGTTTTTAACACATTTTGCAACATGGAGCCGAGCATTGTCATGTTAAAAAATGACTTTATCGTGTCTTTGGGCGTATTCTGGTCGTTTTTTTCCTTGAATGTTCGGTTCGACTTTATGAATTGTTGTCGGTATCGATCGCCAGAAATCGTTTCATCAGTTTTCAGCAGTTCGTAATACACAGCTCCTCTACTGTCCCAACACATACATAGCAAAGTTTTCTTTCCTTGTATATTGTGCACTGTTTTTGATGTTATAGGCTGGCCTGGGTCTACCCAAGTTTTTTTCGGGTTGGAGCGTGTTCACCATAAGCTTCAACCAACAATCGATAACTTTCAGCAGCCGTTTTCTTCAAATGAAAGAAGGTTATTAAATTTCCCCGCAAAACGTCTTTTTCTGGTACAAAACACGACATATTCAAAGCTATGAAGAACTATGTTTTTCGCACAATGACAATTGATAACGAACTGGCTTTTGATGGCGTATGTTTATCTTCCAAAACGCCATAATCTATACCAACAAGTGTAATAGTAACGCTATCTCTTAGCAAAATCGACATTATTAACCGAAACACCTTTTTTTACAGGGAGAAATCCGCCTTATGGAGTCTGGAGCAGTCTGCGTCACCATAAGGGTGCCCCAACTCCCCTTTACTTCTTTTATATTTCTGAGATTTTTAATGTCTAGATGTTTGAATGTTTTTTTAACTCGAAGGTTAATTTTCTAATGACTATAAGTAACCTACCTTATCCTAACTTAAAGCTTATTTAACCTAAGTCCCCAAGTTCAGGGGAGTGTTGAGTTACAATTGGGTTAGTTGTGTGTAATGTTTACACTTTTTATTGAAGGAGTTGCTCAACTAAACTACGGCATTATCCTTAAATGCTAAGTCAAGGATAGTAGTCCATGGTTGAGTCTAATATTGGTCTAGTTGTAGAATGTCTGTGGGTCGTAAGTAT